>JAINUG010000022.1:2197933-2240433 GCA_029706075.1 Aldrovandia affinis
TGGCGAAAAGAGAGAGAGTGGTCATTTTCAAAATAAAACAGACGGCTGATTATTTTTATCATTTGTTTATTTGTATTTGCCATAGCCCATTTATCTAACATTTTATCTTTGGTGATTTGGTGCAGATATGAAGCTTTGTATTTGTTTATGATGTGTTTTCTATTTTGAGTATGTAGCTGAATGGTTTTACGGTTTTACACGGGTTTCTGGCAAGGTTATGATTTGGGCTGGTTTTTATTGAATTGGGCGGGTTTTAAGTTGTGATTGGGCTGGAAACTGTCAATCTGATCTGGCAACACTGCAGACAACCCTTTCCCCCAGCTACACAACTTCCTAGCCATCTAAGAATTAAGCACACCTAAAGATAGTGGTTCCATGTTTTTTAACTGGGTAGGAAAAGTAAGCAAGATTACTAGATAAGTGCTACTCAATACGTCTTAGATTTTACAGCCAGGTTTTTTCATATCAAAACATTGCCAAGTTATCTAGCCGACTAAATGTTGTGAACTGTATCATAAACTAACTAGCAGTGAATGTAGCTAACTGATATAACAAGCAATCTTGCTCATAATATAAATAGAAACATGAGCTATATGTGACAACATCAGCAAGCATCCACGGAGAATGCAAATACATGTCGCATCTATACACATATCTACACACTAGCTTACGTTAGCGACCTTATAGGAAAATATCCAACTAGCTACCTTGATGAGCTAACTAGCAAGCCAATTACCTTCGCTAGTTAAATTAGCCAGCATGTAGCTTTCTAGCTAGAATCGAACAATTGGCCAATCGGACAATTTTTGGTCATAGCGGTAGCCAGTTTGCAAGATTATAAATAAGCATGTCTAGCCTTTCAGATGGCTTCCTAAACTAGAAGGGAATAAAAAAAACTTTCCACTGGATTGCTAGTAGTAGTGGCCAATAACAGCTTTTATACTTAAAATTGAGCCACATGTTAGCTGGCGACGTTAGCTATATCTGGCATAAGCAAACAAATGTTAGCTAGATAGAAGGGCGCTAGGTTGTCATTTGGGCCGCGTGTACAGGAACAGCTGGACGTGACGTTAACAAGATGTAAACCGGAAACACGCGGCACAAATGACAGGCGTAAAAAATGCAACCAATCACGTGACACTGTTGACCAATTGCTGGCGACGTGTATAGGGAGTGGCTGGGCAAAAAGTTCGACTAGCCAGCCTGCACACACTGCTGAGATCGAAGCCAAACGTGTGGCTTCGTTTTGGTCGTAAACCCACCATCTTGCCTGTGTGAATACATCAAATTATATTTCATTTGAAGTATACTGACGCTTTTAGTGTCACTTCCAGAGGCGTGTCAGGTGACCAGCGGTGTTGTCTACATCAGATACATTTACCCGCCCCAGGTACGCCTCCTCACCTGCACACACAGGTCCATGGGCGTCACCCCGTTCTTGTCCGGCAGGTACTTCGCCCCCCGCGAGAGGAGAATCTGCGCCGTGTCTCTCTGCCCGTGACTGTGAAGCAGAAACACACCCACCTTATGCTGGCAAGTCCAGAATACAGTCTTTAATTTTATTATCATTTTTTTTTTTCATTCATTATAATTCATTTTGTTTCCGTTTTTATCCCAATTTGATAACCAATTGTACCCTCTATTTACCCTCCCCCACGTGCCTGCTGCTCCTCCTCAGAGGCAAACCAGTTTTTCCTGTACAGGCACGCCTTTTGCGCTTCTCGCCGAGCCCATGTCGGCTCACCCTCCCCCCTCCCTCTGGGGCGGTCAGCCAATCGTGCAAGCTTTAGCTGCATGTCATGTGCAATACCGAACAGTATACTTTTAATTCCCAAGTTCAACTGTGTTTTTAAGCTTTTTCGTCAGATGGGGGACACCTAAAAGCCCATGATTACACTTGGCATGAGGAAGAGAGTCTATGGTAGACGGCAATGGCCACAAAGTTATTTTACTGCATTCTGAATGCTCCCAGCATAGTTTCACAAAGGCAGGGCGAGGACAGTGTAAAGTCTTCCCACTGTGTATGCCAGTGTTTCTCAATCCATTCCTACAGGGCACACTGCCCTGGAAATTTTAATTCCAACCTCCGCTCCCACCCTATCATCTGTATCGGTCGTTAATGTTAATGATCACTTGAGCATGATTAAGTGGTGGTTAGAATGAAAACATGCAGGGTAGTGTGCCCTGTAGGAATGGATTGAGAAACACTGGTGTATGCGATGTTTTCCACAAACACACATACACGGTCTACACAAAAATGGATTTCCTCATTTCCATAAAAATAAAAAAGGAACACGAACCAAAGCAATGAATACAGCAGTAGCTTCAAACTACCAAAGAAAAGAGATGCCACTGATATTTCAGAAGCCATTACTGTAATCAATACACCTTTCCTGCAGTGTGACCTGGATTCAGGTTTGGGTGGGCTCATATTATATAATATATTATCCATCCATCCATCCATTGTCTCTTATTCCTGGTCAAGCCATCCCACCCCAGGAATACACCCTGTTCGCCAATTCGCAGGCACACACACCATTCATCACACACCATTTATATAATTTAGACTATTATATGTCTTTGGATATACCCGGAGGAAACCCACGCGGACACGGGGAGAACATGCAAACTCCGCACAGAAAGGCCCCGGCCTGGATTCGAACCGAGACCTTCTTGCTGTGAGGCGACAGCGCTATCCACTGCACCACCGTGCCGCCATAATATATTATATTATATAATATATATGTATGCAGTGCTCACACTGCATGCTCAGGCTCTTTCCTGCAGTGTGACCTGGATTCAGGTGAGGGGGGAAGGGAGGGGAATCAGAACCATGGCCCAGGTGTGCTCGGTTCCCTCACCTGCAGGCGAAGTAGAGGGGCGTGGCCCCCGAGACGTTTGGCCGGTTAATATCGGCTCCGCTGTCCAGCAGGCAAAGCACAGTCTGGGGATGTGACATCACAAAAGGATTCAAACAAAATCCGACCAATCCGATCGTCATATGCAAATTAACACCACCTACAACAGGGGTGGGCAAGGAGGGCCGTATCCGTTTCTGGCTCTTAATGATTTAATTAGCCCCAATCGTTTACGTGATCTGACATTTTAGCTACATTTCTTGATAAGCCCATGAATGACAGGTGAAGACTGTTCTTGTGTGAAACACGTTACTGTGGTCTAATCTACAACTGAACCAGCATTGGCGTATCCAACTAATTAGCTAATTGAGCCAGGGTAATTGGTATAAACAAAAACCTGCATACACACCGGCCCTCCAGGACCGGAATTGCCCACCGCTGCTCAACACCAACGCCTCTGCCCTCGATGAGAAAATGTGTCCAGCGAGATATTTCCCAACGTCATGACAACCACAAGGAGCTGCTTTGTCACCATAGACGTGTAACGCCAAAAACAAGACTCTGAAGAACCTTTATTATAATTTTGTTATTTTCAAGGACTCTTTAAGTCCTATTTGTTCAAAATTCAAGTACTTTTGAGGAGACTTTTGGGGTTTTTATTTGGGGTTTTAGAAACCTAGGGTTATTCTGATTTATAATTAAATCATTTATCCTCAAAAAGAAAAAGAGGATGTAGCCATCATGTAGGGAACTGGAAAAGCTTTCAGAAAATTTATTCATTTATCATTATTTCTACTGAAGTAATAATACCATTAATAATGATAATAATAATAATAATAATAATATCTGATACAGAGACAGGACAGAGAGTGAGACAGACAGACAGAAAGACTGACAGAGACACAGACAGATCGACAGACAGAGACAGAGACACAGACAAAGAGACAAAGGGAGACAGGGAGACAGGGAGACAGGGAGACAGGGAGACAGGGAGACAGGGAGACAGGGAGACAGGGAGACAGGGAGACAGGGAGACAGGGAGAGAAACACAGACAGACAGACACAGGGCTGACAGTATGAGGATGGCGTACGGTCTTGTGGCCATTCTGGCACGCCACGTGTAAGGCGGTCTGGCCCATGGCATCCTCCACATCCACGTTGGTCACGTGTTGGACCAGGTCATGCAGTAACTCTGTCCGCCCATTCACCGCAAGCCAGTGAATCTGCAGATCGTTAGAGAGGGAGGGAGAGAGGGAGCGGGAGGGAGAGGGAGAGAGAGAGAGAGAGAGAGAGAGAGAGAGAGAGAGAGAGAGAGAGGGAGAGAGACAGAGAGAGAGAGAGAGAGAGACACAGAGTAAATGATCAGGGACAGGGGGGATGGGGCAGAGGAGAGGGGGAGAGGGGTTGTAATCACTAAATCTAACATACACTACTGGGTACTGCAGTCACAAATTAAAGGAGCGTTTACATTAGCCGCGTAGCTCCAGTTTAGCTCTGTCACTGCAGCCGTATTGGGGAGAGAGAGAGAGAGAGAATGGCTCTGTCATGTAAGAGTCCCCATTGTAAAGGTACAAAGGGTATAAACAGGTACATTTCAGCAATAGGCTTCGCAGGCTTCACTTTAGAAGCTAAAGGTACTTTGTACCCCCTGATAATCACTAACGCCTCTACAGAGATTTCCTGGAGTCTGGAAACTTATCTTGAATACTTACTGCAAGACCAAAAACAAACATAAAACATAATATGACCATTTAAGCAAAGAGGAAAGAGACACTTTGAATGATTTGCTATCTGATTCGACCCCTTGTGATAAAACAAATCTGATAAAGGTGGAAGGAAAGGAAAAATCTGTCAAAGACTGTCACCGACAATTAACGAAACATTTCATTGTGAACTTGAACGTGGTCCTATTCCACAATTTTAAAAGAATGCATTACATCGGTCTTGGGGTCCTTGCTTGAATCAGGGGAGATTATCAAAAAGGAATATGATTTTTTTGGCTGTGAAATTCCCCAAAATGTATACTTTTTATACCCAAACAGATAAGTCCGCCCAATTTCACGGCTATTGTGTTGAACCTAATCAAGTTCCTAATTGTTTTGTCATTGACCATTGTTGGTCATAGCAAACTCAGACCCTGAGCCGGCCAGTGGAGTCTGGCTCCTCCTGAGGTTTCCATTTATATGTTACATCAAGGAGGAACCTTGTTTACTTGCCACTGTTGCCGCTGGCTGGCTTTTGTGGGGGTCTGTTATAAAGCGTATTGTGACAAACTCTGTGTAAAATGCTCTACACAAATTCACTTTGATTAAAAAGCAGGCTGCAGGAATTGCAGAGTGGTTATGGTGGGCTTTGAGGCCAAATTTAAGAGCAGCAAGAGAGCAGGGAGAACTTTAAATCGACCGGAAATGGAGTGATTGGCAGAGCAGAAATGAGGGATCTAAGAAATCCTTTCTGGCCTGCCAATAGCCTGCCATTTTTACAATGAATTACTATGAAAAGACTTTACATTTTAGCATCAATTAAACAGCTGCTTAACAAAACTCCTGTTACGTCGATATGAAGGAAGTAATCAAAATCGGCTATGAAGTAGAGGATATGAGCGGAGCAGAGCAAATACTCAGGCAAACATTTTTATTTCAGATTTCCCCCCACCCCCCTTTTTCTCCCAATTTCATACCCAATTATACCATCCATCCATCCATCCATTATCTAAGCCGCTTATTCCTGGTCAGGGTCGCGGGGGGCTGGAGCCTATCCCAGCATGCGTTCGGGCGAGAGGCAGGAATACACCCTGGACAGGTCGCCAATCCATCGCAGGGCACACACACCATTCACTCACACACTCATACCTACGGGCAATTTAGACTCTCCAATTAGCCTAACGTGCATGTCTTTGGACTGTGGGAAGAAACCGGAGTACCCGGAGGAAACCCACGCGGACACGGGGAGAACATGCAAACTCCGCACAGAAAGGCCCCCGGCCTGGATTCGAACCCGAGACCTTCTTGCTGTGAGGCGACAGCGCTATCCACTGCACCACCGTGCCGCCCCCAATTATACCCTTTATCTCATTTTGATTTTACTGTCCAGCACGAACTCGTCACCCGTCCCCACGGGACAAGCTAATACCTTGAGGCAATGATCCGCCACGTTATCATGGCCATGTTAATCAGACTTCACAAAAAATGTAACAAAATGTAGCTTGCCATTTCCTTTCCGCAACGAAAAATGATCAAAAATATGCATGTCACAAGTTCAGTGCGGAGATGGAGGTAGTAGAGATTGCAGTGACCGTTTCTGCCACCAATACGTTGTAGCATCTAAAAGCAACGCAGGAAACGCTCCAGAAAATATATTTAGACCAAAGCGAAAGGTGTATTTTCATTCTTTTTATGTGCACGGTTAATGTCAGCTGTCTGAAAAATCCAACGCCTAAAACTAATTTAGCCCTGTTCCCGTTATTTCATTAGGCAACTGCTGATTTAGCTCCCTAAAATAGGATACCTCCTCATTTTGCAAAGATCACAAGATAATTAAAAATAGCATTAACACTCAGCATTAAAAAAAAACCTGTTTGAGTTTGGAGTGTAAATGAGGCGATGAGCAGCACATCTGAAACTGACCTGCATTCACATGCTCAGCTATCAAGAATGATTATCCAGAAATACAGAGCACCCATGAAGTCACGGTAGGGTGCATTGTGGAGTTTTTTTGTGGTTTCTTTACAAATGAAGGCAGAGGGAGGAAACAAAACACCATAATTTTAATGGGCTCTGCTAACCTTGTTTGACACTGGTCACTGCGACCGGGGTTCGATCTTTTAAAAAAGAAAAAAGAATGATTATCTAAACTACAGAGCAACCATGGAGTCACGGTAGGGCACATTACTCAAACAATTTATATTTTAAAATGCCAGTTTTAATGGGCTCTGCTAACACAAAGATACCTTGTATTAGAAGTTTCTTGGTGAGCACTTGGCAGGTTTGACAGATGAAAAGGCTACATTTCAAATACCTGGCCACATGGGAAATGGCCAAAAATGAATAGCAAAATTCCCAAAATATGTAAAACAAAAAGTTTTGAGAAGTGTTTCAAATAAGTACATAGAAAATTGGCCAAAAAGGTAGCATATTAAAAACCGTCCAGTCAAAATTGTGATTGAGCAGATGTTAGTTCCCTTTTGGGCTTCCCTGTTTGTATTACAAAGAGCGTTGTCATATCTGCATGTGAGCATTTTAGTCAACCACCAACAGCAGGATCTGAGAGGTGGGCTAAAACACTGGTTCTGAGCCAGATTTCACGGGTGAGAACGCATACCAGCTAGCCAGCTAGTTAGCCAACGTAAGCTGACCAAGCTCTCAATGTTAGCTAGCTAGCAGCAAAATATTTTACTGACCTGAAGCTAGCAACGGGGGTTATGTTTTACGAGCCATAATATATAACGAAAAGGTTTAAGGGCTTACTGAGGCACGTAATTCAAACCCTTTATTTAGATTGATTAACAATTAGTCTTAAGTATGCACTGCCTGCTCTTAATTTCTTAATCCTCCCGATAATTTAATCAGTTTGCCATTTTCTGTTAAAAATGATACATTATGATATATTACGGGACAAAGACTGCACACATGCCCTGTGCTATAAATATTGTTCTGCGGTGCCTTTTGGGAGATTAATCAGTGAAAGTGTACAGGGCCCGTCAGCTCATTGGAGCACCGGGGGTCAGGGGTAATTGATTGGGGCGGCCCCACCTCATCCTGGCAGGACTACAGAGACGTGGAGATGAAGTGGCTATGCTTACCGCAGTCAGACCCTCGTTGTTACAGATGTTGACGTCGGCATTGTACTCCAACAGTCTGCCCATGCACTTCTTCTGCCTGTACAGGGAGAGGGAGGGATGGAGAGGGAATTCAGACAAATGTCAGGGTTTCCACTCAAATCACATTTCCATGACATTTCAATTACACATTTAAGGTTTTCAATGACATTTTGGGGGGGGGACTGACGCAAAAATGGACTTTACTTTCATAACTTAACACGTTTTGTTGCCAGTGTAAATACATACAAATAAATATCTCATTGTGCGTGAGAGGGAGGGACGGACGGCCAGGGAATTCATACACATTCATTTTGAATTAAGGAGAGTAACGTTCAGCAACATTCGCTTTTACACATTGTGTCATATTGCGCGTCAAAACCTTTCGGCAACACAATCCTGTTTAGTTTTATGTTGATAAAGTAACTTTGTCGGGAGGCACAACTTTCATGCGAGGCTGAGAAGCCCGCAAGGAAGTCTCCAGAATGTGGGTGGGAAAATTCCGCCTCGAAGAAAGTGGAGTTCGCTGCCCTCAGAATTCAAAATCGAAATAAACAGAGGCTATAATTGGCCACTAAATTGGGAGAAAAACAGGAAAAATATCTGAAACAAATGTATATAATTATTTATCTTTTTACTCCCTTCCCAGGATGACGCTATGGCAACCAACTAGGTATCGTCCCATAGAACGCCCTGGCACAGCCCGCACTGGCGTGGTTAGGATTCTATTCCTGCCACCCAGCAAGCCCCGAAGTTAAATTCTGAGGAAATACGTTTTTTTTTCACAGACTGCATGATTACAGTATTAAGTGGGCCTTGGGATTAATCCATCTGCAAATGATCAAAAAAATGCTTACATGTGAGATGCATGTTTCTTTAGTAGATAATGCCACCAGGTCATTTATACAAATAAAGGCAAACACATGAATACATGAGGGATCCTTTAAACAGGTGCAGTACGGCGAGTGTCCATTGGGGGGGTGCTACAACTGATACTGGCAGATAGGCCCGGCCCTCCTCTTTCCAAAGAGCCCCCCCCCCACTCCCCCACCCACCCATCCGGGACTCCCCTAGCCCCTCAGGTTACCAAAGCATTGCCTTTATTTTGGCATTTACCTGTATGCAATGTAAATCATTGTCGTCGAAGATCAGAGTGTAAACTCCCCAATATTGATAATTTACAGTCTTGTCAATAGCAATGGCAATAAAACCCACAATCCATCTTTTGTGCGTCTGATTCACAAACGTTTCATCGAATGCTTTGTTTGCACCATTACATGTTCAGCTACGTAAATGGAACCTAGTCGTTTTCAAAAACCCAACAAAATCTTTAACCTTTCTTGTTTCACGTAAAAGAACATACACCAGGTCACTCACATTAACTCTTTGTACAAAACAGAAATAGTGTCAAACCAAAATCAAGTCTTTTGGATGCTGGTTGACAATCCGAGTCAAATGTCACATTAAGGTAATTCAATCAGATTCCTCGTACCCATTCCTGGCGGCCAAGTGCAAGGGAGTGCACCCCGAGATGTCCTGGTAGTTGGGGTTCGCGCCCCTCTTCAGAAGCAGGACCAGACACTCCACGGATCCACAGCTTGGGGGGTGGGTGGGGGGGAAGAGAGCACAAGATCAATCGTGATTCTGCTCCTGCTTTAATGGTGAGAGTAAAGGGTAAGGCCACAGGCCAAAAATAAATTTCACATCCGTCAAAAACAGATCGAGCTAATGCACTTTCGACAGGGCTCACACGACAGGGAGAGAGCGGAGGGCTATCCATTATTTGTTACGCGGTTTGGTCTGTGTTTTTTCAGGACAGCAGAAGTTGAAAGGAGTCAAACTTTTGTTGGACCGCAGTATACCTAATCATTGGTTAACTGTTTGATCTGTGTGGCCACAGCCTTAAGCAGACTCCTTACTTGTCAGCAATGAGTAAAACAACGCTCTTTACTTGTCAGTGATGAGTAAAACAACGCTCCTTACTCATCAGCAATGAGTAAAACAACACTTCTTACTCGTCAGCGATTAATAAAACAACACTCCTTACTTGGCAGCAATAAGTAAAACAACACTCCTTACTAGGCAGCAATGAGTAAACAACACTCCTTACTTGGCAGCGATGTGCAGCAGGCTCCTCTTCACACGCCCAAAGGCATAGTTCACATCAAACTTTGAGTTCAACAGCAGTTCTGAGACCGACCTACACAGGAAACCAAGCACGTTATACTCACCTTTAATGTATTGCATTATGATTATCATTATCATTTCATGTCAATTATCCTTTGATGTTATGGAAGCTGAGGTTTCTCAATAAACCTGCTCTGGGTTTAACTCTTAATGCACACTTATTTTCTTTGTTGCACTTTGTGCTCTTTGTTGTAACAATAAATACATTATTCATATGGCAGACACTTTTATCCAGAGTGACTTACATGGACATAAAGGGAAAATACATTAATACATCACACACACACACACACACACACACACACACACACACACACACACACACACACACACACACACACACACACACACACACACACACACACACACACACACACACACACACACACACACACACACACACACACACACACACACACACACACACACACACACACACACACACACACACACACACACACACACACACACACACACACACACTTCGGTCAGCGCCAAATGAGCAATATTTTACCACCCACCAGAAGGGTTGATGGCACCAGGGCTGCATCCTGTAAAGCAATGATGTCATGAAGTTACCCAGAACCCACCTGTGCTGGTCCGCCATCACCATTGGCATAAGTGTGTACACGGCAGTTTCATTGTCTGTGGAAACAGCATTCAGGAGTGAGTCTCAAAGTGAAGCCTTTAAAGAAGCTCACATTTTACACAGGGTTTATCCATATTTTATTTTGTAGAAACTGCTTAACCAGAATGCTTTGCAAACATAATGTCAGACATAGGATGTAATCTGAGAACCATTCTTCCCATATTTAATTGTGCCTTTGATCCACTTAAGGGTATAGCCTCCAAGCCTCCTATCTGTCTCACAGAAGCAGGTGCGCAATGCTATGATGTGAAATGTGTACTTTCACATCTAGCCAAATGGCCATCTGGGTACATTCTTTCTGTATGAAACACGTTGATTATCACTGCCATATGACCTTTCGTAAGCCTACTTGAAATAAATAGGAATATGTCTGAACAAAGAGTCAAGTCTGTCCAGTCAGCGAAACAGAACACAACAGCATAAGACAAATTGAAATATAGCCAAATGTAGCCATGCCATGCCAAAACTTACATTTGGGATTTTTGCAGCCATAGGCTAGTGCTATACAAACCATTTAGATAAAGGAAGTATTCCACTTCATGTGGCAACAAAAGGGAACGGTTTTCTGAAAGCCTCATACACTTAATAGCATCTTTTGTGTGCTTTTGTGTGTGTCCCGGAGACGGTGGCTTCATAACCGTATATGGAAGCGTGAGTAACCGCTGGGCGGCACCGTAACGACTCCGAGATGTTTTCCGTGTCCTGACAAATTCCCCCAAAACTTGTGCAGCGTGCCAGCACCCACGTCCCGGATTCTGCAGTACCCTACTTACTTTAGTCCCCGGTGTGTAAGATTTACCTGCAGACAGTAAATTCACTGACCTTTCGCGTTTAATAGCACTTATCTTAACGGTGGAGCACAAACGGCTCGTTAGCGACCCGAATTCACTTATCACCCATTTAAGATCACGGATGTGCGCATTTCATTTCACTTGGTTGTGTTCCAACGCCCACGAAACTAAACCTTAGTGCCGTCATCGAGTCACAAGTTTGCAAGCTGATGTTGACAGCTGATGTTGTCTTTACTGTGGTTAGCCAGGTTACCTTATACACGTGCCTAACCATATCTAGGCTAACGCAAAACTAAGGTAGTTATCCTGAGATAGTTTGGTTTTCCAATTAAAGGTCGTACGTGGCCACACAATTCTGTAAAGCTCGCCCATGACTAATGTTTCACATTATTATCGAATACCAATCATAGTTATTTAAAAAACTAGCCAGCTACTAGCTAACCAGGTTAGTTCGTGGACACCATTGGTGATACTGTAACTAATGCTAGCCTTTGTTTTCCCTTTGACCAGCACAGGATTGGTGAAAATGTGTACATTTGCTTCTCCCAGCCAGCTGGCTTCCTTAGGTTAGCTATCAAAGTAGCAGCTCGAATAGCTAGCTAGCGACACCCAGACCATAATTTACATTCAAGTTCCTGCTTGGTAGCGTTAGCTGGATAGCAGCGCCCGACAACTCGTCAGCTACAAAACGTGACCATCTTTATACAGCTGAATGCGCAGCGTTACGCAAACAGATATTAAGTTATGTATGTATAGCGTTATTAGCCATTACCCTCGGGAAGCTCCACGGTCCTGGCGCGGCGCAGTGAGCGCGTAAGCCGATTCAACTGCACGTTTAATTGTTCCATCGCCCGTTCCATCATAGGCGTAAAAGCAATCGAGAGAAACCGGGGTGGGGAGACGGAATAAGCAAGAATCACGCTTATTCTTTCGGTGCTACTGCGTTGGCTATCCCCACGTCGTCCATTTAGCTCGCTGGCCGAGAGGTAGAAGCTACTGTGCGTCCGGTGGTTCCGCACGGAGAGCGCAAGCCCCTGCTACTCCCTGCGCCTTTGATTCATTCAGCATTTCCTTGTGCTGGACGCGCTTACTTCCTGTTTTCATTGCGTCTCGCCGCTATGCACTCTGGGTATTATCGTTTTATTATTGCTGGGAATTGGTTCATATTACATAAGGAGCCAGGCATTTTTTTGTCATTTTATCTAGTCTATAAAGAGTATTATTATTGACAGTGATAACATCTGGTTTTAAATAGCACGAAGAAAGCATTATTGTGCTACACTGTCCTTTGAACGTTAGCGGCACGGATGTAACTTAATGCATGATAGATACATTTGTGAATACCGACATTTTATGTTAAAATAATACGTATACATTCATGTACATTTTTCGTAAACTTAAATTAGGATTAGTGATTGTGTTAAAAATTAAAACGTGAAAAGAATGTGTATGGGTGTTTACATCATTTATTTGATGTCATTTTGAATTGTGGCCGAGTTGAACGACAAGAGTGCTAATTTCTCCGGCGACCTGGGGAACAGCATGTTATTTCCCACAATGCAGTGCGATCTTTATTAGCCACCAGAAGGCTGCATTGACATAATTCAATATCTCGCCCAAAGTACCTTGATCCATACAGCTAACTCTCACAGCACTGAGTCATATGGTTTATTTGAACATGGAAGGAAAATGCCCATCCCCCTA
Source organism: Aldrovandia affinis (assembly GCA_029706075.1). Lineage (NCBI taxonomy): Eukaryota > Metazoa > Chordata > Actinopteri > Notacanthiformes > Halosauridae > Aldrovandia > Aldrovandia affinis. The sequence goes on from JAINUG010000022.1 coordinate 2,210,939, forward strand.
CTATGATTAAGAACAAGAAAATCACACACACTCTTCTCTCTTTAATTTATTGGTTGTGGTGATCCATGATTGTGGTGATCCGAGACAGCATCCATGATGGCTGGTTGCCCAGCTCGATTCAGAACACCACCTGTACCCGCCTGAATAACACAACTGCAATGAAGACATTGGCCACCAGAGGTCACTGTTGTGGACCCAACAATGATTGACATTAACATCAATCAAGCGTCCAGGAAACTGACAAATACATTCGGTTTTAATAAGGTCTATTTCAATCATTAAATAAAAGAAAATGCACTATGCATTTGTGCTAGTCGGTAATGGTGACAAAAATATTAATAACGGTAAAGTACATTTGTAAATGGCATCTACCACCACAAGGAGCTAGTGGTATATACTACACTACACCACGCTCTTTATAAAGATACACTATATGGCCAAAAGTCAGTGGACACCTGACCATCACACCTATATGAGCTTGTTGGACATGCCATTCTAAAACCATGGGCATTAATATGGAGTTGGACCCCCCTTTGTGGCTATGACAGCTGCCACTTTTCTGGGAAGGCTTTCCACAAGATTTTGGAGTGTGTGCACGGTGCTTTGTGCACAGGGGCACAGTCATGCTGGAACAGATACCTTTGTATCTTTGAAGATGTCTTTGTATCCTGTAGCATTAAGAATACCCTTCACTGGAACTAAGGGGCCTATCCCAAACCCTGAGAACTCAATAATTAGTAGGGGTGTCCACTGACTTTTGGCCATATAGTGTATGATACACATGCAAACGTAAATCCACTTACCTTCCTTATTCCTAAATCTGTGTTCCATCACATTACACAACTACTCAAACTCGGAGGGAGGAATATGTAGGACAAATTAAAAATATATCTTTATTGGAAAGCTCTGTCCAACTAATGAGATATTTTTTATAGATTAGTATTAACATTTCATGAAACTGTACAGTTAGTCAAAGCATGTGCTGCCTGGAACAACGAATCTGCTAAATTATGTTTCTATGCAATTGTTACAACATTTAACTTTTTTTTTTTACACATTTTACCCAACAAAACTATCTGCACTATATTAGCCAGATAGTTCACTAAAAGGGATGCGACAAACAAATATCCCTCCAAGTCAACGGATGCTATAAAAATACAGATTTATTGTATGCATACAACATATAGTAGACATTCACACAAAGACAACAAAGGAATAATTGAACCAAATAAAAACAGTCTGACTAAACCTAGCTGCAGACAAGAGACTCTAACCTCTCTCACGTATGTCTCCAAAGGACGTTCTTCCGCAGACTTCCCCTACTCTAGCTTGCCTAGCTAGCCAAACGTGCATAAGAAAATAAACACACAGAATGAGACGGACAAAAAAGAAGCAATAATCATTTTAAAGTTTCTCAAAACAGCTGAATGGCACTAAAAACACAAAAGGCAAAAGTTGTGGCGTTCTCTTTCTTATTTTCGCTTGCTACTTTTGAGTTTGAAAGGTCACCTGTAACAGCAATCCTTTCCATGACAGAGAGGAAAAATATTTAGGTGAAAAACCACATACCTGTTAGTGTGAGATATTAGTTTCTAAAGCGTGTCCCTCTTAGATGCTGATTTGACAGCCATTAAAGTCATCATGTCAACCTTGAGTTTAAATATGATCTCATGTGTTAATAAAATGGTAAAAAAATCACCAGACACAGATTTCCTAATTATGAACAAATAAATAAATCACAAACAAAACATGATAACAACCTTGATGGCAAACTGTGACTGAAAACCCACCTCTTCAGACTCCATTACCACTAATTGTCATCACCACTGCTTTCATGGTCAATGCTGCATTTTGTTATATGTATCTATGTTGACGTCTGTCCCCAGAAAAAAAAAATAAACTTTTCCCTCCTCGTGTTATAGGTACGTTTTGTAGCTGCCAACGACTATGTCTATTACTGTTTCACGACACTGATCTCTGGCGTGGACTATGATTAATCTTACCATGTATTAATGCACATTTTGTAAGTCGCTCTGGATAAGAGCGTCTGCTAAATGCCTAAAATGTGTAATGTAATGCAAACAGTGCTCAAACTGTTTCAAATGTCAAGAAGTACAGAGACACGTTGATGGTTTATTTTTGCTCCTCACTCAGGTGTGCATTAAAACATGTGTTTATTTGTTCAAACACAAACCTGTATGCAGCTCTATACACGTCAAGGAAACCAGAACCTCTTCTTTCATGCACCCCAACTGACAGTACAATACAATGCAATACAACTTTATTAATCCCAGAGGGGCAATTTGATTTTGGTCATGGTAAAAACAGACAAGAAGCAGACACAGACAGACACAATGAAGCTATATTAGGGCTGGATGTGCAAGTGCAATTAAAAACATAAATAAATAAATAAATAAGTGCAAAAAATGAACAGTTAGTCCACATGCAAAGTAGGCATTTCACGTGCCAAGCTCCAGGTAGAGCCTGGGATTGTCTTTAGTGCCTTGTTTACCACGCAGATGGCCTTAGGTATGAAAGATGCACTGCGGGTTGGTAGAGCACCTGGGGACGAAGCTCCCAACATAAAGCTGAGTACTTTGCCTTGGTCTGTATTTAAAATAAAATAAATAATATACAATAAAACAACATTATTACTACGTTAGATATTGACTGAGAGTACAGTCTGTTTTTACTTGTGGTATGAAAGCAAGGGATAACCAGAGCACATTTTTCCGGGATATAGGAATCTAGGTGGCAGTGTAGTGTAATGGTTAGGGAACTGGACTTGTAACTCAGAAGTTGCTGGTTCACTTCCCAGGTGAGGTGCTGCCGTTGTACCTTGAGTGAGGTACTTAACCTGAATTTCTTCAGTAAATATCCAGCTATATAAATTGATTATATCTCAAAGAAAATGTAAATTGTGTTCTAGATAAGAGCGTCTGCTAAATGCCTAAAAATGTAAAATGGAAGGTATAGCCCTGGCACACAAGTGCGTCTCCTTCGACCGTTGTGGGGGTGGGGGTAAAAGACAAATGGGTGGGTGCTAGCAAATCTAGGAGGAACAGGGCATAACACAGGACATGGCATGTGAACAAAGAGCGCATCAATTAATGAATGTGTTTTTGCCCCTCTTTAGTTTCAGTAGATAAAACTGGCCATGCGTGAAACAGTCCTGTTCACCTCATAATAGGACTATGGGAGGTCACTATTCCAGGAATGAATGCCAGGCTGTTGCCTGTGGGGAAACCTACCCCCCCACACACACACACACACACACACACACACACACACACACATGCACACGTCGATGGTCTTATAGTCTTATGCCCAGTTGACGCACGTTGACGTGAGCAACACTCTTACTCCCCCCCACCACCTATAGTTCAGTCTCTGACTAGTTTCATTTTTTCTTTGAAATACAGGCAACATTGAGAAAATAAAGCATATTTAGTCTCGTCATGACAATGTATCTAACCTCAAATCAGCTCTGTCTGTGACTCTGAGTTACAAACTCAAGTAAATGTTGTTGTTGTTGTTTTTTGCAATGCATACTACAATGAGTTTGATACTTCACTGGAATGAACAAGAAATATTGGGTTTTAAAATAAACAATAATTGTTTAAACATTGTCACTCAACCAGACTAAAGCAAAAGTGCATGGTGGTTAAAACTATTAGTGAAACTATTCCTGAGTTGATTTTATTGCTGTTCCTATATTTAAATCCACCCCCACTCCCCATCACCATCCCCCTTCCCCCTCTCCCAAATGTGTGCTACACCACTCCACAGGTTTAGCAGAGAGGAATGCTGGGAAGAAAAAGGCAATCCCTCCTCACCCCTGGATCAACTCCCAATGCATCATTGTTTATTCTATGGCTGCATGCTTTCCACACAGTGCTTTACACATCACATCAACATCCTGGACACCTCCCGCCCAAGCCATAGCTGTAAGCAACAACAAAAGAGGAACCATGTAACTATGTAACAAGATGTGTGCACCTACCTTCCAACTGTGAGCATGTGGGAGGAAGTGATGTCATAGTCCAAAAGGAAATCGCCCTTAGCTGTGATGTCAAATTATTTAAACCCTCAATAAAGATGTATTTATTATTTAGTGCTCAATTATGTTGCATGTCTGTCCAAAAATAGCAGATATTTATTGTTAGAATTAACAGTTCTGCTTTGTTCCTATACATTGTTTGATGAAAAATGGCACACTTGCTCAAACAATATCACTGTACTTATATTATTGGTAACTATGGCGTAATGGTTTGAGGGAAAATGTTAAGTTGAGTTAAAATCATTGTGAACTGCATGCAAATGCTAATCTTGATATTGTCATACTGATGTGAACAAAAACAATCGCTCTTAATGAACAGACATTTTAATGCTCCATTTGAAACAATAATGTAAAATCAGACATAAAAATCTACATTTCTAAGACACTTCTATGCTTTAAAATAGTAAGACTTCTTTGGTTTCAAATGTAAAATATCCAGTGTCATGGAACATTGTCACTTTTTGTGCAAACTTTATTTGATATTTTACCTGCATTTGATATTTACAGGGCATAATACCTGGATATTAACTTGTGTGGCTAGAGGTCTCATTCTATTGTATAATTTATTTATTTCTCAGAGAACTTGTTTGAAAAAAGTGTAATCTGAAATACACATATAAAATAACCTGAATTATGTATTTGCAATTGTAGCAAGGTTTTTTTTTAAACTTTATTAAGTTAAGGGCCCTTAAAATAGAGGAAAAAATAGAGAGAAATAAAAGAAAAATAATAATTAAATTAGCTTTTAAAGACTTTTACATTATGTCTTAACACATAACTGCAGTTTTCATCCAGATATACTGGAGACAGTGAAGGGTGGGCAATTTCCCTCTTTACTTGAAATATAAGTATTTGAAATAACTTTTTCAAATGAAACACATGTAAACAGTTCATATTTCTTTCTCTTTTTTTACCTCTCCTTCAAAGTTTTCTTCCTCAATTTTTACTTCATGAATGTAGTTGTAGTTGTATTTTTTAAAGTTAATGTAATCCTTTTCATTTGTTTTTGTTTCTATTTTGTAACAATTATGTTTAAATGTTTAAAAATGTTGCAGTCTTTTCTCAAAATGTTTTAGTATCTTTTGGTTTAGCACCGTAAGGGCATCAGGGATGAACCTTTTTCTGTTGTAACTTAAAACTAAGTTAGAACAGAAAGTGTATATAATTAGTTTTTGTGTTTAAGCTAGCATGTTGTACAAAATGACTGCTTAGTTTACAACTTTACCATTGATTAAAAAGGGTTTTTTTTCTTCCACAACTTATATTGGAGGCTTGGGATGAATACATTGAGTTGAAATATATATTTTTGTGCTTTAACTCATGGAAACTTATGCTTATTTAAATCTTAAGAGACTCGTTTAGCATTTTATAAACCCAAGCAGGCATTCTTTATATTTGGGTAGGATCCATTTTACATTTATATATGTTAAACATACAATTAATCACCTAATATTTGTACATATTACATAAACTATTTAGTGCTGTAAACATTGGTTGTTTAGTTGAGGAGTTGAGAAGATATTGAATCTTTTAATCTTGAATAATACAATTTACTGCACTATTATGCAATATGTTCATAATTTGTCAAGGCAAACACTGTAGATGTCTTAGTAACACTCAAATATGATTTTGTCAAAACAACACAAGTGCTCCAACAGATTCTTGTCTGAGCAAAATGGTGATAATTTCATCCTATTTCTGTACAGGTTGTGTATATGTTAAAGGTGTTTTTAATTAAGTTATTGAATTCAATAATGTATCCTAAAATGTATAACTGCCGAAGAAAGTGTTAGGAAGGAAACTGGTATAAATAGTAATTAAAGAATGAAAGCCATAAAAATCAAGCAGAAACTGGTTTAACATGTCTTCTATCAGTTTTATTTTAACTTGTAATAATTGACACATTACAAAAGTAATTCATGTAATAGTTTTACAGTAATAATAAACAAAATATCCCCAAAATGGCAATAAATTATAATAATTATACATGGAGTGTTAATAGTTATATTTCGATATTGTTATGCAATTTAAAATATGAACAATGACATAATAACATGAACAACAATTTACATGAATTAAAATGTAAGCTAAATAGGATACAACCATTTTGAATCACACATTCAGTTTAGAATGAAAACATTGAACTTACCTCAAAACTGAGTAGGTGAAAACCAAAACATAATAAAGTACTTTATTATTTCACAGTATAAAACAATATAATTTCCACTGAATAAACTGTACAAAATCATATATTAATCGTATAATCATGGATAACAATTCAAGCAAGTTTGATGAGTGTTTATCTCAAACACGTTTAGTTTCCACTGAATGTTAATCATAGTCACCTCTAGTTCACCAGTCTCCTCAAATGCACTAAAATCGCTCACTTCCGTTTGACTACAACTTCGTTTTTGTAACGCTTTCTGAGTTCCGTTAGAGTGAGATTAACTCAAAGAACAACGGATTCACCTTCCCTTTCCAAAGAGACTTACAGGTAGCGTTGCATTTTTTTTTCGTTTCACAAACGTTTGATTTATGTAAACCCGAAACAAAATCAAAACTATGTGTATGCGATGCAAAATAACAGCATCGCTTTTAATTAGCCTACATGTTGAACGCTACCTTTAAACTTCTTAAAACTACATTTCGATAAGATTCCCGTATTGAATTTTACACTTTTTAACGAATGAAATGTATTTTAAAAATCCATGCATACAATGAGATGTTTTATTTTCAGTTCGTAAAATGTATTCATATCGTACGACTCTATGGCGGGAAATATTTTGTAGCCTACTACAAAATGTAGTTTTTAAAAAAAGCAACGAAATCAGGGGACTCGTGCCTCGTGGTAGCTGTCCTTGCGCAGCACTACCAGCAGGTGGCGCACGGGGGTGGACGTTTCATGCCAAAACTTGACTGATGTCAACAACCTGTGTTTGTTTTAGACATATTAAATGCAAAATAAAGATTCAGCGGGTGTACAATAACCGTTATGAGAAATAAATGCAGCTGCGTTTAAAGTACCTATAGCAGAAATAAAAATATAGGCTATATGTTTATAAAAGCACTGGAAATACACACATCAACAAAAATGCATCCATAGAGAAAAGCACTAAGATTATTTGAAAAGGGAAAACAAATCTAAATACGATTGCCCTTTGTCATACCTTTATACGGTGTGTGTAGCTGTATTTGAACGGGTGAGTGAAGCCATAACATTATATAAAAAAATAACATAGCCTCAACAACCAATATTCGTCATCTTCAATATTCGTCAATATTCTGGACACATGGGGTCCAATAGTCACAACAATGGAGGGGAGATGGACTGGGAGATAGGACACTGAATTATTTGTAACTATCATGACACTCAGATAGGCTACTGTTAGTGACCAACACAATATAAATATAAAATCCATAAAGTTGTCCTCTGAGATGGGAGGTGGTAGTGAAAAAGTAAGAATATCAAATAAAATACAAATAAAGATATCCTTATATATAAACCTAAACAACATAAATATCCATTCATTCACAAACGCTATCAACACATTGTCCCAACAGGCAATCAAACTCAAGTAAACAAACATTCAGGTCTGTGTGACCGTACATTGAGATTCAGTATGGACAAACAAACAGCCGAAATAAATCAAAATATAAGGCCTTTTAAAATTATGAATATTTAAACCGCCAGAAAATTCGCGTTTGCCGTCAGCTCAAAAACACCTTGGATTTATTTCATTGATAATTGAAGACGAAACAACTAAGATTTTGCAAACGGATAAAAAATCTTCTGAAAAAGAAGTGTTCACAGCTAAAAGAAACCCCTTTCATTTCCAATTTGGCGCCGCTGGCGACCGCGTCCAATCGCAGCGCGGCGCAGGTGAGGCTGCGCTAACGCGGGCGGTAGGAGCGCTATGCCGAGGAAGAGCGCAGCTGACTGCGATAGAAATCTATCGACAGCCCCGTTAGTGTGTCTCTTCTGCAACCGCCTCAGGTCTCTCCACTCGGGAAGTGAAACACCCACCCGTGTCTGAGAAATAACTAGTCGTTTCGGCCATGGCGAACAATAGGTAAGCTTGCTTCAATACGCCTTCCACCCCCCCTACAACGAATGGGGCTAATTAACCCTACGCTAGCGAGCTACGGAATCACCGAAGCAATGATGTTTCGGGGGCTAAGAAAGAAACAGAAAGAAACAAGATGCTGAGATCGGAGCTATCTCGTGTTGTCATGATGAAGATGTGATGTGTGTCATGTTCTTCCGGGTTCATATACAGCTGGTTTTTGAATGTAGACATCGAAACTGGCAGGCAAGCGTCCAAGCTCTTTATTTATTTTTTCTTAAAGAAACAAACACTGAACACGCGTCGTTCGCAGCTTTCATTGATCGAGGCGTGGTTGTAGCCTACTATTGCGTAATTTAAGATTTTAAAGCCCTCCGAAACTAACTCGGAGACGTTTGTAGGTTTAACTCTTGCGAGACAACCGTCGGCTTCCCCCGCTCCCTCCGTAGTTTTGAGGCGGGTATCCAACGTCTGGCACTGGGGGGCGTCAACTTATGGTGAAAACGTGGGAGGGGGTAGAGCTATTTAACTTGCTTCAAAGCTCCTGAGTTCTCAATAATGGTATTTGGCGCTTAACTAACTTGAGTAACGTACGCGCATTTAAACTTGTATTTGAAACGTCAAACATTCGAATGTAGCCTTTGAAATAGCCGAAACGTAACGTTGCTAATGAATTACGCAGCATTCATTTCCAGTCAAGTCGCACAAAAAAATGTCAAATATGTGTGGGATTTATGGGTTGTTGTTGCTATTCACAAAGAGTGGAAATGATCGAAGTGTGGGCGACAGCGCTGGCGACATCTACAATACACACGTGTCATGACCTAACAACAGAAACATGCGTCTCACATATGACGTTTTTTCCCATTCTGTTCGGCATACGGGCGAATCATAGTGTTCACTTGATGATAAAGAAATGCAACTAAATGCCTATACGAGAAATAGCTTTTTCAAAAAGCAAAGTTGTTTGCAGTAGATGCAACTGTATAACTTTGGGCACCCACGTTTGTTTTACAGCGTGAATATGCTCCAACTGTCACCTTTGACCATATCAGTATAACCACTGTGAGGTCACACGTCCACATTGGCCAATGTCTTATTAACATTTTACTCAAATAAATTGCTCCTCGGGGAGGGCTCCTTGTGTAATTAAAGTTTCTAATATGGCCTTGGGATACAGCAATATATTACCATTGCATAGCATACATGTAGCCTAGATACAATTGAGAAAATATAATTTGCTCCTTTCCCAGGTGTCCCAGTGTTTAGTTGATGGCATGATATCCATTGCCTTTAATAAGCTAATTCACGTTTTGTTTGTGAAACGTTTAAGGTTTTATCAATCATTTAAAGGTGATGTATTTTCTAGACAATGCAGTGGAATAAAGGATGCCTGTGTGACCAGCAAACCTCTGCAAGAAGCAGTTGGATATGACGTCCATTGATACATTTGTGGAGCTAAATATATTTTTAAAAGATGCATTACCTAAATAAAGGGAGATTCATTTAGCCTGGTCATAATCCACATTCAGAATGTGTGGCTTCCTGTTGCCCTTGTCACGACATTCATGTGTTGCTGCCTTATAGAAACATATTCTCTATGCTAGTCTTAGGGTCCACAACAAACACAATTATAACCCTTTAGCTATTATGAAACCAAGAAGAAAATCTTTGGCCTGGCGACTTCCTCCCGTGAAATGGAACACTGCGTTGTCGCTGGCCGTAGTGCTGAATGTAGCCATTTTATATTGATTACCCCCAGATCCACTACATTTATTTATAGCACATTTGCCAAGCTGGGGGTTGCCGTTATCTCCGCTTGAGGTATCCCATGTATATATATGCGGCAGGGTTTTTAGGCAAAAGGATTTCAAAAGCGTTGAGCTCAGTTTGTCTTGGTGTTTGGGTTGTATTGGAAAAAGCTGCGTAATCAATAGATTAACCTATTCATTCATTTACTTTGTCGTTTTTCCCTAATTTTGCCAGAGGGGTTAGTTAGATGTTTCCTCGTGAACATATTTAGCCCCAAAAAAAGTCCTTCAGATGTAACCCGTGGGGCAATCTCGATTATCGTTGAGGAATTGAGCAACACGAGACTCTGTTTGATTGGTGATTTCCACAATAAACCCTTGTGTTATTGGTGTAGCCATGGGACACAGAAACAATGCAGAAAGGCTTGCACTCATTTAAATAGAAATGATAACAGAACAGCCAATATCGTGACAAAAAAAATGCTTTCGTTCATTTAATTATTATATCTTGTTGTTAGCATTTACATTTTCAGGCGAGATTTGTGGGGGGGTTCTTAAGTGTTAAGTTCCGTTGTCATGCAAACATCCTGATCCCAACGCGCTGACTAACAGCCCAGCCCGCAGATATTGACTGCTTTTTGCGGTGGAAATTTAAGCAGAAAGTTATTGACATCCCTCAGCTAGCAATGAACTGCATGGATATGCAAGATAATCAAATGGAAGGTCAGAGGTGATGCACCATAGGTCAAAGTTCACCGGGCTGATTCCCAGACCTCAGCTGGACAGGGCAATCCTTTGCTCTGATTGGCTGTCGCCAAGGAACCCGCTAGGTCAGCTGTCATTGCAGGGAGCTGGCATAAGCTGACCAACAATGGGAAACTGATTGATCCTTTCTCGCGAGTGTGTGTATTTTAAGGTTCCTTAGACATATTGACAGATTTAGACAGATTTACCTTCGTTTGTAAATTAAAATAAAATTTTCAAATGGACGGTTAAACTGAATAAATGCATACTGATGCTTGGTGCGGGTGTATTGGGCGGGCACCATTGTAGAGTCTGAAACCATGCGATATTGTCTAATATTATCACAAAATAACATTTAAAAGCAGCAGCCTTGTCAATTAGATTTTAAGAGCCGCTCTAACTGGTGTTAGGCTCAGAAAATGGTAAACATTTCAGTGTAAATACACGGAGACTGCAGGTATCATAACAGCAAATGGTTGTTGTATTGATCCCACTGAACAGTAGCAGAGAGTGTCTGGTCAATGCAACACACACACCAACAAAGCGTTACAAAAATAATGCTAACCGTGACTCCTGTTCAAGTGCGTACATGTTGCTAATAAAACAAGGTTGTACTATTTTTGTATGCATGCGAGTGCGTGCATCAGTGTATGTTTGAGAGAAACTGAGGGGTGGTTTGTTGCTCATGAACCCAAACGAATTCAAATATCTCTTCAAGTCAAGTAAATAATATAGCTGTTAAAATTAACCTTAAAAAATACCTACACATACACACCACACACATATTTTCAAAGCTAAATGATTCAGCTAAACCAGATACTTGGGGAAAGGTAAACACTGGAAATGCATCAGGCAAATGCATGTACAAGATACGGTTTATATGTATGTGAAATGTAAATATTATAGAGCGGTTTATAGAAACGTGTCAGTGCCCTGCTAGCTTTGAGGGACCTGATTATGAACACATTAATATAAACATAATTATGAACAGAGCACTAAAAGAAGATGAATTGTTGGTTAAAATGCAATATTTTATAGCCAAGTATTTAATGTTTATGTATGAAATATGTTGTGCTGCTAGTAAACTTAATTTCTTGACTACTTATAACTACACAGAATAACTACACATAATTTTAAGATTTGTTAATCTGTAATATAATTGCAAAATACTATTATTTTAGGCCTTTTTAATGTATGTGTAAAGAGTATGTTCTGGTTAACGTATTGCCCCTTGAATATATTTAAAGCTCAAAACAATTCTTTATATATATATATATATATTGAAACCATCCATGATTGCTGTGTGCACACATTTGTGCTTGTTACATTACATTACATTACAGGCATTTGGCAGACAGTGCTGTTTATGGGTTAGAGAAGATATAATATCTTACATACATATTAACCAGTCATCATTAGGACTCAGCAACCAATAAAACACGAAACTAAAAGACTCATTTTTAAAAAATGGATCAAAATGGAACAAATGTGTCCTGGTTTTCAGCACATTGCACAGAGCAGAGACAGCAGGACGAGCATGAAAGATAAAATAGCTTGAGAAAAAATGGGTCAAAATAAACGGGTAGTAGGCCTACTGCTGCTTTTTTGCTCATTAAAATATGAACATATTTCCATTTTTTAAGTACATTTTTACAAAAATGTGGGCTTATTCAATCTTACTCAATGTAGTTTCAATACTGAGTTTAGGATTCTTTTTTTGCATTTTTCACTGTGTTTCAACAGCAGTTGCTGAAATTAAGGGGATGGAGGAAAACAAAACCATACTTAAATCGGCAATTTGGTGTTTAGGACAAACAACTGTACTGTGATCTTTGAGTGCTGATCTCTTTTCTGTTGCATTATCTTGCACAGTGTTACTGTTCTTCGAGGAATGTAGATTTCTCAGGCACAGTATTATCCTTCATTGGTATGAATTTAAGAATCGTGTGTGTGCATTTTTAACATTTTGATATTCAGATATAAGGCATCATGAATATTGATGGGAAAGACTTCAGCTCTGGGTTTTCCCATTCAGATACTAAACATTTAACCAATGCTGTCAGTAAGTATATAACAAATCCATTTTGAATGATTGTTTAAGCGTTATGTGTATATTTATTGTTTTTGCATGAAGAGGGACATTTACTATAATTTTACCATTCACATCCAGGATTTTGCTTGTTTTATACTTTTACTTTATATTTATATAAGTAGAGCAGAGAAACCCTTTGGGACACCTTCTCTTCTGGTGCATTATGGAATATTCTCAATGATGTGATGTTTCAATATTCTGTGTGTGTGTGTGTGTTTGTGTTTGTTTAATTTACACATTTGTGTCTGTATTTGCCAGGATGTTGTGTGCAGGTTTGACCCCTATCTAAATAAAGTGCCAGCAAGCATACGTGAACCTTCTCATCAGGAGACAAACCTACAGCTGCTTCCTGTGCTTTAACAGGAAGTGGCAGTTAAAGTAGCATTGATGGACGCACATCTGAACGATATTACTTTAGTCTGTCTCAATATTATTATCATTTGCACATTACTTGAGATGTATAGTGGGAATTCATACTAATTGTACTGACACACTGTTTCACTGCCATTACTCTCAGACCAAATAATCATATAACTCACAAATAGGGGAACAATCCTGTTTCTCCTCACATATAGCTGTTGCTATTTTTGTATTAAGAACTACTCTTTGATGTTGGCAATGGGATTTTTTCATGATTGTTCACAGTAACTGGAAAAACCTTATGGTTTTGAATTTGGATTTTTGAATGAAATGGAAATCTCAAATCATTGATGGTTGCTTTACTCCAATGCTTTGTCTAAGCACCACCAGGCAGACTGCACTATGGACAGACCTGCGTCTATCAGACAGACCACAGGACAGACACGTGACAAATTCCACATTGCACTTCTATTATAGTGTAATAGGCATCACCCTAGAATGAAAGTACGCAGATGCGCGCGTATAAACCAGTTCCTTTTAAAGCAGTGAGAAGGTTTTCTCTCTTTCCGATGGCAGGCACAGTGTGATTGAGTGTTATTCCAGACTCTGCTTGTAATGTATACAGCTTTCTTCCCTCGTGTCTCTTGGCTGTAACCCATCACTGGGCAAACCTGCCAGAGTGATTGACTGAGAAGAAACGGGTTTACTGAGGAACCGACGTGGGCCAGACCGGAACCACTGGCTTTTAATTGCAAAACTATTCCTCAAACGCATGCTTCTTCTTCCGCCCACCCCCACCCAAACGCATGTATGCCCCCTGCAGTCTGCATAATGGAACAGATCCACAGAGAGCTGAAAATACCCTTAAAATAGCACCTCTGCCACCCGACCCCCGTTGTGCCGCTCCGGCTCCGATCTAACCAATACTGCGACCCTCCAGCCGAACCAAGGTGACGCACACAATTCTGGCGCAGGAATTCCTTCCGGCTTAAAATCGAATATCAATAGTTTAGCAATAGTCTGTTCTCCCGACGAGTTTCAGTAAAATATTTTTACAATTCTATCACACAATTACAATTGTGTGTGGCAGTAGCTATTGGTGTCGTTATCAGCCCGACAATTCCAAAATAAGTCATTTCTCCATATTCCGAAGCAATAAAATAAAGTTATTTTTCCTGCAAGTTTGGCTTTATTTCGAACGTTGCGTGGAGCACGTGAAGCGCATGTGCTCCCACAACTATTGTGTTACAAACCGAGAATACGTGGACAGTCTTCCTGGTAACCCATAACCAGGAGAACCTTAACGAGTTGCAAGCATGGAAAGCTCAAGTTACTCTGCAATTAAATATTAATTAACGGAAAGACTACCTTGCACGGTGAAAAAAAATCCGGCAGCTCTTCAACTTGAGACCTTTTGGCAATAGCCTTACAAGACTTAAGAACGCGGCTAAAAAATCTTAAGGATTTGATTTGCAGGGGGTTTCTGTCCGTGTAAATGTTTTATTTCCCGATTCCCTCCCCCGGGTAAATCATATAGGCTACTACTTAACCGGACGGACGATTCGATGTAAATCAACTTTTATTAATGGGCATTTTCTTCTCCTTCGCAGGTTGCTAAGAACAGTATGAGCACAAGGAAAGCTACCTCGTCACGCTCAGGTAAGCACGTCACGCGAATCCCGGGTTATTTAAATTCAGAAGTTGAATACGATAACGCAAGCTTATTATTCGGAGCATTTAGAACGAGGTACGTTTTGTCAACCCCGTTTTGCTTTACTATACTGCATAGGTTTTCTATATTAGCCGAATAGATAATACAACGATTGGTTAAAGAACAGCAGGTAATATTTTTTTGGCCGATGTATCGGTAGGTGTTACCGATTAGGCTACTTATCCTCTACAAATACCATGTATGTTTTAGTAATCGTTTAAAAGAGTATGTGACCAGTTTAACAATTTAACACCCGTTGTTTGTTTCGCAGGACAACAATAGCAAACACTGGAATCTCACCGCGCGCATCTGTTGCAACAGAGCAAGCGATAGCATCACGCTAATATTCAGTAATATTGTGTCCAAATAGCGGGGGTAAAACAATTGAGTTATCAAAATGTGGTTAATATAGCTTATATATATAATTATGATGAAATGAGAATGACTTACTTTAGGTGAAGACATGTTGTCTTGAGCTCACTTCCACCGGCAATTAATTTCGACCGGAGCGCGAGCACTTTAGCCTAGATGCTATCGGGTGACGTCACGACTCAACCGAGGGGTTTCCTTGAATGATGTCACCAAATTTGATTTTTGTTGTGCTTGGTTTAAGATTGTGTGTGTGTGTGTGTGTGTGTGTGTGTGTGTGGGGGGGTAATTATATTAATTTCTCTGAATCCATATTGTGAAGGTAACTGGTTATTATATATTCATATATTCTACAGTAGGCTATTGTAAGTATGTAAAGACACAACCAATAGGCTATTAAGTTAAGTAGTAAAGTAAAAAACTAATTAATTTCCTGTGAGTATTTCTGCAAAAAAAACATACTCTGAAAAGCTTTTAAGGTTTTAAAACTTTTACATCTTTTGAAACAACTTGATTCTTCACAACATTGGTTAGCTATATAGTGCATTGCTATATAGAGCATTGTTGCTTTACCCTTGTTCCATGTAAGTATGCCTCAAATCTATATAATTACCACATATGGTTACTTTACAATCTACCTGCTATATTGTAAGGATTCTTATGTGGATTAGGCTGCCTTACTGCATTCATAGTTCATGAAAAACAAGTAATTCGGCTGTTTTTATATTATTCCTGATATTTTCTTATCAACCTACACATTTTCTACCCTACTTTACAGATTTAGAGACTGTTTCTGCATCTACCATATCATATAGGCCACACAACAACTCTGTGCCATATTAACAAACATTTGAAAGGTTATTGAATGCCACTTCCATGGTGTGGACAGGGCAATTATGAATAGCGTTACGCCAATTCACTTGTACCCACTTCTTTGCAAGGTCTAGGTTACATTTTGTGAATATTCAGATATTAGTTAAGAACATCTGTATAGACACAACTACCCCGTTAGCAAATGCACAAATGCACAAATTCACAATGCATGTGAATGTTAACACTTGTTTTCACATTTTTAGCAAAAGTCAAGCACATCACATGAGAACACTAAACAAGTGAAACGCCTAATTTATGGAACCAGAGCTTGGGCGATTAAGTTGTCCGAATTGGTTTGCGATGGTTAGCGATGGATCTGAACAATTTAATGGAGCCTTGTATGTATACATACGTGTCTCCTGCGTGTCTCTATTAGCGCGGATAACGCGTAGCAAATGCGCATCACATGTCGGCATG
Source organism: Aldrovandia affinis (assembly GCA_029706075.1). Classification (NCBI taxonomy): domain Eukaryota; kingdom Metazoa; phylum Chordata; class Actinopteri; order Notacanthiformes; family Halosauridae; genus Aldrovandia; species Aldrovandia affinis. The sequence goes on from JAINUG010000022.1 coordinate 2,227,380, forward strand.
CAATGCCTAACAAAAGCAGACGAGTTTGCATCATTTCCCTGTCTAAGTTGATCTTCGGGTTGTGTTCCATGCCCGTTCTCCATTTCTTTATAACTCAAACAATAAACATTTGTATATGTGAGTGTTCGGCAACACTACGGCACAGGAAGGGGAACTCAGATCAAGCGATCCCAGTAATTTTAGGCTGATACATTTAGGAATAACTTATTTTATCTTCACTGTCAGCAAATCTTTTCTCAATTGCGCATTCAATAGTAAGCATTTTTATGCAGGTTTATCATGTACAATTGCGGAACATACCTTTGGTTCTACGTTTTCAGAAGATATCCTGTTCTTTGTAGGCTACCTAAAAAGGACTGCACGAGGAAGAACAGGGTCACCAGTAAACATAAAGCCGGGGGGAGACAATAGTCCTCAATGTCCGTCCCTGCCCCCACGCGCAAACAAGTCGACCACTGCAGCACAATCCGGCATTCAGAATGTCCAAATTTCTTTCATATGTTTTGCTGGCCGCTTTCACACAAGTGACGGAACAAGGCGTTGCGGATAATGGAAGAAGAATTTTGACATAGGCCTATCTAAAGTGTTAAAGTTAATAGTCACGTTTTAAAAAAAACATTGACGTAAAAACTCTTCATCAACCAACAGAGACGTTAAATAAAGTTAACTCGACTGTTTGTGTAATAAATATGTTTCTATTATGTTATATTCTCCCCCCACCCATTAATAGCCTACAACTAATAGGTATTTGTTTCGTCTCTTCATAAAAACTATATATTCAGAGGCAGCAGAAATGATTTACTTGGTCAAGAGGAGGCCATTTAGATTGTGCCTATAATTTATGTAGCCTATCCTAATATATATAATATATATATATATGTTGTGATAGATACATGCTGATTATTTCGGTCATTGAGTACAACTAAGCTTGGGTGCAGGCGGGTCGTAGTGTGTTTTTACGAATTTAACATGAACAATGGGAGAACCGAATCACCTTGAGAATGGAATGCTAGAAACTCCAAAATGAACCCCTGCGCTGAAAGCCAGCCGAACTCGATGAACCCGACGACCCTGAATGAAAGCATGTTGGGAGTTCCTCCGCAGAAAACCCAGAGAACTCATTACTCCCTGTTATCGGCGACTACAAGCGAATATTTACAAAATGGACTCGTATTGGGAAAAATGCGTATTTTTGCTAGGAGAGAAAAAAAAGAAAAGAGTGGCTCAACTTTTACTTCGTACTATTTAAGTTAGCATGAACACAATATATATATATATATATAGGCCTATATGTTTCAATTACGTTAAATTACAAAGTTACCCATCCTTAGAACTGAAATTATGTTTTTATTCTTTATTTCTCGATCTTTCTCTCAATCACGCATCAGCAGTTTGTGTGTGTCTGTGTGTGATAAATATGGAATTTATGGGCGAGATAGGGGTGGTCTTGGGATCTCATTTCGAGACCAGCTAGTTGCGCGTTTAGTGCGGGTTTAGATATTAGGACGGTAAAAATGGAGGCGATAGACCGTCCGACTTAAAAACGCAGGATTGTCAACATTTGCTTTTGTTGCCACGGTATGCCGGACTACTTTAATCAATTCAAAGTGAGAGAAGTGGTTCACATTGCAGATGATGTCGTCTAATTCCTCTGAACCAATCACATTCTCCAGTCACGTAGGAATGCTATTCAACAAACAAATTCGCGTGAAACAAAAACAGTTACCTAAACCAGAGTGAGCGATTATAAAAAAAGTTGTAAACAAAATAGGCTAATCGACTAAACTAGATTGCAAGGTTACACGCAAACGAGATCGGTGTACAGGACGTTCAAGGACTGTGAATGAATGGATGATTATTTTAATGGTTGAAAGGATATTTGTTTCGCTGTAGAAGTCCTGAAATCTTTCCTCTTTTTTAAAAGCCCGCGTAATGAGGACGTGTATGCGGATTTATGAAACTTATATAGATAGGCGGTCATATCGGCCGGTATTTTTTTATAATTCCGCGATAGCTTCTTGAATGGTTGATGCCTCTTTACAGGAAATGAATGAGTCGATAATATCTGACATCGGTGGGCAGTCCCCTGGGCCCGGGCTGAATTCTGCGACTATACTGGGAGGCTTTTTACCGCGTCTTCAAAAACAGATTTCGTGAGCGGGCGGGGGCTGGGGGCTGGGGTTGGACGAGGGGGCGATTCCGGGGGTGGGCTTTCGAGGAGGGGTTCTGTGAATCCATCCCTTTTTTTGCCAGATAAAGCAATTTATCCCCCCTCCGCATAACCTTCCAGCCAAGCGTGCCCTAATCAAAGAAACTTTAAAATCTCAGTGACAGTGTAGAATGTTATAACTAAACCACTGTTATTCACTGTAGTTGGTTTAAAGTGTTTTACATTTAATAAAGTTGATTTGAATAATCAAATATACGTTATTAAATATGCAGAATGTGCTGGAACGTCGGATACATTTTTGTAAATTATTTTTAGAAGTGGAAAACCAATGATAGATATTCTTATTTACAGATCATTTCAACACATTTTAGATTTGTGTCGTTTTTTGTTTGAAAATATGCTATAGTTTTTTTGTTTTGTTTTGTTTGTTTAATTTGTCCATCACGTGTGTGCTTTTAATGTTTGGTGGGTTGTGTTTGCTGACTGGACCTCCAAATTGGGCTTTGTTTTAATAAGCTACGTGAAATTTACGGTTGAAGACGGCAAAGGAATTTCAGGATTTAGACCTTCTGCTTCACTTGCTACATTGTTTTTAGCTTCTTTTTTTACCCGTTTCAGTCTCATTCCGAAGGTCTAACCTCCCCCCCCTATAGTTAGATCAGATATTAGGCTACGCTAACACACTGACCACAACCGAAGACCGAATGGCGAACCGGGCTTGTAAACACGTATCTTTAATTAAATATAAAACGACCTTCACACAACTCTAGACAAATGGGCGTCCCAGGTCTATAGAGATATGATGAACAGACAATACTTTTGCCATAACTGTATAGTTTTACAATGTGACCACAACCCTTCCTTATACTCCCCCAAATTCAATAATCGTACGTTTTAACTACGTATGTGTAATGATTTTTAAGTGTACTTTATTTGCTAACATCAGAAAATACTATCTCTTAGTTGGTAGGTATTTTCTATCGTGTAATGTGGTGGGGGTAAAAGTTTTAAATAAACAAAAAAACAAAAGTCTTAGACAAGCTTTAGTGTGTAGGCTACGTCGAACGAATGCTATAGTTCTATAATGTTATACGAAATAGATTACACTTTTAAAAGGGACACCACCGTCATCGGGATGCCTTGTGATTCATTGTTTTGAAATGATGTCAATATTTCAAAAGTAATATATCAACCCCCCCCTCACAGAAAGTCGTACCGTGCCACTCTACAATGTTAGAAACACATGTCTCCAGATATTTAAATTGAAAATTGTATCTGTTAAATCTTGGCTGAAACTGAATTTTGGAATGGACGCGCGTTTACTATGTATTTCATTGGCCTATATTTAAATATTTCCGTTTATAATTTGCTATAAAGCATGTAAAGCCTAAAGTGATCACATCTTAATGTATACATGGAAGATTATATCCTTGGACCCGGAGCAAAAAAAACAGGAGTTATTGGAAATGTATGGAAAAAATCTAATTTTGCAACACACACATACACAAATACACTTTTTCCAAAATACATAGCCTACTTAATTGCACAATCGTAGTCCTACTCGTAGGCTATTTGAAATGCTAACGGAAGAAGTCTAATTCAAGTTTTATGATACGCGTTTCGACACGACGTTTCTCTCTGCTACGTGAGGTCTTGTTTTGCCATCCCCGTAGTTTTACATCAAGCTATAAGTTAACGGAAGATTGGTTTTTTAGCTCCCCTGTAGAATGTTTTGGTGAAGGGTTTGCGCAACGACCATTGGCTGCCGCTGCCTGCGCTTAGACCCGATCCCTCCCCTCCCCTTTCAAGGATTCGAAGTGAAATTAGTAGCAAGAAAGCATGTAATTGACACAGTCACGTGTGCACGGGGGCCACAGACAGCGAGTGAGTGAGTGAGTGAGAGAGAGAGAAGGAGAGAGAGAGAAAGAGAGAAAGGAGGGAGGGAGAGAGAGAGAGGGGGAAAAAATCAAAAGAGGGAAAGCACGCTATACCATGCGAGCTAAATTTGTGATCGGTGGAAATCGGGATGTTCGACTGATGCAGAAGACCACATTCTTTCAAAGAGAAAGTTTTCATCTCACAAGTTCGGAACGGAGGGTCCACGGGAAAACATGGCCGAAGGTTACTCTATAATTTTGTACATTTCTGTTTTGATTATCCCGTTTGCTTTACTTCTTCTTTTTTTAACCTGATAGCACTGGAGGACTGTGCGAAGCTATTGTTGTAGATCTACTAAATGCTGTGTACCGCCCACACCGATTCAGATGTTAAAAGATGTCTTGAGCTGTTGTTTTGAGTTGTTTGTGTGTGATATAGGGTCGTTTTGTGGTCTGGGTGGGGGAAACGTGTGTACACCTGCCCTTTGAGTTTGATACGAAGTTATTTCAGTGGATGTATGTGGGGAAATAACGCTGGACGCTTGCATGTGCCAGGCTAAATTGTGCAATGTCTGAACTCGCTGTGCGCCGCGGTGAAGTTGAAGTAAGCTGGTTACGTATTATTTAGATATTTCAAACTGCGAGTTTAACCAATCCTATGTCATGCAATACGCAATAACTTTTTTTTGGTAATTATAGTCCAAAAAATTGTTTGTTTAACATGGAGGATGGACACTCCAGATGGGGGCTGTTGGGCAAGGATTTTCTTCGATAATATAGCCTGCTTTTTCCAAGTGAAGGTTTTTCGCTTAGGAGCTCTATGCTTTGAAGTCACGTAGCTCGAGAGAACGTCACGCGCGCAACGTTTTCATTGATAGTTTTTAGTTTTTTTAATTTTTAATTTTTTTATTATTGTGCTTCCAGGAGGGGCGGGTAAAGGTGGTGGAGAGGACCCGGGGAAGTCGCCAGAGCAGGAAGAGGGGCCGCTACCCCAGGTTCAGTACGGAGCGGGCCATTGTAAATGGTTCAATGTGCGGATGGGGTTCGGATTTATATCAATGACCAGCCGCGGGGGAAGTCCGGTGGATCCCGCCTTGGATGTGTTCGTACACCAAGTAAGTTCCCCCCCTCCTCCATAAACAAAACATACACACAAAAATAAATATATGAACACGCGTTGGTGTTGTGGTGTTTCTGTTCACAGTGGTGGGAATGTAGCCCTGGAAGTTATTCCAGTGACCGGGTGCTGTTTTCGATGGTTACGTACATTTATGCATTTAAATATTTCACAAGAAGATAACGTAGTAGCCACACAGTGGTCATAGCAGTAAACCTGCGACGTGTGTTCAGTGTAACTGTAGTATAGCCTACTGTCTCTTTAAGAGTGTTGAAATGGAACGTGTGTGTGTGTGTGTGTGTGTGTGTTTTCGGGGGGGTCTTGCTTATGTTTTTTTTACTTCATAATCGACATCAGTGCGTGTTTCGCGATTACTTTGGATAGTTTACTTTGCTCCACACGGGGCTAGCTCTTCCCCTGTGTGAATTGGGTTCATATTGAATTGTGTTGTTGTGTAGAGAAGGAGGCAACGTGTGGCTAGCCCAAGAGGTAGCTAGGAGGGGATTTATAGTTCCCCAAGTTAATGCATCTTTCTGTTATGTTGCGTTCATGCGCAACACTTGATAACATGTAGGGAATATCTTTCCTGCTTTGGGTGTAAAAAACAGGCTCAGACTGTTTCTCTTCGCTTCGCGCAAGTGTTTGAAGTCCATACATTTTACCACGACCGATTACTTTAGTTTACTATTGTATGTATTGACAGTGGTAGGTTAAAACGTAGATTTTTTTTACATAGCTCTGCCTGTTCAATTATAGTTAGCCTATAAACAATGCGAAACTCTTGCCCACTGTTGTGTTTATTGAAACTTCCCTGACAGCTGTGTCTTTAAGAGGACTCCGTTGAATTTACAGATCTTTGTTTTCGTCTTTTTTTGGAGGGATGATGTGGAGTACACTATTGTCAGATTCGATTAAGAAACCCCTGTTCCCTCTTCTTCTCCATCTTTGAACCATGACTGTGTCGTTAAGTTGCCCTTTACGATCCCATAAAGCTGCTTTATAGATGGGACGAGAGAGGAGAGGAAGGGCTATTGTTAAAAACTTGTTTTGGGTCTCTAGGAATATTACGTTTAATAAGTAGTATCGCGTTGTGGTTTTAAAACTTAACGAACGTACAGTGATCGCCGCCAAAGGAAGACGTTTCAGGGACGACACTTGTTTTGAAGTTGCACAGCCCGGAGTGTCCTCCGTGTTGTTTTCGTTTTGGACACAGTCGCACTTTTTTTAAAAAGAAGAAGAAAAAAGTAAAAAAATGTTGCTGAAAGGTGTGTGCTTTTCAGCGCGTGAAAGGGCGCCAGGCGGGCTTCCACACACGTGCTCATAAACAAGTAGTTTCGTCAGTATACTTCAGGAGGACCACACACTTGAAGTGTGCTCGATCCGAACAAGGTATCGGTTCCGAAAACTTATGGCAAAACGAGGAGGCCAAAGTGAGTTCAAATCACGATTTGGGGGGAAGTGCTAAGATGTCTGATGCGTTTCATAGCAAACCATGAAGTATAAAAGTATAAGTATAAAAGTAGTTGTGTAAAAAAAGTAAACGGAGCCCGCTCGTTTGATAACGCAGTTATTGGTATTAATTATACGTAATTGTATATGGTTATCCGAGGCTTGTAGGCCTACACTCAAGGTGGTACGGCTGTCATGCATTTAAATGATCTCCCCCCTTGTTGTTCGAAGATTTAAAGGCAGAGTTTCTAAATCTAAAGTTGGACAGAATTTGCATGTAAACTGCGTTGCTGCTGTTCTATATGGACAGGATGCAACGTTACTACAATGCTGCAAGGAAGGGCCGAGTTTTGTAGTGATGGGACCTGCCTGATGTTTGTGTTGTTCAGTTATTTTTTGTCCTATAATGAACTTACTTGCTTTGCATTTTTTATGGAAATAGGATACTGGTAAATATTTAATGTACAGATTAACATATGAGTCTTGACCACTTAATCAAATTGTTGTAATGTAGGAATCAAATCAGTTACCTACTGGCCTACTGGGCAACTAGGCCTACACAACAAATGGTTCAGTGTCAAATCAACTCTGACAGAGTTACATTTTACTCTGATAAAGTACATATTTAATTACTTTTGGACCCATAAAAACTCTGTTAGAGTTGAATTAACTCTGAATATTTCACTGTGCATTCACCTTGTTTGTCATGATACAAGCATCAATGAATTACAATGCCAGAGTGTGTATTGGTATTTACCAGTGATAAATCACACATTTTTTAAAAAGGTTTAAATTTGATTGTGATTTGACTTACTGTAACAGATTAAACCTCTTTGATTGCTCCTTCTTGTTTTTGTTCCCATGTGTGGAAAGCTTTTTCCAGTGCTGCCCAATGTCTTCCTCATCCAGATGCCTTGTACGATCTGGAGATTTATCCGCAAGACAAATTGCACTGCACAAACTTCCTTAATTTTTCCCAAACCGAAAACATTTCTGTAAAAAAAGAATAAAGTAATCGCATTGCGAATATCATCAATAGTAACAGTTATGAGCACACAAACCAGTGTCTGGAAACTAGAAGAGTTTTGCGGTTCTAACAAGAGAATTCCTCTGACGGATTTGTGTGACTAATGTCTCCTCTTAAGCTCGAGCTATGTCTGGGAAAATGTTTACGTGTAAGAATTGACTACCTTTTTTCTGGCTTTCCACTTTGCTTTTGTGTATTGAGATGTCAGAGATGTCAACTGGCATGCAGTGGGGAAGCAGAGAACTTGTCTTGAACCTGTTTTTGAGTATATTATTATTATTATTATTATTATTGACTCCCAGCAAGGTCATCTCTTTAGCTGCTGATTGGCCTTTATAATGCAACTGTGTTTAATGTGGTAGCATTACCTATCTCTGTGTACTTCACACAATTTTTAATTATATCTAATCGATCAGGTTACATGAAATCATTTTAATTGCAGCTAAGTGTCAGTAATGCATTTATTCACAATTGTTTGGTCTTATCTGCTATGATTTTGTGTAAAGTGCAGAAAAGGCAGACCTACCATGCTGGAAGCAATTTGAGTAAAAAGTGAACGAGCTGCTAATGTGTGGTGCTTATTTAAAGCGATGTTGCCGTTAATTGTAGAACAATCACGCGCAGAACAGTAAAAAAACACAAGTTCGGGGTAGTTATCGAATTAAGGCAAATGACCTGCTTTGACTGCTTTTAGTCAGCGACGAAGAAGCATTGTTGTTGATTAATTTCTGTTGCATTTTATAGGTGCAATAAGTGGGGGGCATGTCCCCCCAATATTCAAAACAGTCATATCTGCCCCCCAATAATTTGTAGATATAAAACATTCTACCCCCCCGGCATGGTCATGCCCTTATTGCATTTAATTTACCCTGGATTTGTGCTTTATAGCCAAGGAAGGAAGCTTTCATGTTGATATATTGTTGTATTATCTTCACTGTTAAGTAGCCCAAGTAGGATACATTATACATGGCCTCGCTTGCACTTTATCAGTGATTGACCAGAGCCACTGGGTGCATTTCAGAGTTGTTGGTCATACTTTTTACATTCTAACTTACTTCTGCTAAACCTGGCTTCTCGGGTCCTGTCATGGTTGGAGTTCAAAGAATGTGAAAGATTTTGGAACCCCCAGTCATGAAGGCAGCCCTGGGTTCCATGGGGTCGAGTACCATGTGACCTCTCAGTATCTTGGTTATAAACTGTGTGGATCAGTAGGTAGAGCACGGCGTTGATAACGCTTAGGTTGTGGGCTCCATTCCCATTCGGGTCACATATATTGAAAAAGAAAATGTGTGCATCCACTACTGTAAGTTGGTTTGGATAAAAGTGTCTGCTAAATGGCATATATATTATTCAAACACACAACCATGTGCTGATCAGATGTACAGTACCTGACCCAGTTCACACAGTGTTCACAAAATTCTTTAAAAGATCCTCCTTCTAGATGAGATAAGATAGGCTTTATTCTTCCCAGAGGGGGAATGTTGGTCATCAACAGTTTAACATTTACACACAACAGCACAGGGATACAGACATGTACAATAAAAAAAAAATATATATATATATTTTGGGATCATTACATTTAAAAAGTTGTGCTGTGGTGTGTTTTTGAACTTTCCTGGTATGCAATATTTGTAAACACAATACATTTCAGTAGGCTATATCAGTGTTATAAATATATCATTTTAATATAATTTCAGTTTAAGTTTGTTGTTTGGGTTTGATAAGGTGAAAAGCGCTGTAGCAGAACCGATCGCAGTCAAATTGAGTCTTTTTTTGGCCATTTGTTAACAGTTCCATTTGTTAAAATTGTTCATTTACCAAAAATGTCTAAAATCAAAACATTTTCGAGCTCTTGGCTATTCTAAAACTCTCTTCTTTTTATCATACCTATGTGCACCATTAAGTAAATATCAAAGCAGCTTTTGAAATGAATTATTGCAAAAAAAGTCTGTACCATGTGACTTGTGAGGAAAGGTAGAACTAGGTCAAAGCTAAGAGAGGGCAGTGCTGAATTTAGGTTGCATTTCTTACCACTCCTAACATAAATGGTGAAACGGAGAACTTTATTTGAGCGTTTGAAATTCCTATATTTGTACACGATCACAACCAAATAACTGAGGTTAGCTTAGTGTTTCTTGCTGTTTGATTGAAAATGTTTTATGAAACATTGAGTCATGTTTTTGACAGTAGTTTTGTCCAGGATGTATATGATCCCCTTACAGAAGAAGACATTAATTTGCAGAAGAGAAGAGAATGAAGTTGATTTGCCAAGAGCCTTTGTGAGATAAAAAAGCAGTTTCCTATGGTAGAGAAATGGTGTTGGTGAAGCCTTTCTTCTTTGTTTTTTTAATTTATATGTATATATAATTTACCTACCCCCACTCCCTTCAAAGGTTTTTTAGGTAGCTAAAACACATTGTTTCTGTTTGGGGGGTTGGGGTTGATGGGTGGGGGGTGGCTGATGCAGGAGGGGGGGGGGGGTACGGGACTGCCCTTAGTTAGTGTTTGTGTGCGAGATTTGACCAAGCTGGACGAAAGGGTAAAGAAAGGCAGTGGGCTCGAAAATGCTTTGATGATGGTCCCTGGCCCCTCCTGACCATTGCGTCCCCCCGGGGCAAGACTCACACACTCACACACTCTCTCACACACACTCTCTCTCACACACACACACTCACACACACTCACACACACACACACTCTCTCTCTCACACACACACACACACACACACACACACACTCTCACACAAACTCACGCACACACACTCACACACACACACAGGCACACACTCACACACACACAGGCACACACACTAACTCACACACATAGTATCTACTACAGTTTTTCTGAACGCTTCCCTTCGAATCCTGTTGCATTCCCTTCTCCTTATTGTTTGGTGTTTTCATTAAATTCTTAGATTGTTTTTGGTTTTTGTTTCTTAACATGTTTTTTTAAATAAATATTTTTTAAGTTAGTCATCCTTTTTTAACACATTTTTTTTCTTCTTAAAACCAATATTTTTCTCTCTCTCTGTGATTCACGCCGGAAGATTGGCTCTTATTTCGTGATTCACGTCAGAAGGCTGGCTCTCATTTTGTTACTGAAGAGCAGGTGGCCTTATTAAACCTGTGCGTTTGGCTGCGCAGTAAAATCACAGAGTGGACAAACGGAAGGCGTCGATGTCAGTATTTCGGTGGGCAGACCTGCGGACAGGGTCACAGAGCAGGAGGGTTTTGCACCAGGTCTCGGTGTTGTGCCAGGGCTGTGTATCCCCCCCCCCCCTCCTTGTGCGTTTGGTGTTTTTCTCCTGGCTGCAGGGCTCTCCTCCCCCTCCTCCATTCAGCTCTTGTGAATGGGGCAGGAATTCGCTGCGGCCGGGGGGAGCGCTCTGCTCGCTGGCCCTCTTGATCAGACCGGGGGAACCAAGGGTCAGAGCTGATCACTTCCTCCTTCCAGCTCTGATCCTCTCTGTGTGTGTGTGTGTGTGTGTGTGTGTGTGTGTGTGTGTGTGTGTGTGTGTGTGTGTGTGTGTGTGTGTGTGTGTGTGTGTGTGTGTGTGTGTGTGTGTGTGTGTGTGTGTGAGTGTGTGAGAGAGTGTGTATGTGATTTTCTGTGTGTGTGTGTGTGTGTGTGTGTGTGTGAGAGAGAGTGTGTATGTGATTTTCAGTGTGTGTGTGTGTGAGTGAGTGTGGGGTTTTCAATATATGCATGTACGCACTTGTGGTTTTGTGGAGCTGATTTTGTGTGTGAATGGTTTTGTATATTTGCGTGTGCACGCACATGTGGGTTTTGTGTGTGTGTTTGTGTGCATGTGAGCACCTATGTGTACATCAGAAACAATTGTATTTATTTTTTTGTGCTGAGCTGTGTGTGTGTACGTTAGAAATGCGTTTCTTGTCCGGAGAAAATAATGGACAGCCTCTCAGAAAATCTGAGCGATACTGTTGGGGTTTTAACATTGAGAGATACTGTTGAGCTTTCTTCCTCCCTCCTCCTATTTTCTTCGTATAATACTAATTCCTGCATGCCGCTGTATAAAAGTTGGCACATGCCTGCATAATCAGCAGGTGTCCTGTTGATATTTTTATTCATGTAAACAATGTGCTGGGTTGGAAGGTCTAGAAGTTGCCTGCAATTTGGAGGAATAATCTATGGTTTTGCAAATATCTATGGTTTGAATCCATTGATCAGATTCTCAGTCTCTGTGGTATGAACAAACAGCTCCATCACAGGCAGGTTGCAATTTTTTTTTCAATTTTCCCTCGGTTATTATTAGCACATCTATGGCGATGTGCGCGTGTGTGCGTGTTTATGGTATGTGTGTGTGTATGGTATGTTCACATTCACATTCATATGTATGGTATTTTCACATTTTTGTGTGTGTGTGTGTGTGTGTGTGTGTGTGTGTGTAAGGTATGTTCACGTGTGTGTGTGTGGTGTGGGTGGTATGTTCGTGCATGTGTGTATGGTGTGCGTGTGTGCGTGTGTGTGTGTGTGTGTGTGTGTGCGCGCATGCGCGTGGTATGTGTGTGTGGGTACGTGCATTTGTGTGTGGGTCTGTGCTTGAAGGGGGAGCTTTACAGCTTTCTCATTAGGCATAAAGAGGTGAGGTGACTCACTAAAGACAAAAGGAAGGTCTCTGCTTTTTCTGGGGATCAGGTCCTAAGGGTGAATTGGCTGGGGGGGGCAGGACAGTACAGGGCTACTGCCTAATTCCCCCCCATTTCTTAGATTTATTTATTTATGAATTTATTTATTTATTTGCATCAGCGCTTGGGGTCACATGCTGTGTGCTTTTGAGGTTTTTCGTGGGAGTTTTTAAGCTTTATTTTCTCCCCTACTCCTCCAGTGCGTTGGGGGGTTAAAGTGGGCCCCTGTTGAGATTAAGCCCCAGCCTGTTGCACCGTTTGGCATGCAGACCCCACCCTTCTGTGGATAGCTAATGCCAGGCTTTGTTTCTCCTGCAGAAGGGCTCCATTTTTTTTCTTTTCCTTCAAAAGTAAGAAAGAAAAAAAAAAAAAAGCATAGCTTCTGGTCATGTGACTTCCTGTGGTGAGTCATCCACTGGCTGGTAATGATTCATATGGAGGAGAAGAGCAACCATCGGCAGGCCTCTTAAGATGGATATGCCCATGGACGGAGACATAAACATGTTGTTTCGTTTGACTGCTGATTGTTGGAAGTGTCGTGGTCATACAAGAGGTGTTTAAAGAAAGTACACGCGATTTACTTCAATTAATACTGAGGTGCTTTTGGGTAAGCCCATACAGTCATGTACATCTTGAAATCGTTTTTGGGTACATGAAAAAACGCATAATTTGTAATTAATTGACAGGCTAATTGATATGGGAAATGAAAACCCGTCTGGTTAGATACGGCACTGGAGGATATTTCTCAAGTAATAAATGAGGGAACT
>JAINUG010000022.1:2245433-2292933 GCA_029706075.1 Aldrovandia affinis
GGGGGAAGGAGTCTTCCTCTCCCAACATTCTGATTCCCACCCCCTCCCCTAATCCTTTCCCTCTCAATGGAGGCAGGACTATCGCCCACCCAACCCCCAACCCCCAACCCACCAGAAGAGCCAAAATGGCTCCCGAAATGGCTCCAGCCAATTCTGAGTGCAGGGAGGTCACCACAGAAGCAAAGCCGGTGTGTGAAACTGTGGACTTCTGGAACTGTGAACTATTTCTGCAGCGGTGATTTAAAAACTGTCAGTTTTAATTTTTTCAAATAGAGAAAAGCCAAATGGTTCTTGCCAACCACTGATTTTTAACAAAGAAAAGTGCTGACATATTCTGGCTGATATTTTGAAGCTGTTTGTTTGTGTGCGCTGTGTGTTGATTGTGCTGTGTCAACTGGCTTTTTAATATGCAAAAAATGAATCCAGCCATGGAATTGCAGATTTAAACTAGGGACCATTTCCACATTATGTGCCTGTTGTGGCTGTTCTGAGAATCTTGAAAAGGCAGACATTTTTGAAAATATTTTGCTTGAGTTTTTGAATCTGTTTATAACACAATGCAACATCTAACCAATTTAGAATCAATTTTTATTTTTGTGCCTTTGTGAATGTGAATCTAGTAAAGCAAAAATGAGCAAGGTGTTTTTAAATTCAGTTTTTCTGTCCCTGCTAATGGAGAGACTGAATGAGTTGATTGTCTTAGTCAATATCAGTGGAAAGATAATTCAAGAAAAAGACGATGCAACATTATTGCTTTGGAATTGTAATATCAGATAATTAGGAAATTAGATGGTGAGCCAGCATTTCAGGATCAATTTGTGAGCGTTAGACAAATATAAACATTACATTCTTTTTCTTTTTTCATTTTTTTTTTCATTTATTTGGTTTAGACTAAATCAATAAAACATTCGATTGAAATAGTTGTTTTTGTTTTGTACAAATGTTTGTGCATTAAACCACAGGGAATCATATCTTATCTTATCTTTTCTAAACTTTTTCATTAAATTGTTTTTTTCTTTGTATTTATTTGTGTTTATCTGGTACTAAATGTGTTTGGACAAATGAGAAATGTAAAATTAGTCCTGGGTGTCGTTTTGCTATACATGTGCATTCTGAATATTTTATAACATTCAGTTGACTGGTGGTTGACATGGTGATGTTTTAGCTGTGTTTTATTGGTGGCTTTCTTTTCCATTCCTAAGGGGAGTGGTACTGGATTCCTATTGGCTAGGTGGGGGCACAAGGGGGTGGGGTTTGTTCAGCATGGTGGTTGTGGAATTCTATCAAGACTGGAATGATATTTGATTGGCTGGGAAACATACTCTCTGCCTCAAACCAAAGTTGCGATCGTAGTTTTGATATTAAAGGTTTTTATTTTAATTTAGGGAATTGATTTTTGTTTTCTACATGGGTGGAAGTGGTAAGGAGTTTCAGATTGAGATAAAGACCAGTACTGTGTTGCTCTTGTGTATATCGTTATGCAGGAAATCTTTCTGATAGCATGTCCAATGTCTCACCATAATTTAACCATAAAAGATGGCAAGCTTGAGCGTAGAAATACAATTATTTAAATTGTATGGGAAACAGGAGTAGATAATCAGAGGTTATACTCTGTAAAAATAGATTGTTTTAGATGTACACATTTCTTTAAAAATGCAACAATAAATTATTGTAGGTGGCGATTACAAGCACACCAGAGACCGCTCAGCACATGTTAATAACCATTATGGGTTCTTCTTTAAATGCAGTACTTTTTTATACTAGGATGCATGTTGGTGTGACCACAGTACAGTTTATTTTGAAACCAAATTGTGTAATTTGTACCAGAAAATCATATTACATCATACAGGAATTATACATTTGAATTTGTGTTGCATCAAGTTCTGCAGTTGGTTTGAATTCTTTTTTTTTTTTTTTAAACAATGTCAAAATGATCATTGAACGTAATTGTAAACTAGAACAAAATTTAGCTCGATCTAATTTTTGCTTAATCAATTATGAACTTGTTGGATTAAAACTAAATAAGGAAATATACAAATCTGACACGCGATTTTAATCATTATTTTAATTTCTCGATAAGGAATAAATGTATTTGGTTGTCTCACTACTTGTCATTTTGTGTCTAATTCATACAGCAATAATTGCAATGATTTACGAGCCCAACGTCAAATGACTTTTGTTTGAAAGAATTGCTTTAATTCATTATAATTCTTGATTTGTCTTTTTTAAAATCTTATATAAATTAGTCTTTGCATTTCCTACTTTAAAATAAAATTGAACTGTTGCATTTGAGTCACTCTTTTAGAGATGAATTTAGATCGTTACCAAAACCATAATGACAAATTCTGGGTAATAAACTGCTTTATTTGAATTGTTTTATGTTTGTTTGTTTTTATTGTGTGTGAAAAGATAGACCTATCAGGCTACAGTTTGTTTTTGTAGAATAAAATTACATTTGTACCGTTCTTCATAGTGTATGATATTTTGTCTATTGCCCATCTACCGTTGGAGGTAGTAGGATCACACCTGGCATCAGAGCAGAATTATTCACAATGTTCTTATAATGATCATGAGTGTGAACTGCACTGCCTTTTCCCAATAATAGGCATGTTGTTTTTATAATTGCTTCCATTTTTGAACGCATTTGCTTTACGGAAACTTAAAATAAAACCGTTCCTTTTGAGCGAGTGGCAATGAAAGGTAAATGGGAGATTTATGTAGAATGTGTCACTTGGAAAAGGAGTGAAGATGACTTGCGTGTGTTTATTTGAGGAGTGAAACCGAATATTCAGCTGTTTCAGCGTTCGGTTCAGGATTCGCCACTCGGATCGGTGTTCACTTGGATCAGTAAGCTTGATTAACACACACAAAAAATTCGAGAAGAAATTTAGAGTTTTATTCTTGATCATTAATATTCATGAAGGAGCGCACAGGAACCATGCATAAAATATATTCATTAGCCGATATTATTCATTTCCCTGCCAGAAAAGGTGAGCCGTGGCAGAACTCCTTGCTGTGAGTCGACATGTTCACAGAACTGGAGCTTCATGTAGTAATTGGTCGGCGGGGGTGGAAGGGTTTGATAATTTAGAGTATTTAATAGAAAATTCTAATGCATATACAGAATGTATTCAGAAGTCTTTCTATCCTCCATCCAGTTATCAGTCCTGTTCATTCTTCCCTTCACCTCACTCTTCCTTCCTCTCCCTCTCCTCCTCTCTCCCTTGTTCTCACCCATTCTCTCCCTGTCTTTGTCTCCCCTGCTCCGCTCTTCCCTCCTTCCTCGCCTTGCCGTAGGAGGGCTGTATTGTTCCGGGCAGATTCCCGATGGGTTGTGCGGAGTGGTAGAGGACTAGACCTGGCTGTGAAAAGAGAGCGAGCGAGTGAACGGGAGGGAGGGAGAGAGAGAGCGAGGGAGGGAGAGAGAAAGAAATAGAGGCAGGAGTGCTCTCACACCTGTGGCCCCCAGCCTCTCTCTCTCTCTCTCTCTCTCTCTCTCTCTCTCTCTCTCTCCCTCTCTCTCTCTCTCTCTCTCTTTCTCTCTCTCTCGGCCCGGGGAGCAGGTTGTGCAGATGGCCGGGTGGGCTGAAACAGCTGGTCTGGCAGGAGGGGGGAACGAGGAGAAGCGGTTTATACTCGCTTTCTCACAGGGAGGCTGAACGCTAACCTGTAATCAAGGTGTGGAACCCTGCTGGCGGTGGGGAGCATATTGCACGGGGGGAAACGGTAGACGTGACCGATTCCTGTTCTGTTACCCACATCGGGGGTAAGGGCACCGTACACAGTTTACCCTTTGATGGCACGTTTTATTTTTTATTTTAAATTTTGTTTCAGATTTTTTCCAGTTTTTCTCCCAATTTGGTAGCCAATTCTACCCTCTATTTAGTTAGATTCCCCCCCCACAAACTCCCCGCCCATCTCTACGGGGCAAGCTAATTTCCCAAGGCCGGCAATGATCCGCCTCCTCCGAGACGGAACTCACCCACCTACTTTCTAGAGACACCCCACCCTAGAGACTCAGCTAGTTTGTGCCGGCTCACCCTCCCCCTCCCCCTGGGGCGGACAGCCAAATGCCACCCCCCATCAGGGCTCCTGACCAGGGCCGGTCTGACGCAGTCAGGTTTTGAACCGTCACCGCAATAGGTAGCTCACACTCGCAAAGCACCAGTCGATACGAGTGCGTTAGATCGCTATGCTGATGGCACGCTTTTACAGCTGAACGCCGGCTGAAGCGGTTTCATTTAAGTTCCTTGCGCATGATGGCAGTACCTCACCTGGGGAAGGAGCTTATGGTCCCCTGGTTACAGTCACCTTCCCTAACTGGTAGGCTGCCACTGCAAGTTAATGGTAGTGTGTTAAACTGTATATTCTTGCATTTATTTATGTTCATGTATTTTTTTTTGTCGCAGATTTAAGGTTTGCGCCCACACCCTAAATGGTTTGATAATACATGTATACTGCGGTATAAAGAAGCACATCTGGAAGTTAAAAAGGTGGTGCATTTTATGGGTGTAGTTTTGGTGCTTTTGCCACCGATGGGTTTCCGCTTATCTTTTTGAATGCAGCGGTCTTCTTGGTTGTTATTGTTATTGTTGGTGGGGTTTTGTTCATAACTGAAGTGAGCAGGATAATTCTAGAATGAACAGTATAGTTCTAGAATTGGCAGGAAAGTTCTAGAATGAGCAGCATAGTTCTAGAATGAGCAGCATTGTTCTAGAATGAGTAGCATAGTTTAATCAAGAAGTGCATAAAGAATTCACACTGCTTGTATTTTCATTTTAAGTGTTTAAGAGTAGGGCCTATTGAGGTGTTGTAGCGATACTATATTCTGTGGTCTGCCTTTAACATGGTGGCAGAGAAAGTATTTATGGTACTACTGTGCAGTAGGAGTTTGATTTAATTTGATCTGGACCGAAGTGTGGCATAGTGGTAAGAGCACCACATTTTTATCCATTGGGTTGCAGGTTAAAATCCCAGGTGATGCCCTACTGGTGTGTCCTGATGTAATATGTAAAAATGTTTAAAATTGATTGGCTTATTTTATTTCCTTGATGTTATGGAGAGGTCGATGGTGTGGATGCACAGAGCAACTTGTGCTTCTTAGTTGTTGGTCTGGTGCTGTGCACTTCGTTATTGAGTCGTCAACCTTATTTGTGCTGTATAGTTGATTTGGAGCCCCCCCAACGCGCACACACAGACACACACACACTCACACACTTACACACACACAAACAAACCCGTGACAGTGTATAAGATCTTCATTTTGTTACAATATCGGATAAATTGTTCACGGAAAAGAAAAAAAAGAAAAAGAATATGGTGTAAAAATGTATGGTGTAAAAATATATGTATGTTTCCCCGGAGTAGGTCTTCCAAGCTAATGAATAATCTAATGTCTGAAATAAAACCTTTTTTATTAAAGTTTTTAATTAAAACATAGATGAAGCTCACTGATCGCAAAGTCTCTTATTGTATGAATACAGGCAGTCCCCGGGTTGCGAACATCCGGCTTACGTACGGACAACTCGTACTTATGAACGGACTGCCATAATGCCTATTATGTTTAAAAAATTTAGTTAAATACAATGGTTCGTAATAACGAACGCACGCACTACTTTGTGATGCTCATGAAAACATTGCACGGTTTCAGCGGTTCGTCGGCTCAAGGAACAGAGATCACCGTCCGTTATTTTAAGTCAGATCACGGTCCCGTTTTTCTCTTTCTCTTACCCTTACAACGATGCCTCCAAAGCGTAAATCCGATGCAAGTGCTGGTGATGCGTCAAAGAAAAGGAAAACAATCACCATAGAAAGTAAAGTTGAAATAATAAAGAGATCGGAGAGAGGTGAAACGCCATCAGCTATTGGGAAAGCATTAGGCTACAGCCGGTCAACGATCGGTTTTTAAAAAACAATTTTAAAAGAATAATAAAAAGGGAGAATAATGAAGCATGTGGTTTAATTATTGAGATGGAAAGGCTATTGATAATTTGGATAGAAGACCAAAATCTGCGTAATATGCCTATTAGCCTTTATTTAGTGCAAGAGAAGGCTTGAAGCCTTTCTTTAATGTTTTTTTTTTACAGTACAGTACTGTATGTACATAGTTACTTTTATTATTACTGTATTATTATTAATATTACAGTATTGTTATTAATCCAGTATTATGTACTGAATGTTATGTTTAATATGTTTTTTTGTATTTGGAAGCTTTTCTTAAGTGTTTTATATGCACAGAAAGGTCAAATAAATAGGCCTACTATACTAAGACAAACATTCGACTAAGTGACTATTAATAAGAACTGTATGCACCTGTTCCGACTTACATACAAATTCGACTTAAAGACAGATTTAAGAACGGATCTTGTTCGTAACCCGGGGACTGCCTGTATTCAAATAATAAATTCAGTATGATAAAGGCGTGATAATACGCACGATTGCTTTTCACCTGCGACCTCTGTGTTTCCCACTGCATTCAGTCCGTTTGTGGCAGCTCTGCAGCATATTTCCCCTTTTTATTTCGCCTTTTTCCACGAAGGTTATTTCATTCAAGCTGTCTGAGGTTCAGGGGAAATTCAGCCTTTTCATTGCTCCAGTGTGGAGTGTGTGAATACGGGCAGAGAGCTCAACATGGCACACTCCACTGAGGGCCTGGCCTTCAGGTAGACCTCACTTGGCTTTCAGAGTGCCTCTGTCAACAGACCTCGCTTTCATGCGAAAGATGTATATGTTTTGTGTATAATATATAACTTTTGAGTAGAGATGCACCGATTGCAATTTTCTTGGCCGATTCCGATTTCCAATTTTTGATTAGTCTGACTTGCCGATACCGATTTTGGCCGATTCCGATTTTTTTTTCTCCTAAAAACAATAATTGACAACTTACACAAACATTTTTGTAACTTTGCTTTAATAGAAAATTAAGATTGACAATTCTGAGGTAGGTCAGAAGCATGAGGTAGGTCTCACTAAAACACATTTCAAAATAAAAAAAGTGTTCCAGGTTACTGGACAGAGCTTTTCTTTTTTTGTGCAAATTAAATTAAATGATGAATAAAAGAGAATCCAACAACAGTGGCATGTAGCCTTTAAGTAATAAATAAAAAGAAACAAGAGTAGTTTAAATGTACTGACATGGTGACAGACCATTAGTCCGGAAATATTTATTTAAAACACTAACGTTATATTCTGATGACAGATGACACAAGCCCTTTTTCCATTAAATAATTATATGGCTTCAACTTGATGTGCATCAGAAAGTTATTGCGACAATGCTAATGGAAAACAGGTTAGTTCGAACCTGTGATGCGCTAGACTAATTTGTTTGCTAGAGGTGGATTAGAGTAGATCCCAATTCTATATAGTGCAATGGAAAACACTTGTAGCGATATAAGGGCGGATGTTTCAGTTGCGGAGCTTGTCAAAGGCATTGAAACAAGCCGCTCTTCAGCAGAATTTCGTTATTTGCGTGAGTCAGGTAGCCTAACGACTACGACTTTAACTAGCTTCAAAGCCTAGATAAAAATGTTTCAAACTAGGAGTAATTGGAAAAGAGGCGATGCTTGCTGTTTCTGAGTTTGTTTGATAGTGGAAACGCACAGCTGTGGTTTAGCTAGAAATCGTTAGATGAATTTATCATTAGGTCTAATAAGTTAGATTTGTATGAGTGAATAGCACTGTTTCATAACGTCACTCATTAGCGAACATAATGATTTCAGTGCAATTCAGTGCTTCAGCAGGGCATTATTACGTCAAGTGTATGCACTACCACCATGTTCTATTAATGGAAAATGGTTCAGAGGAACCGAACTAGCGCAACGAGTTAATTATTAATTAACCCGGTACCTACGGTACTGTAGAAAAACAGAGTTGGTCAACCTAAATGATTAGGTTGGTCGTTCGAACGTTTTCGAGGTTGTTCCTCCGCGGCTTATTTTCGATTGACATGTATGACAAACTGAAAGCTTTAAGTGTTCAGCGCTGCGCTCATCTGATCTGTCTGCATTGGCTCACGGGTACGCGCACGTCACGTGAAAAAGAGGGGGGCGAGGAGCCAACCGGCGCACAGAATCGGCTATGTGGAGTGATCGGGATCAAGTCACCGATTGAGGCCGATCATCTGAAAATCGGCCATTTCCGGTCAGAGGCCGATCGATCGGTGCATCTCTACTTTTGAGCCTTTAGTCTGTAGTGAGGTAGCCTTGGTGAAAAGAAAACACAAAATGTGTATGCTCTGTTGAATTTAATTTGTTTTATTTTGTAAGACAAAAAAATACAGGATTATCTGTGATGGGGGTGGCAGGGACAGTTTATCTGTCTGTAAATTGCTTTCATTTGTACTTAAAAAAATTATTATTACATTACTGGTCCACATAAAACTGACGTTGATCACAGAGTGTTCAGTATTCAACTGATTAGGAGTCCTTGCCTTCATTTAAAAAAAAACATTAAAAAAAATAAAAAATTATTTCTTTCCGATTTTTTCCAAGTTTGTCTCCCAATTTGGTGGCCTCTATTTCTTTAAATTCAGCCTCCCCCATGAGCCCGCTGCCCATCCTCGAGGGTCAAGCCAGTTTTTCCCATACAGGGACGCCTTTAATGCTTCTCAGCGAGCCCATGCCGGCTCTCCCTCCCCCTCCCTCTGGGGTGGTCAGCCAATCGCCGCCCCGACGGGGCTCTCGGCCAGAGCAGGACTGGTGCAGCTGGGTTTTGAACCGTGGCTGCAGTGGGCAACCTGCATTCCAGACGAATGCCTTTACCGTTACACCACCCAAGGTTCTTCCGCCTTTTAATTTTTAATAAATTATCTGTTATATGGAAAATGAATCACCAGAGTCAAAGATCTATTTTTTTATGCAATAGGCCTTTATGTTTTAGAGTAACATGTGTATCATCATGTCAATCGAACAGTTTACTGCTGGAGAAACACACTTCCATCTGCATGTCTCTGCGATCGGCAATCCATTGATATTGTCTGGCTGTCAAATCTGCCTCCACAACCTTGCCTTTGGAAACAGGCAGTCTGGAAGACATGCCGTATTTGGGTGTTAGATTAGATTAGCTTTTGCCCCCCTGCACACTGACACTGGATCAGTGTCCACTTTTTACACAAAATGATTGGGGTTAATATTTATGTGGGGTAAAAGCTAGGGCTACCATTGGTGATGAAATGCTCATTTTATCCTGCTCTACCACTTGACTGTGAGAATCAACGCAAGAATAAATGATTTTGTTTATTTTCCTGCTATGCTGTCGAGGTAATGGCCCATCCCTTACAGGAGTATAAAATTGCGTTACATATTAGATTGACATTATTTTTCAGTTGATTGGTATTCTTGTATTAGTGAGGGAAATGTTAGACTTCAGGTGAGGGGGGAAAAAAATGCAGACATAGTCGAATATGATACACATTGAATTACAATTAAACACGTCGTATACTCTGGTGTTGAGTTCTCAAAAGACCACTTGTTTTTGCTGAGATTTATGCAAACTTTTGTTTAGACACCGCTGCAGTAGTTTTTTAAGATGCACTCAATATTCTTTTTCACTTATTTATGGGCCATTTGCTCCCAAAAGAAATCAAGCTAATAAACTGTGATGTGTATTTTATTCTTTGTCAAGAAGTTTGTTTGTGATAAGGATTCATTGGCAAGCCCAATACAATCTGTATCAGTAGCTGTGAAAATCCCTCTTGGCCACCTACCCATACTGCGTCTGCCTTTTGATATGTAACAAAAAGCTGTCTTGATTATATTCTATGACAGGAAATAAATACATTTGTGCTTTTTTCCATTGAAAGTTCAAAAGATAATACAGAGGTACACAAGGGCCTTCTAAACAGTGGATGATTGTTTAAAAAGAAGAAAAAGGCCAATCTGAAAAGGGCCCAGTGTACCTCTGTATTATCTTTTGAACTTTCAACGACAAGGCACGTAAAAAAATTATTTCATGCGTGTGTTTGCCAGTACATTGGGTACTGTACATGTAGTACCTCTAATGAGAGGAAAGTAGACCCCTGTGCCACCTGCTGTGTTCTTGCGAGGGAATTAAAATTGCTTGCCATTTGAATGTATCATGTATCTTTTGTATCAAAAATGGGGGCGGGTTGGTATTCTTAATATGGTTTGCATAGAAGTTAAAAATTGAGCAATTATAGAATATTATTTTTTAACAGTTTTTTTTGTGTGTGTAATTATTCATTGAAATCCTGAAACGTTTCTGTGTTTGATTGGCACTGCAGTTTTCCTTGTAGCGCAGAATTATAACTAAATAATAATGATTAAATTATTACTATTGGCTTATGGGAGTTATTAATTCTTGCTAGTGCCTTATTTGAGATTTGTACAGTAATATTCAGAGCAGAGTGTGTCCTAATGTCTGTGAATGTGTGGAATAATGTGTAGTACTGTGGTTGCCTCTGGTTCATTTAGCTACACGAGTGGAAATTAGAAATCTTCCAGGAACTAGGATCTGTTAGGATTTGTTCTTTTGTGATTTTGTCAGCTCCCCGCCCCACCCCCCACCCATATTTGAAGGAATTGAATTGAGGTTAGGTGACACACACACACACACACATGCTTCTATTCATAGGAAAGAATTTTCATGCGTGATGCCGGGTGACTGTAATAATGGCGGCATCGTTGTTTTGTGTTTCAGAGTAAGCTTTTCATGGAGGGGTTCCGCAGTCTGAAGGAGGGTGAGCTCGTGGAGTTCACCTTCAAGAAGTCCTCCAAGGGCCTGGAGTCACTCCGGGTAACGGGGCCTGGGGGTGGGCCCTGCGCCGGGAGTGAGAGGAGACCTAAAGGGAAGACCATGCTGCAGAAACGAAAACCAAAGGGAGACCGGTGAGAGTGTGTGAGAGAGAGAGTGTGTGTGTGTGTGTGTGTGTGTGTGTGTGTGTGTGTGTGTGTGTGTGTGTGTGTGTGTGTGTGTGTGTGTGTGTGTGTGTGTGTGTGTGTGTGTGTGTGTGTGTGTGTGTGAGAGGGGGAGAGAGCGGGAGTGAGAGAGAGAGTGTGTGTAAGAGAGTGAATGAGAGAGAGAGAGAGTGTGTTTGTGTGTGCGTGTGTGAGAGAGAGAGAGAGAGTGAGAGTGTGTGAATGTGAGTGAGTATGCTGCAAGCAATGCATGCTGGGAAGAAACAATGAAGAAACAATGTTCCATTGCATTTCAGGCATGTGTATTGTGGTGTAGTGTGGAGAGGGGGGGGTTACCTGTAATACACCTCCGACTCAGGACTGACGGACACACACCCGCACACTCACTCACACACACTCACACGCACAATCACACTCGCACACTAACACACACACAGGCGTGCGCTTAAATGCAAATCCAGCAAATAATATTTGACCAGCTCCCGTTACAGAGATAGGACCATTGTCTGTGGTGTTGGTCAGATATATATGCTTGAACTTTAATATTTGCCGCTTGGCTAAAGAGAATTGGGTATGGGGGTGTGGGGGAGGGTGGGGGGTAATTATTAGGTGAATATAAAATGTCTGCGTATCCTCCGGGCGGATTGTATGGCTGCCTTTCTGCTGAGGCCGTCGCCAATGCGAGTCAATGCTGGTTGCCATGGTATTACAGCAATATTGTGTGAGTGAGGCTTTACCCACTAAATTGCAGCTATTTTTGTGTCTGTTTGTAGGCACAGACGTTACAGCTCTAGGGTTTGCATTAGGCTCATATGGGGAGGAGGGAGGGCAGAGGGGGGGCGCGCACTCGCTGCCTGCCTGCCGGTATTTTAAAATAAAGACATTTCTAGACAATGCTGTCATCACGTTGCACAATGACGGACACTGTCTCTGAAATTCTTAAAATAGTGGGTCTCGTAAATCGGATGCGAGTTTATTTTTCTGCCTTCCTCTGTTTGAACAACATTGCAAATGTAGATTTATATATAGTGTGTGCACACAATTTATTATTTCACTGGTGCAGATTGGTTTGATAGCAGTGGGCACATTTTGGTGGCTTATCGGTTGGTTCCGCTCAAGGGGAAAACAAGAAGCCTACACGTTTAATTTGTGGTCCGTCGTTCCCAGATGAGCTTGTTTGAACGCTCAGGAGGGGTACGGCTTTGGCTGTTGTGGTCACGAAAGACCGTCTGGGTTGGTTTTGCTTCCATTTTTCCGCATTCTGACTAGAACTACAGCGGCCCGTGTTACGTCACAATATTACAATCAGACCGATGACACGACGATGATTGTCATTGGTAAAAGTGGGGGTGGGGGTGGGGCGTGATTAGACTGCACAGATCGAGAAACGGAAACCGATTGGTGCTGTTGACTAAGCGGTGCAGAAATCTACGACAAATAAATAGGTGCGGTGAGTACATTTTTCCAATCGGCCTCAATTTCAGGCTTTGTGGATCCAAGTGGCCTGCAATCATACTAATGCACATTTCAATATCATGTTGTGGGTAAAGCGCGGAGGAAAGCGCTGCTCTGCAGTGCTCTGGACTGGCAGCGGACGAAGTGCAGACCGGATTGGTCTGAGGGGGAAAATAAAGGTTTCTTTGCTTTATGGTGCATCTGATAAGACTAAAAGAATGAAACTGGAACTGGGGAATGAAAAGAGGGGGGATGGTTTGGCCTGCTCAGGTTGAAACCGAAAGGAGAGCCTTCATTGTCAGGACAGTGGGCCACATTGCTCTGCTCTGTTCTGTTCTGTTCTGTGTGTGTGTGTGTGTGTGTGTGTGTGTGTGTGTGTGTGTGTGTGTGTGTGTGTGTGTGTGTGTGTGTGTGTGTGTGTGTGTGTGTGTGTGTGTGTGTGTGTGTGTGTGTGTGTGTGTTCGTCCCATTCTTAATGCTTGAAACAATATTTAAAAAATTAAGAATCCAGCATTCCGGTTGCAAGCTTTCCAGCTGTCCACTTGTATACTATAAAGCCCATTCTCACAAGACCCTGTGGCAAAAGAGCTTGAACGGTTGGGATATAAAGGTTATGTATTTATGGTATTGTGTGCCAAGTTTTATGGGCTGTTTCTTTCCCTTCATCGTTGACTAAATTCACAGTTATACAGTCATTGATATTTCTCTTTTGTGTGTTTCAAATAGCTTGTAACCTGCTAGTCAAACCATGTGACCTGTCATGTTTAAAGACTTGTGATTGGGTGGAAGAAGGAAAACTCCACATACTATTTATGATCATTGATGATGGATAGCCTTATGAAAAGGTGCCTATGCTATAAATGTTGAGAAACCTCAATTTATAAAAATAGCCATGGTTTATGCTGAGAAATTGTATGACAGTAATTGGATTAAATGTGTTTTAGTGTGCAGTACAATAATTAAAATTTGATTAAATTATTTAGTCATGTGTGGAAAGGCTTGGACTTTTCGATTAAATTAATTAAATAACATTCAAAAAGGAGACTGACTTAATCTTTGTTTTAGTTGCAACATATACATTTACCAAACAGTACAAACTAAAAAAGCTGAAAAAATGTGAGTGGCCAGGCGTGTAGAAAATAAAGAGAGGTATTTCATTTTATTTTCTTGTTTAAGATCAATCTCTTCCAGCATGAATTAACATCTTTTGAGGTCTGTCTCTTTTGACCTCTGACCTTTGCCCTTTCGGGGTCAGTGGCAGAAACACAGATAAAGCAAGTCCCAGGCACCAAAATGGCAACTCGGATTAGTTTGAAAGTTTCAGAAAGAAATAGGCTCGGATTAGGCTATCTATAGTCCTGTCTCACAAATTAAGAACTAATTACCAGTATTTTGTGACCTGTATTTTAATAACTTTATACATTTTATTTGTTTACTCCATTGCCCATTTAAGAAACCTACGTTTGGTTTATAGGTCTTGTTTTATGTGACATTAACCTAAAACACAGAATTCAAAATTGCCCCTACATGTAACCTACTTGATCCATGACGTTTACTTCCTAGTGTGTCACTCATTATACCAAACCTTTCATCGTCTCGTTATTGGTGTAGATTGTACTACTTTTATGTACCTATATTTGCCGTTTTTAAGTAGATACGGTACAAAATGGGCTAATAACTATCGGAAAAGAAAATGAGCAGAATACACATTTCATAAATAATCGTACTGAAGCATTCAGCGATTGGCATGTTATAAGCATTCAGTGTGTAGTAGCTACATTACAATGGGGTTTTAGTTGAGGCGATAAACATTCTTAATTTAACTAATTGTAAAACAGCGATGAGACTATCATTAATTCGTATTACACTGTATTAGAAAAGATCATGAATAATGACATGAACGTTGTTTGCTCTTGATTGTTTTATTGTATGAAACATCGACATTGATTCATTCTGATTTAACCCTGGCATTGATGCGAATAATTTAATCGAGTATAAAGGATGATTCGTAATAAATTAAAGAATAGTAAATTACTGCTCACCCATTAGCATTAATTTCATTGCTGCACGTGTAACACATATTTGAAGAGACGAGTTTAGCGTAGCGATCATCACCTTAACGTAGGCTAATTATTAATCTGCAATGACAAACTGTATTTCATAATTTATTTTTAAATGCCAATAAAAGTCCGTGACATAGTAGCCCAACGTTTAGCCAAATAATGTAACTGCCATGCTATATGGTACTGTTCCTCTTCAGGAATTAAATGCATACAAATTAAGCTCTGTATGAACAAAAACAACATTGTGTAGTCATGTTGGTGGGCGTTTATCATTTAACAATTGTTATACTTGTTGGTTTTGAATATGCACATATTTAACCGTAGTAATGTTAAAATAAAGATGTTTTCGGTGGAACCCATCTGTTGTCGTTTAAACTACTATTCTAATTAGGTTGTTCAATGTTCTTTTATTCTAGATGGGGTCGCAGCTATTCGTTTTAAAGTGCTCTGATAGAAAGGTATTAATACTACTGCCTAAAAAAGAGAGAGAACCGTACGGCTATGTTAATGGCCACCCGAAACGCATTGATCACGGCATGGCCGCTGTTGGGGAACGCAGATGGTTTGTCTTTGAAGAGCAGCGGTTTTTGCTTTTTAACAGCTAATGAGTGGCAGTTTGGGGATGTGCGTGGGGGGAGGGGAAGGGGAAGGGGAACTGGGAGGGCTGGGCAATGCTAGCTAGGTGGACGGCCCCGAGCGCGCGGAGTTGCGGATGAAACCCGAATTCCAGTGCCCTTCCCCCTTTCCCGTGCGCGCGCTCTAATTGAAGATGCCACCGTGCGGGACCCCCTGCAAGCCTCGCGCTCAGTCACGCGGAAGAGTTTGTTTCTTTCTGAACCAGCTGATAAACACCGAGTCCCTTTTTCAGAACTACCGTTCATTGCATAATTTTAAAAAACAACCAAACAAACCTGAAAATTGTTCTACCTGTTAACGGAGTTCATGATAATATGCACATTGTGTTTGATATATGCAACGTGAATTGATAATGCATTGCTTATTTGCACATTTTCTATATTCTTTATGTATGAAATATATATAGCCTATATTTTTTATTATGATGTATGTAAATAGTACAATTTCCGCAGTTGGATCCATTTCTTAGCACATACGTTTGCAAGGAAGTATTTGTGTTTGAGGGTAAATGGTGTGGTATCTTCAATCGATGAGATCTGTGTGTACATGTAAGCTACTCAAACACGTCCTAATGCATTTCTCTTCTCGACCAGAGCGGTGGATCACGTGTCCATCAATGGTAGCTTGAGAGTGTCAGGGTTGGAATTGGGGTTGAAATTATTTGATGTATGACGTTTAACTGAAACACGGGAACTTGTCCTCTGACTCAGTACCTTGGTGCAATAAAAATGTGTATTTGTTTTTGTAAACGGTTATAGTGCAATTCATTGTACACAATTAATGTATTTGTGCATGAGGATCTGGCATGAAAACAAAGGGATCAATCAAAGTAGATTGAACAATTGAATAAAAAAGCAAATAGGTAGTATTAAATAGGCTGCATACGACAAATAGTGATATGCTCAAATGCTCTAATCGTTTGAGGTCAATTAAAACATGTCAACGCTGTACTAATACTTAAATTACCTAGGATATCGTCCGGGTAATCCTTTTTTAGAAAAATAACGTTTCTTTAATAAAGGGCATCGCGATACCCTTCTCATATTTTCCCATGACTCGCTAGCCAACTCGATATTATGTCAATAAAAAGAATGCATCGTTACTATTCAACAACCATCTGTCTTACATGTTGCTGCTTCACATTTGCACAAGCGGATAGAGAATACGGTTTGGATCATTTTATGCAGTGTGATAAATGCATATACCCACAACTACCAGTGTAAGGGTTTTTTCTCTCCTGTACACCAAACACCATCTGTAGGAGTGTAGGCTAGTAGATAACCTCTAGCGTTGCTCTCCTCCAAGGAAGAACGATCGCAGCGCGGCCGAATGAAGAAGACTCTCTATATTTAGATACTGGATAATGCTCAAATCTGACCCGGAGTCACCATACACCACATTACCTTGGTAACAGGAAGTTCCCAGTAACTGAAGAGCCCCCAGTAGAACAGCTCTGGCCCTTTTGTGATATCTTGTGCGATTGGTATTTCCTATTATCCTTTTAATATACGGTGTAATTTGACCAAGGAGTTCGCTTTTGACCTCGTTTCAACATTGAAAACCACATTGTATACGAATCATTTTAGTATATATTTATTTTTTATTTTTAAGACGTCAACGCAATAAACGTTAATATGAAGATGACGCCCACCATGACACACGTTCTGGTTTTAATCACATAAATTATTTACATGTTGGCCAACACTTCCGCTGAGCTAGGTGGTGGTATCGACCATATATCTCTACACCGCTGACGTCTTAATGTCGTCAGGCGATCCGGAATATGCGTACTTGATTTTGAACCCAATTGTTAGATAACGTGAATGTTTTGCCCGAGATTTCCATTCTTGACGCACGGTTACGTCTTGCGCAATGAAGGTAGTGAACAGTGCACAATGGAAGACGGTATCCGCTGTATCCGCTGCTCTCTATTGCGGGAGGTGTCTCGCGCGCTTTTCTGTGGCTGGCTGTGTTGCGCGGGCCGCTTCCGCTCATGTGCGACTTCCCCCGAGAGCGAGCGAGCGCGCGGCGTTACGCAGCAGCTGACAGCAGGAGCTCTCCGGGAGCCGAATGACATCGATTATGAAATTAGAACTGGCAGGAAGATAATACGTCACTACCTCCTTCTTGAACATTCCCCCTACTAAATAGCCTAAATAGAAATACTAAATTATTGCATTTTAATTCGCGTTGTAGTAGGGGGGAGGGCAGTTGAAGCGGTGTGAGTCGATTCGGGATTGCTCAAGTGTTGGTGATAGGCTTTTGCGACTGAACGTTATTCCTGATTTAAATAAAATGTTATCTTATAATGATCATTTCATGAAATTACGTGTAACGCATTTTTTAATGTAAAAAACCCATTAAACTCTGCTTCAATACGCTATTTTTTAGCTCTTTACTTTTGTTGTTTCTATTCATATCTGTGATCAATAAATCGTACCCTTGTATGTAAATTCAGATCTTTTGTTATAAAAAGAAGTCAATTTGTACCATCAGCATCACTTGGGTATTTGCTCATGGTATGCCATCAGTAGTTTGGTAATGCTGCCATCTAGCGGTGAAAAATACCTTGCATGACTCTTTGCGGTGGTTTTGATTTGAAGCTTGAATAGCCTCGTTTAAATAGCCAGAGGAAACTGGAAATGCAGTTAGCTGAAAATCAGCAAAAAACCTATTAAGAGAAATATAACAGAACATTAACACAAAACTTGGACGTAAACCACCAGTTCCCAATTTAACTGCATCTACTGAAGTCGGAAGAACTTGGTGCTACGGTCGAATTCATTGTTGTTCGAAGAGTTGCTTATACCTCCTCTCTCACTGGCTGTAAGTTAGTCTTAGTGAATTAGGTAGCACCATGACTTTCCTAACTAACATCTCCCAGGTTAGGAAAAATACTAAGAATTGGTAACCATTTTGTGGTTCTGTGTGGCTCAGCAGGTAGAGCATGGCGCTGACAGCACTTGTGGGTTTGATTCCCATTGGGACCACATATACTGAAAAATGTATACACTCACTACTGTAAGTCACTTTGGATAAAAGCGTCTGCTAAATGGCATATACTATTATATTATATTATATCATACAATTACTGGCACACAAAACAGCAGTGTTGAATCCTAGTGCTCACTCCAAACATTGTTCAGCTCTTCATGTGCTTAACATACGAATACATTATTATGAAATTAAAGTACTTTTGCATGTTATTACATTTTTCCCCTCAGATGCTACAACTGTGGCGGCCTGGACCACCATGCCAAGGAGTGCAGCCTGCCGCCGCAGCCAAAGAAATGCCATTACTGCCAGAGCATCACACACATGGTGGCGCACTGCCCCCACAAGACTCTCACCCCTCCCCCCCCCCTCTCAGGGAAGACTGGGCCCAGACCCGCAGGCCTCTACCTCCGCCCTCCCCTTGTGCCCCCAGGAGCCTGGGGACGGCCATGGACGTTCCTCGCAGGAAGCCTCGCCCAACAGCAAGTCGTCCGGCTCACCGGAAGACCCTGCGCGGAAAGGACCCTCGGTCCAGAAGAGGAAAAAGACCTGATCCCCCTGACCTCTGACCCCTGACCCCCAGATCTCACCATATTCCCCCGCCTGGCACCCAGCATCTACCTCATACTCGCGCAAGTACAGGGTGAGGAGTCACCCCCATAACGTGCAGCTACCGGTCTCAGCTCCGACTCAAAGAATCCTGACACCGACTACTGTCTTAAAAGACTGTGAATTTGCCTGAACGAATCCGGGCAGTCACTGCAAAGCTTCCTCGACGATGTTAGACGACGCACAACGATATTGTTCTTTCTTTCGTTTTTCCCTTTTTTTTGTTTTTTTTTTTTTTGTGTGTGTGTTTATTTTTGACGTGTACCCCCAATGTGGAGTCACCATCATCCCACTGCAGTTTTACGTTCCAGAAGATCCCACCTTTAATTCCTTTCCAAATAATTTTGTTACCATGCTCTGAGCAAACATTATTTAATTTAATTTTTAATGTTATATTTTTTTTTTTACTTAAAAAAAGAGAGCTTTTAAGATTTTAAGAGCTTTTTATGAGTTGTGGTTTCAGGCCTTCCCTCTTCGCAGGGCTAGCCCAATCAGAAAAACCAAAGGATACTTTGTATTTGGTACCCCCATCTCGTGCAGGGAGAACACGCCAAGGAGGGTGGGACAGTCCTCTTGATTCCTCGCAGAGATCCACTCCCAAAATCTGCGTGCCCCGGTGACGGCAACACAGCACCATCCCTGAAGGCTGAGATGTACCCCCCCCTTTCCCCCAAACGAACTCTCCTGAACGACTCCACTGAAATCCAGAGTGCCGCTGGGTTCTGGGAGAGATCATTGAAACTTTAGGGATCCCAATGTTGAGGTTGGGGACATTCAAACAATGTTTGAGGTGTTTGTACTAGAAGCTCAAGTCTGGTCCTGTTGCAAATACAAATGCAGCAAGCAAAGGGTTAATTAAGACCACCCCCCCAACCCCCAAAGCATCCAGAGGCCTTGTTCATTCTGGGGGTTCTCTCAGAAGGGAAGTTTACACCTACCTTGTGTTATCATAGTTAACAAAGTAATATGCAGTGTACAACAACTAATATTTGTGACTAGTTTGATTAGTTTGAACTGCAAAAAGGAAAAACTAAAAAAATCCCTTCATTATTATTATTATTAATCTAGACCACGTGGGTGATTGGCCGATTTAGTAAAAAACCGCGTTGCAGTTGTAAATAATTAATTTAATTTCTGAATATATGTATATTAATATATCTACGAAAATACCTTTAATTTTTAAGCATATCAATGTACCGATATTTACATTTCATCTTCTTAAGAGGGAGCGCGGTTTCACATGCCAGAGTTCCGTTATTGTCAGCGAACACATAGTTTTACCAAGCACATTTTTACCTTCATTTCACCTGTCCACAGTGTACCTTTGCCTCTTTTTACATGGCTAAAGCACACCATTACCTCTTTTACCTGCCTATGTTACACCTTTACCTCAGTTTTACCTTGTTACAGCACACCTGTCCCTTGTTCTGCCTGCCTTCCGCGCCCGTTTACCTCAGTTTCACCTTGACGACAGCACACATCTTTACCTGTTTGCCAGGAGAATAAAATGCTGCTGCTTGTGTTTCCAACAGTTGAGATTTGCGGAAAAATAAGGAAAGACAAGGACGTTAGGTTCCCGTGGGATGACACTTGAATTCTCTAAAGGTTTTCTCAAAAGCTTACCAATGATGTAAGAACTGTGCTCTGACGATATTGAATGTGAAACTTGCGTACTGAGAAGTGAGTCCTCACGATATCAGAGGATGGGGTCACTTTTCAAAAAAAACAAAAAAAACGAATGTGTGTTGACAAATCAAATGACTTTTCCTTATGTTGTAATGTGATCGAAAAGACGACCAATTATTTTTGGTATAAGACTTGCGTTTCATTTTTGAGATTCTATACCAAAGTTTCTTGGCTTTGTTGAAGAAATGAAGTATAAAGACCAGTAGGAGGAAGGTAATCCCTGTCACTCAAGAAAAAACTGACTGTTCAACACTGAGATTTTTGTAACGCAGCTATTGAATGTGTGTGTGTGTGTGCGCGTTGTATTCAATCCGCAAGCGCACAGACAAAGTCACACAAACGACAGCACAAACCAAACGCAATCCCTGACTGTGGCTTAGACCTTTTTGTACGATGTATTTTTACCCACAATGCATCTCAGGATGAAGAACTATTCTCAGGGAATTTACCAAAAAGTGTACTTTCTTCTTTTGGGGAATCGTCTGCAGACGGCTCTGTATACTCAAACAAACAAACAAACAAACAACAAACAAACAAAAAAAATAGAACTAGTGTTTATCTATATATGTTTATGTACTGATATTAGTAACTACCTCTAAGTTATAGATAGTCATACATGATAATCAGATGACTTTTTTTGTTTTGTTTTGTATTTTATTTCCTATAAGATTAACTGTAGAGAGTTGTGTTGTACTGAGCCTGCGTGCTTGATGTCAGGGTCCCAGCTCCCCTGCTGTCTGTGTGGGTTTGACTTTTGATGACAATAGTCTTTTTTTTTTTTTTCCTGTTTACAACAGAAGCCTACCTCATTTTTCTGTTCCTGTGTCCCAGATCACGAGGCCCGCAGGCCCGGTCCAGTCCCGTGTGTTTACTGCCAGCAGAGACTCCCTTTCAAACTATCGTTTCCCCTGACGACGGCCCTCATCCTGTTGTTGCTTGACACTGATGCCTGTTGTCATGGATACTCATTGAGGAGGAGGAGGGGAGGAGGAGGGGAGGAAAGGGGGAGGGGGGGCGACTCTGGTCATCCAGGGCTACAGTCCAATGATGCTTTAAGATGTTTTTACATGATCTGTAGCCTCTTTAAAGACCCAAGGGTTGGGGTTAGTTGCTAGACCCAGTCTAGGTCCAGGAAGGGTGTTTGGGGTGAAGTTTTTAAGAAAATCTGCGAATGAAATTTTGGGACCAGAGCATGCATCTCCCACTCATGACCAAGTTTGTGTTTTTATCCATTAACCGTAATTGGACCAGACAGAAATATTCGTGTTTCTTTAAAGTGCCCTTCAGGCTTTCAAACAACCCCTGGGTCTGATCCTCCTTGGTCTGGGGCTTCGTATGCCCCATTAGCAGTCAGAGCTCCCCAGCAAACCGGTTCCTGCTAGAACAGCTCTAGACCGCTATCCAGAACCCCTGAGAGAGGGCCTCGGGCTTCCCCGGGCTTTGATTGTTTCTCATCTAACCCGGTTCTGGTCCTGTGGTCGTATGGTCCGTTATATTAGCCGTAGTCATCGCCAAACCTGGTCTCCGTAGAACTGCAGGGTATGCTGGTTTTCATTTTTAAAAATAAATAATTTTGTTTCAGATTTTTTCCCATTTTTCTGCCAAATTGGTAGCCATGTATACCCTCTGTTTCTTTCAATTTACCCTCCCCCACAAGCCCGCCACAAGGCAGTTATTCCCTTAAGGGGACACCTTTCATGCTTTCTTCCTCCCTCTGGGGTGGTCAGCCAATCGCCGCCCCTGACGTGGCTCTTGGCCAGAGCCGGACTGGCACAGCCAGGTTTCGAACTGGAGCTGCGGTGGGAAACTTGCATTCCGGGCGAATGCTTTGACCGTTACGCCACCCGAGACCCCCATTTTTGCCCTAAAGTTAGACCCAAGAAACCAGGTGAGTTGACCTGTAATCACCTGCTTTAATCGAGTGACAAACAAACGAAAACCAGCAGACCCTGCAGCTCTCCAGGGTATGGCCACCCCTGTCATAACCCGCATGCAATCTTCTGGGCGGGGCACAGTCAAAGAAACCCCTCCCCTGGGCTGAACATAAAGCTAACCCCTTGGACTGGGCACAGCCGATCATAGCCGAGAGACACGCCTCTGCCTTTTCAGCTGTGAGCGGAATGTCTCACTCCTCTCTTGCAGTGGAATGGAGAAAGGAGAATGGCTCCTGTTGTGTTTCACGTGAAGTATTAATGACTGCGTGACCGTACGAGGGGGAAGAGGCGAACGATATAACGGATACATTTAAGGATGACTTGGGACTGCTCATTTTTATACAGTATTAAGATTTCCACCCAATTGGCAGCCCCTTTTCTCTTTGACCAGTGAGTGGGTTCAGATTTGTATTGACACCTAGCCTTGATTGTGTGACCCTGTGTCACACGTTTACAAAGCCTGACCACAAACATAACCACGGTCATTACATGCTTTAAACCAGAAAAAGAGGCACGTGTAACTGGTTTTATTTGATTTGTTTGCGTAACTGGAGCACTGGAGTCTATGTTCTCTAGAACCGGCTAGAAAGACCGTCGATTTACAAGGTCCATCTGCTGATGACCAGGTTAAACGGCAGCATCAACCACCGTTCTGCTGCTTGATAGGAACACGAGGCAAATACAATCAACCGCAACCAACACTGCTGTGGTTGGAGGATGTCCACGGACCATGCTTGTTGAGATGAGACACTTGCGGTTGCCTAAGAGATCAGGTATTTTCGAGAGGTGCTTACAGAAACTGCAGCTACTACATGTGGTTTGTTCAAATGCACCAGACACATTTTTTATTGTGTTGGTCTGGTTTCGACAGTTCTCTGATTGTCTTTTGGAGTTTTTTTTAGATCATTAACAACTTTTGTCCATGTCAAGTTTAGGTTTCTTCATCGTATTACCCCCAAAAAAGAGATGATCCTCCTGCGCACGTGATAGGTCGTGATCCTGCTCGTGCTTGCGTGTGATTGGTTGTGAGCCTGCTCGTGTTTGGGTCGTGGCTTCCCCCTCCTCCATTTTAACATTGACGACCCCCTCCTGCAGAATGCTATTTTGACATCATTGCTTTGTCAGCATAGGATATCCTGACCAGTTAACATATTTAATAACCATATTTGTATGTTTTTGAGGCATTATTTGTAAGATTATTTCTGTTAATATTCAAATGGGATATGTAGAGATAATTTAAACATGCGCATTAAAACTTTTTTTTCCATTCCATGGAGACAGAAACTGCAGATTTTCTTTTTTTTAAATGGCAATATTCCTCACAAACGCATACGTAATTGTTTTACTTGTTTACATGAAAAAGACGAACAAATTACTCTCCAGTAAAATATTTCATATCTTTATTTGCATTTCCTTAAATTAATATAACTACTGATTTTATTTTCTCTTTATTTTCCTTTATTTGACAGAGGAACGCAGGGATACAGACCGAATCAAACCACCACTAGACGTTTGTACGAATGTAAAGTAAAATAAAGGCCGCAATATCGCCAGGGCTACCTCATGGTTAAAATGGTTGTATTTTTGTGTGTGTGTAAATGTGAACAGCTCGAGAACCGTCGCTGACGTCGCGCGGCACACTTATCTGCGGCTGCGCACTTAATCGTGGTTAAGTTTCGCAGCCCTGAGTCCGCGCTCGTAAAAAAAACACCGGGCCTCTCCCGCGTGCAAGCGTACCTCGTTCGTCGTGTGAGTCGTTACGTGTCCTGTCTGGAGCGTTCGGAAACTGTCATGTGATGTGTGTTTGGGACCGATGTGAAGGTCCGGGCGATCGGTGTACACTGCCTCGACTTCACATTGAATTAAAGCACTGATTGCTTTTTTATTTTTTAATAAATTTTTATTTGCATATCACATATTTTATAACCTCAATGTACGTGTACGGCCTTTTTTGTTTCTGTGAATCATTGATTTTTATGAGGTCTTAAAAAGTTTTACTTGATTGAAATTAAACCTATTATATTGGCAGTAACTTGGTGTCTGGATGTTTTTTGTTTGGACATAAATTCCTCCAGACCATAAAACAAACAATCTACTACTACAGTCAATTGGGCAGCCAATGGGAGTTTGCTCGCTGATTTAGCCAATAAAGAAAAGGCCCTCAGCAGAGTGGGTGGAGCCACACACAATTGGGTAGGATTCATTTGTCAGGCTTCAGGAACTCTACTAAGTGGACCTATCCTGTGCAACAGGGGTGCGTTCAAGGTGAGAAACTGTTTTCAAAATGGAAACGGTAATGAGCGTCCAGTTGTGGAGCGTTGTAACTATGGTGGCCAATATGGTGTCATATGACACAGATTCTTTAAAGCGGCAGTCTGGTTGCACCAATAAATGGCAGCAAAACATCTCAAAGGCTGTTGCAAACCGCTTTGAGTGAGCTGTAGCAAAATGCTTTTGAACTTGAACACAGCGCACATCTAAGCCAATCTGTGGCTGCGTAATAACTGACACGCCTTGTGATGGGTGGGCTTTACTTCTTCATTACAAAGTGCCCATCAGTGTTTGCCACTAGCACCCATTCATGACAATAAAACACACTTTGAAGATGGCTTGCGGTATAGAAATTGTTTAGCTTAAGTTGTGCCATGGCAACAGTGTTGTAATTCGGAAATTAATCACAAAATCAACTGACATTTGATTTATTTTTAAATATGTTTTTCACTGTGTGCACTCATTTACCATATGGTGAGTTTTTATTTATTTTTGTAACAACACCTTTAGTGACCATCACAAAATAGTGCTTCCAAGCATCTGTGTTCTCTAATCTTAACACCTCTCCCCAAAAATGGAGAAATCCACCAGAGAAAGGCTTTTTTTGACATCAGAAATAAGCTTAGCAATTGCTAAATCAATAAAATTGGCAAATCAATATTACTAGTTTCTGCAGTTTTCGAAGGCACCATTCAACAAAGTAAATTAAAAAGGAAGAAAACCAACACCATTATATTATAATTGTGTTATTATAATAATACCATATTATAGTGTACAGGTAGTAGCCAAAAAGGTGGAAACGCTTGGGCAAATAAGGGACACAAAGTATATTGAAAACAGGTGCTTCCACCCAGGTGTTGTTCCTGAGTTATTTAAGCGATTCAAGTCCCAGCATTCTCAGGGTCTTGTACAAAAACCCTGGACAGGCCTGGTTGCCTATAATTATGACTAGCATGGCTAGAAGACAAGACCTAAACAGGTGAGCAACTCTAAATCACTTGACTGAAATTTTCAATCTAGTGCGTGAACAGAGCAGGCAGTTTCATCAAGAACAGTCGACTGAGAACTCTACAGACCAGGATATCGTATTCTCATCACACATTTACATTTGACATTTTAGGAATTTAGCAGACGCTCTTATCCTGAGCGACTTACAAGATGTGCATTAATACATGGTAGGAACAATCATAGTTCGCGCGAGAGATCAGTGCAGTAATACAGCGATAGACATCATTGTAGGCAGCTGCATGCCATACCTGTAACACTGGGAAGGAAAAGGTTAGTAATTGTCATCACATTGGTGTTTCTACCTTTTTGGCCACTACCTGTGTGTGTACTATTCAAACAATGTCAAGTGAGGACAAATATACAAAGTGAACATAATGATGTGCCACTCCATAAAACACCAAGATAAGTTCATTGTTTTAAGGCACCTTTTTGCTACTTAAGGTCTTTTTGGGAGCAAGAACACAAGGAGATGCAGTGGTGGACAGTACTGTACTTAAGTACATTTTTCAAGTATTTGTACTTACTTAAGTATTTCCATTTTTACTTATATTTTTACTTTCACTCCCCTACATTTCAAAGGCAAATGGGGTTAAATGTAGGACTTTTTACTTTTGCCTGGAGTGATATTTTGTCAGGGCATCTGTACTTTTACTCAAGTAAAAGGGTTTGTGTACTTCGTCCACCACTGAGGAGATGAGATCCCACAGTTCACCTTACAATCCACAAACCTTCAACAGTGCGGTCACTAGGAAACCCCTGTTGAAACCGGGGACCAAGGCTCATGTGTTTCTTAAATGGCGTATGAATGAGAACCAAAACCGAACATTTACTTTCACAGAGAACGACCAAGAACAGACTTCTTTTTTTGTCAACAGTAGTGAAAGAGAAATGTTAAATAAATTGTATTTTTTTTTTTTTAAAGACATGCCAGTGGAAACCGTTGCAATTCATACACAACTTACGCTGCATCTCGGCGGCATTAAGAAATCAGCCGTTATCTCGTAAGAATGATTCATTCAAGTCATCGCTAACTGCAAGATGTGGGCCTCGCTCAAATCGTACGCTTCCACTTTTCCCCCAACAAAGGCAATTGGGAACATGTCTCTTGGGGGGTCATTTTGCAAACAGCTAGAAGGGGTTGTTTTTAGGGCTCTGATCTAAATTTGCTTTGACTGTCTAACGGAAACGTGACAAATAAGTCTCTTATGCTAACGTTCACTTTGTCAGCAAACCAGTTCAAATTAAAATACGCAATGGGGTTTATCCAACTAAAATAGTTTGAGCTCTTCATTTCTTAAAATGTTTAATAAGAAATATTTACCAAAATGAATGTAATGAGGTTGCAGTGACAGCCTTGGCTCGGTAATACAGCTCTCCTATACACATAGAAAAAGCAGATAGCTATGGCTCCCTTGATCAGGAGTAAGTGGGTTCACTATAACACTAGTAGCAAGGATACATTTATAAACTTCACGTTGAAACTTAATTTTTTTATAAACTATTTATTTTTTTTCTTCATGTAGTACTGTGTTGTCTTTATCTATGTATTACTACATTTTTGTGTGTTTTTATTTACCGTGTGGTTGTGTTACATAGTCCGCAAGACACAACAATGCCATACAGGGGATGCACCATCCATTCCTATGACTTTAGCTCTGTTTAGCATCATGATCATTCACACCATTGCTTTGATCATTATTCAAGTATCTACTGAATTCTATTGTGTATGGTTGTGCGGTTGTGTGTGTGTACGTGTATTGTGTGCGTATGTGTATCTGTGTGTGTGTGTGTGCATGTGTGTTTATGTGTATGGTTGTATGTGTGTGTGTGTGTTTGTAGTGTGTGTGTGCGTGTGTGTGTGGAGGAGGGTGGAGATATTCTAAAAATGAAAGAAATGAATGAAAACCTAAACCCGCAATAGAGAGTACAGGGGGGAGAATAAGCCATGTCCGGGATATCGCTCTGCTTCACCAGAACAGAAATGTACTTTCAAGTGTGAACCCACTTGTTCTGATCCATCTTTACTTTCCCGTCTGAGGAGAGGGTCTTTCTGGGGGGGCTGGTGGCTTCGGGATGGGGCAGAGGAGAGGGTGCGGGGGGTGGAGGGTACCACTCTTCCCAGGATGGTGTTGAGGGGTTACCCCTCTGCTCTGGGGGTATAAAAAGGAGCGCTAGACCTTTTCCAGGTCCTCTGCGGACGTCCTCGAGGGAGGGCGGTCATCGGTGGTGGAGTCTGGCTCAAAGACATCGTCTTCCATGGCTTCCTCGATAGGCTTCATCTTCGTCGACTTGATCACAGGGGACTTTTCTGAAAATCCAGCAAAAAACCCCAATAAAACAGCCGTCAGCTCCAGGAAAGGAGGAACAGACACAGAGATGTAAATAACACTGCTAATGCACAGCACTTTGAGCCAAACCAGGATACTAGAAGCAGGTTAGCACGCTGCATGGAAGCCACCTGTTTTGCGTTGCGCTAATCTGCTTAGGGTAAGACCCAGACTGGCTCAAAGTGCTCTGTTTTGGGAGTATCACTTCCATCTCTGCGCTGCATACATTGCCATACATTTTGGAATCTACAGGCGTGACAGAAGATTGCAGGTTTGAGTCCCCAGATGGGGCACTGCTGTTGTTTTCCTTTTGAGAAAAAGACACTCTACCTGAATAACTTCAGTAAATACCCAGCTGTACAAATGGATGAAATGTAAAACGCAAGGCATGTAAGCTGCTCTGGAAATGGTCGCTTGCTCAGCAAAGGAATAATGAGATACAATAGGAGGATTTAAAGGAAAACCCCCCTAACCTAAATATAGTACACAGAAATAAATCCTTAGTTTCCTGTAAATATAGTTGAACAGATTCAAGAGTAAAAGTATTTGGCAGTTTCTTGTTAGCCTTCTCTCATTTCCAGTTTCTTCCAGTTGATGTCAGTGTGTATACACCAGTTATCACCAGTTATCAGAGGCACTCAAAATGGCCGCCACATAGCATTAACACAAAATACAGCCAACATGCTCAGAACCTGACTACACAACAGGGCTAACACACACACCGTAGCTGATACACGGAACATAGTAGGCATGCTGCCAACATGGCTGAAATGCAATATGGGTGACATGCTCACACACCATATGGCCGACATATACTGTCAAACAAGGCCAACATTCTCACCACAGGGGTGGCGCGCAAGAACATGACCAATGTTTTCACTACATGGCTGACACACACAACATGGCCACCACACTCACAACATGGCCGACACACTCAGGAAAAATGCCAACGCGCACAACATGGCCTGACAAACACACAGCATAGCTGACACTGGAAGGGCCGACACAGCACACTGGTCACAGAGGGTTGAGCGTTCACACTGGCATCATTTAAGGAGCCAATCAGGAAAGCGTAGCCCGCGGACCAATCGGGACACAGCTCACGTGTAAGGGCAGACCAGCTGTGATTTTTAACACATTTATTAAAATACTAAAATTGCATGTTATCATTAGCATTGTTAATGCATTGTTACAAACTTAGCTCAATGTAAAGATAACACCTCAATTAAAAGATGAAAAGATTTCCATCGCTCACTACTCTTTAATATTTAAGCACATTATTCACCTCTCTCTGGTCACTATTTCAGTAGGCTACAGTTAAAAGCTGCAATGCTGGGCTGCGACCAGATCTATTAAACACGGTCGTATTTGGGTTCCCAACCCCTGATTTAAGGAAAAACTTTCCTCAGGCAAACAAGGACCAACACTCCTGTTTTATCTCAAACAGCGTGTCATTTCACAATTTCAATGCACAGCCAAATACCAATTGGTACTGTGAAAACCAAAAACACAAGCATTGCACAAGCAAGCAGATTAGTGGGAGCTCGATAACTCTCATTCTGTTTGAAATGGCACAATGAAAGCAGGGAAGGAAGTTGAGTCTTTGGTGTTTCATCCAAGGGTTTGGTTGGTTGGTTGATTGGTTGGTTGGGTTGTTTTTAATGTCAAACTTCAACTGCAAGTTTTAGAAGGAAGAGGAACAAGAGGGGTGTGAGAGAGGAGAGG
Organism: Aldrovandia affinis; assembly: GCA_029706075.1. NCBI lineage: Eukaryota > Metazoa > Chordata > Actinopteri > Notacanthiformes > Halosauridae > Aldrovandia > Aldrovandia affinis. The sequence goes on from JAINUG010000022.1 coordinate 2,275,016, forward strand.
AGAGGAGAGGAGAGGAGAAGGGTCTTACGATTCCTGCCCTGTCAGGGGACCTGGTGACAGGCTTGGCCACACACAACGGGCTGTGTCACTGCTGAAGGGGGACACAAGGGAAAGGGACAGGTGTGGGAGGAAACGGCGTCAGCAAAACGTTGACACAGCATCAGGGAAAACAAAACGGGAAAAAAACAACCTCAGGAGGTTGTGGAGGAATACGGTTTAGTGCCTGTTAGTGCCACGCCTAGGAGAGGTGAGGAAGATGAAGATTGAAGAAGAGCTGACACACTCTCGCCAATCACTGCTCATCAAAGGCAATCTGATTACCCCTGGATAAAGATATCCAACACTGCTTTTGTAGCTGAACAGACAGAGAGTGAGTAGGGGAAGAAGTGAAAGCAGCAGTATGGAGCAGTGATCAGAGCAGCAGTGTGGAGCAGTGGTCAGAGCAGCAGTGTGGAGCAGTGGTCAGAGCAGCAGTATGGAGCAGTGATCAGAGCAGCAGTGTGGAGCAGTGATCAGAGCAGCAGTATGGAGCAGTGATCAGAGCAGCAGTGATGGAGCAGTGATCAGAGCAGCAGTATGGAGCAGTGATCAGAGCAGCAGTATGGAGCAGTGATCAGAGCAGCAGTATGGAGCAGTGATCAGAGCAGCAGTGTGGAGCAGTGATCAGAGCAGCAGTATGGAGCAGTGATCAGAGCAGCAGTGTGGAGCAGTGGTCGGAGCAGCAGTGTGGAGCAGTGGTAGTAACAGAAGAGACCACAGCACACTAGGCTCTGGACCTGAATATCGTTGGGGTTGGGGTGCACGCCCCAGATCCAGGTACCACAACTCAATAAAAAAACCCTCAATGAGCTAAGTCCGTCAGCGTTGTTAGTTGCCCTGGCTAAAGGGCAACCTCGGTTTCTGCTTACCTAGAGCTGCCATCATCATCTCTGTTATTGGAAAAGAGCAGGAAGGGCAAAAGAAAGCGCCAAACAACCCCAAATTGCCAGTGAGAGATGCATACACCATAACATAACACGGAGGAGATGCAGCGGGACACAAAGAGTTAAGGCAGCAGCAGGCCAGTCTAGTCACCAGGACCAATCGGGATGCTGTACACTGACACAATCAGAGAACCAATCAAGATGGTCAAGAGAACTGGAAGTTCTTATTCTTGACACTTAACAGATGCTCAACTGTTTCAATTTGATGCATCTTGTGAAAATTCATGAAGGGGGGGTGTGGCCAAGGACAACACAGATGGCAATGGATATTCAGGTACTTTGACATGCCTCTTCATGCATGTTCAAAAACCACAATATAGCACAATAAACTGTGTGTTACCAACCCGAAAGCCTAGAGTAAGGAAGTAGAGAGGATGGAAGGAAGGCAGGAGTTGAGCATCTAGTTAAGATAGAGAATCTGTGACAGGACCAATCTGGATACTACACTCTGACAGGTGTGTAAGGTGCTAGGGGGTTTCCCTCTCTGACAGGACTGACCAATCAGTGTGTGTGGTGTTAGAGGGCTGGACTCACTGACGGGACTGACTAATCAGTGTGTAAGGTGTTATGGGGTTTCCCTCTGTGACAGGACTGACCAATCAGAATACTACACTCTGACAGGATTAACCAATCAGTGTGTGTATGTGGTGTTAGGGGGTTTCCCTCTTTAACAGGAGTGACCAATCAGCATGTAAGGTGTTAGGGGGCTGCCCTCTCTGTCAGGACTGACCAGTCAGTGTGTACGGTGTTAGGGGGTTTCCCTCTCTGACAGGACTGACCAATCAGTGTTAGGGGGCTGGCCTCTCTGGCAGGACTGACCAATCAGTGTGTGCAGGATCAGAGAGGCAGGACTTACGGAGGGAGGACCCGCTGGAGCTTCCCCTCAGGAACTGATTGAGGACGTCGTCGGTGTCGCTGGTGCTCGCCATGCTGTTCCTCATCTGCATCATGGAGAGCTGGGAGCACAAGCTGGGCTGCCGGTCCATCTTCTTCACCGCCTGGCACGCAAACACCACCATCCTCATGCTCACACCGTCTCACTGACGACAATGCTCACTGTCTTGCTCATAACTGTCATTTTCATTGGCACGACAAATTTACCCTGAAGTGCTACAAACGGTTACTAGTGTGTATTACAGCCACCAAGACAAGATGGCGTAGACACATTCCATTAGATACAGGACTACGCCAAGACCAGACCAATTTCTAGAAATACTCCCTCACCTCCCTGGCTTCATACCGTAAAAGCCAGCTGACAAAGTATGTCTGACCTTTGTTATGTAGAGACCTGTTTTTCATACATAACATGGTCTCTTATTTCCGGAGGTTCGAGACTTATCCCAGAGGTCTGGCCACACTTGGAATGTTTTGTGTGTACTTTGTTTTGTGTGTCCACTACCACTGACTCTGTACATTTAACTTATTGTCATCACCACTACTTACATTACATTTTTACATTTTAAGCATTTCGCAGACGCTCTTATCCAGAGCAACTTGAGCAACTTGTGAATATGAAAACATTGTATTATTTTATTGAATTTTTTTTGTTTCTGATTTTTATCCAATTTTCTCCCAATTTGGTAGCCAATTAGACCCGCTATTTTATGTCAATCCCCCCCTAGTAATGTGAGTTCACTGCTGTAGTCCTGCGACCGGTAGTGACGAAGGCGAAGTAACGCCTCCTCCGAGACGGCACTCGCCAAGCCGTCACCCGTAACCCGGTACTACAGGGCCACTCTTATGCGCAGCGAACGTCATGTCGGCTTCCCTCCACCCTCCCTGGGGCGGACAGCCAATCGCCATCCCTGGTGGCACTCCGGTCGAATTGAACCCCGGTCTCCGTGGCCAGCGTCGGACGTTGTAACCACTGGACCACGCGGGAGGCCACATTTTTACATTTTAAGCATTTAGTAGACGCTCCAGAGCAACTTACAAGATGTGAATATGAAAACATTTTATTATTTTTATACATAGAATGATATACTTTGTGTACATGCAAAATAATGACCATCACATCCTGGGCATGCATGAGGCTCATGACATCCATCCCCACCGAGCCTGACCTACTTGCATGTTTAATAATGCATTTTCTAATAGGCATCTATGTTGAAGACTGTCTTAAAACAAGCAGCTGCCAACGATGATGCCTGTTACTGTATCACTATACTAATCTCCTGCGCAAACAATGATTGATATTAGATCTAAGATGTATTAACGCACATCTTGTAAGTCGCTCTGGATAAAAGCATCTGCTAAATGGCTAAAATGTCAACGTAAATGTGTAACAGAAAGCGTAACAGAAAGACGCACCTTGTCGCTCAGGGTTGGGTCGTTGAGGGAGTAGAGCTTGTTGGTGATGTCTTTGCCGATGAGGTATCTGAAGACTTCGTTCAGGAAGGAGTCCGACTCCAGGAAGTAGGTGAGCCTCTCTCTGGACCAGCAGAGGTACTTGCAGTTCTCCTCGGCAGTGATGGTCACCTGGCGATCGCGTAGCACATTTAGTCAACGCGAACAAAGACGTGAGATCACAGGGCAATCGGGCTGCTGGTATGACAGGAGAGGCAGCTTCACTGACAGGAATTCCATTCCATTTTTTGTTATAGTTTTTGTTTGTTTCTGACTTTTCCCCGTTGTTCTCCCCAATTTGGAAGCCAATTATACCTTCTATTTATTTCGATTAACCCTCCCCCCACAAACTCGCCGCCCGTCTCTACAGGTAACCTACTCTCCGAGGCCAGCGATGATCCACCTCCTTCGAGACGGAACTCACCGACCCCCTTTCTGGAGACACCCTTACGTGCTTCACAGCGAGTTTGTGCCAACCACCCTCCCCCCTCCCTCAGGAGCGGACAGCCAAATGCCACCCTCAATCGGGGCTAACAGCCAGGGCAGGTCTGGTAGAGATGGGTTTCGAACCACGTCCCTGATAGGCAGCTCACACTTGTACAGGACCAGCCAAATACAGGTGCGTTAGACTGCGACGCTATCCACCAGCTCTCAGGATTTCCCCTTTATTAGACTATGAGCTGGGTCCATCTGCACTTTACCTGGAACTCAGGTATTGTATACCTAGTACAGTATGGTAATATTATCTGAAACTGAAGGTACTGAATGCCTGTCACAGTATAGTAATTTTACCTGGAATAAAAGGTATTTGGTAGCTACAACAGTTTGGTCAGTTTACCTGGAACCTCTCGCCCCTGTTCATCTGAGTGGACCTGAACTCGGGAGAGTCGATGAAGGCGTTGGTGTAGATGTTGTGGAGGAAATGACCGCGATAAGACACCTTCATTCTGTCAGGGCCAAAGGTGGGAGCCATGGTTATAACACCATATTGTGTACAAGTAGCTGAGCAACAATGGGGATGCAATACACAAACAATACAAAACTCTCATAATGTTCACGAAAATATATCTAAAATTAATCTGATCATACGGAGAATGTAATAAAACAATACAACAGACATAGCGATATATAAAACAAATAGAACCCCACGTATAAGCAATTACCCAGAGTGCCTTGCAATACAGTCAGGCCTGTCCCACGTACGATATAAACCCTGAGCCTCATCAGACCCCAAAAGAGGAGGGTGCAGAGTTTGAGAATTTAACCCTCTGCATTGCCTGTACATAGGAGGCGAGAATTGCACATCTGAAAGGGCACTGCACAAGAGTGTGTGAATACGCCAGAGGCAAGCATGCAAACTATCAGTTTTTTTAAAATTTGTTTCAGATTTATTCCCCGTTTTTCTCCCAATTTGGTGGTGAATTGTACCCTCTATTTCTTTCAATTCACCTTCCCCTACGAACTCGCCGCCCGCCTCCACGGGACAAGTTAATACTCTGAGGCCGGCAATGATATGCCTCCTCCGAGACGGAACTCGCCCATCCATCTTTCCAGGGTCGCCCTTCCGCTCCTCGGAAAGCTTGTCCCGGCTCTCCCTCCCTGCTCCCCCTGGGGCAGACAGCCAATTGCCGCCAACAATCGGGGCTCCCGGCCAGGGCCGGAGTGGCACAGCAGAGTTTCAAACCATGGCTGCAGTGGGCAACTTGCATTCCGTGCAAATGCTTAGACCATTACACCACCTGAGGCCCAACAGTCATCTGTTTACCTGATGCCGCCGCACACTGGCAGGCAATTGGACACTGGTAGAGAGAATGGTGGGCGTGGCTGCCAGGGGATTGGATGCTGAGTGTGTGGTGGGCGTGGCTGCCAAGGGATTGGATGCTGAGAGAGAGTGGTGGGCGGGGCTACCAAGGTATTGGATGCTGAGAGAGAGTGGTGGGCAGGGCTGCCAAGGGGATTGGATGCTGAGTGTGCAGTGGGTGTGGCTGCCAGGGGATTGGACAATGAGAGAGAGTGGTGGGTGTGGCTGCCAGGGGATTGGATGCTGAGTGTGCGGTGGGCGTGGCTACCAGGTGATTGCCAGGGGATTGGACACAGAGAGAGTGGTGGGTGTGACTGCCAGGTGATTGGATGCTGAGGGAGCATGGTGGGCGGGGCAGAACGTACTTCCCCTTCAGCAGGACACTCAGACGCTCGTCCACGGTGGTCTTGTCCTCGGCCGCGTACACCTGGCCCTTCCTCAGGGACTGTATGGTGCAGAACTGGCCAGTCAGCCTCTGGAACATGTCCTCCCGCACGTGGAGCGGCTCAAACATCCGCTTGTACACCGACCTCAGCTCCCTGTCGATCTTAATCTGGAACAGAGAGAAACAGGAACAAAATTCACACTCCTGAGACAAGAGACTGTCCTCTAGAAAGTAGGTGGGCGAGTTCTGTCTCGGAGGAGGCGGATCATCGCCGGCCTTGGGAATTAGCTTGCACCATAGTGACGGGCGGCGAGTTCATGGGGAAGGGCGAATCGAAAGAAACAGAGGGTATAATTGGCTACCAAATTGGTAGAAGAACGATAAAAAAGGGAAAGTATTTTCTTACATGGGCCGTAGTTTGGGAAACCCTGTTTTAGAGGACTGAGCTCCTGTATTATGTGTGTGGGCGAGTGTAGGCTCACCGGTCTCCTTTTGTACAGCAGGTAGAAGAAGTGCATGAAGTTGATCACGAGGAAAACGACGTTCCAGACCATAATGTCCAGCGCACATCTGTATAACGTTGCCCAGGCGATGAACAGGGAACATCCTACAGGGGACCAGAACAGGAAGTGAGGCACACAACTGAAAACGGCCTCGTGTCACATGATAAGTGAACCAGGCTGAAAAGCTCCCTGGGAATTCCCCCTCTGCAGGACAGGGTACTCGTCCCTGCCAGAACAAACATGTTCCACTGCCCCCTCTTGTGGCCACTAGTTGCATGTGCATGCAAGGCGGCGAAGACAGTCGAGTAAACAAAATGTGAGTACAGAGAATGTTTGAGAGAACTGAGAGAGAGAAAGACAGAGATGCAACTTGTTTCGGACCTAAAAGGCACAAATTGTTTAGGGTTTTTATATTATAGGAAGTACAGTATCTTGTCATAAACCGTCCCTTTTGGATAGCCATTTAGGGTATTCCAGTGTTTGTTGATTTTACTTTAAACTGACAAATCTCAATTCGCATGTTGTTCCTCATAACTCTGACCACCCCCGCCCTCCCTCCCCCCCTTGCTCGGCTCACCCGCCATCAGCATGCCGCGCAGCAGGATCATGTGCAGGCCCAGGGTGGTGGGGATGACGAGGCCCAGCGCCATGCAAAGGTTCCCCAGATGGAAGAGCAGGTGGTGCGACTCCTCCCAAAGCTCGCAGGATGTGACGTTCTGCTCCGGCTCCGGGACGCCCGTCGCGTTCGCCTCCAGGGACGCCATCATCGTCGTGTACAGCACGGTAGTCACCTCCGCGGGCGTCGACATCCTACGGCCGGTTACATCGCGACGTTTGTTTAGGGCGATGCATGTCCAGAGCGAATTACACACAACGGAGCGTCTAAATGCATTCAACTGGGTTACGGACTGCAGGATAGTCAACACTCCTAGACTCGGTAACAGTGTAGAAACGAGTGTTAGAATCAACCACTCTTACAAACATATTCAACTAACCTGACAACATATCTAGTATCATAATATGATGTAGCCTAACTAATGTTCACCTGGGGAGAGAGAAAGAGGGAGGGAATATGTGCAGCATATGTGTGTGCATTGGCGATTTTAGGGTTTTAAAACAGGGGGTGCAATGTTCAAAAATCTTTTTTTTTTTAAATGTTTTTTGACATTGATTTGAAAATTGTAATATTTTCATCCCAACAGTAGGGGGTGCAAACGCACCCCCTGCACCCGCGGTAAAATCGCCACTGTGTGTGTGTGTGTGTGAGTGAGTAAGAGAGGGAGACAGAGTGAAAGAAAGAGAGAGATACAGAGAGAGATAACTGGACTCCTACGGACTACCCTATTCTTGAGCAGGACAAACTGTATGCTCTTTGACCCATAGTGCCATCTTTCACCACAGTCTGAAACACAGTAGCCGTTCACTGCAGAATGTGCAACTAAACCCATCTACTCTCTCGTGAGGGGAACATTTCCTTGACAATTCGTATCATATACTGATCTTTGGTACCCATATTTAAAAAGCAATGTCTAATTTGACTACTTAAAAAAAATAAAAATAAATTGGAATACATTTGTTTCAGATTTTTGCCCATTTTTCTCCCAATTTGGTAGCCAATTACACCTTCCTACACGAGTCTGCCCCTCGTCTCTACGAAGCAAGCCAATTCTCAGAGGGCAGCGAACTCTGCTTCCTTTGAAATGGAATTCGCCCACCCACGTTCTGGAGACTCCCTCAGGTGCTTCACAGCGGACCCGACCCAGATCACCCTCTCCCCTCCCCCTGGGGTGGACAGCCAAATTCCGCCCCCAATCGGGGCTGACGACCAGGGCCAGTCTGACAGAGACGGGTTTCGAACCACCTAGGCAGCACACACCATATCGTACCAGCCAAAAAACGGTGCGTTAGACTGTTACGCTATCCACCGATGCAATCTGGGGTAGAAAGGAATGCAGGAGTGCTTTCCTTGAGTGCAGGAGGGGGGCATGGTGAGGAGGCCGGCTGAGGAGGAGTGAACGGAACGGCACGGTGTGTAGTGTTGGAGGAGATCAGAGAGGTAAATGTGAAGTGTTTTTCCAAAAGTGGACTGAGTGATTTTTGGAGAAAAAAAAGGAAAAACACTCTTCAAATAGTAATAGTGATGTCATAGGAGTCAATGAAAACTGTGTGTGCAAAATATGGCACAAGTCATGGACAGCGTTGGGCCCGGTGTGCATCCTGTGGTCTCTTTATTACACAGAACCTAAAATACGGAATTGGCACTGACCTGGGCCCTGGCAGTAAACGTAAAGATCAAAATCTCAGGCCTCCCGTGTGGTCCAGTGGTTACAACGTGACGCTGGCCACGGCGACCGGGGTTCGATTCCCTGTCGCGCCAGAGTCGGCTCTGGCCGGGAGTGCCCAGGGAGGGGGGAGGGAAGCCAACAGGATGTTCACTGCGCACAGGAGTGGCTCTGGAGTACTGGGTTATGGTTGATGGCTTGGCAAGTGCTGTCTCGGAGGAGACGATACTACGCCTTCGTCACTACTGGTAACAGGGCTACGGCAGCAAACTCACATTACAAGGGGGGGATTGACTTGAAAATAGCGGGTGTAATTGCCTACCAAATTGGGAGAAAATGGGATAAAATCTGAAACAAATTATTACACAAAAAATGTACTGACTTTGAATTTACAATGGACATGGAAAAATAAAAAAATAAAAAAATAAATAAAAAATAAAAATATATATCTCAGGGCGACGTGTACAATTTCGGATAAGGAACACGTGGGAAGCAGCATGCAGAACACGTGTTTAGATCTTAAAAATTAGTACATCGGGGGACCTTCAAACTGGCATGGAATGACCTGAAAAAAGGAAGTACTTCGGAGCACTTTACCATTTAAGATATCTCATTTTCTAATATCAATTACAACTCCTGCCATTTGTTTTCCAGAAAAATTGTGCTGCAGGGCAGCAAAAGTGTGGGATTCAGAGCGACGGGAGAGACTTGCGATAGAATCCAAATGTAAAGAGAGCTAATCCACATTTAAGATACAGAGGAAAAGAGCAAACGATACGTACGAGTCTGAATTAGGTCAACATGCACGATCAACCTTCACTCAAACAGGCAGATAGATTGTAGGAATCGTGTCTCCTTCTAAAATGGCCATACTTCAAAACCCGGCTGCGCTAGTCCATCTCTGGCCTGGAGCCCCGATCGAGGGCGGCGTTTGGCTGTCCACCCCGGGGGGAGGAAAAGCCGACACAAGCTCGCCGAGGAGCAGTAGGGTGATCTCGTAAACATAGTTGGGCGAGTTCCATCTCGGAGGAGGCGGATCATTGCCTCGAGGTATTCGCTTGTCCCGTGGAGGCGGGCGGCAAGTTCGTAGGGGAGGGTGAATCGAAAGAAATAGAGGGTATAATTGACCACCAAATTGGGAGGAGAAAATGGGGGGAAATCAGAAACTTTTAATTTTTACTTTTTAAATGCGATTCTGTGGCATGCCGACACACAAACAGCAAAAGGTTCTGACAGTACATACAGGCTCAGAATGTACACTTTGGCACAGAGGCCAACTGACTGAAGCTGACCTGGTGGCTGAGAGAGGACAGGCTGTGGCCACAAAGAGAGATAGGGAGAGAGCAGAGATAGGAAGTGAGAGAGGAGGGTGTACAGAGACCGACAGAGTGAGGAGGGAGGGGGAGAGAAACCGAGATTATAAGAGAAACAGCGAGAACTATAAAGAAGGGGAGAAAAAACATGTTTTTTGGTGTGAATTATGAATGTTGTTATGAAGATATGAAGATAAATAATTCAGTACAATACAATATGTAATTGTAGTTAGTTTACTTTACAGTTGAGTGCAAATGTACCAAAATTTGTGTGTCAAGGAAAATCATCAGTGAACAATTATTTGTATATGTTCCATTTTTTCTGATCTCTTTGGTCAATGTAAGTTGGTAAAAGTCTGATTTTAAATATAGAGCATACCATGTCCCTGGCATTCTCAAAAACTTGGTCAGGCTGTGTCTGGCATGAAAGGTTACAAATAAGGTCAAACTCGGTGAGTTATTTGGCTCAATCTGGCAACCCTATGATTTTTAAACTGAGATTCTTATATTATTGTTTGAAATACTTATAGGCTGGCTCAATTATGTTTATTTGAAATCTGTACATATTTATTGGACTTCTGTGTGATCTGAGACATTAATTATTTTAAATATATTTGACATTTTATTAATTTATTTTTAGTCCGTTTTAAAAAAATGAATCCTTTATATAGATGAAAAGTTGCATCAGTTCATAGTTAAAACAAACGATTATAATAGTTCGATAATTTAATGCTACACTAGCAAAATCACCATTTTGATCGAATTCGTTGGTGTTAACGAATGATATCGGTGCATGTTATGTTCTGATACTGTCTGCTAGTACGATGCAGTCTCTATGCAATGTATTCCTTGGTTGTATTCAACGGAAGAAACAGCATCTGAATAGTTTCGTTGTGAACTCACCCACTAAGGAGAGTAAAAAAACAATACAACTGCTTTTAAAGTAGACATGCCATCTAGATTTTTAATTAAAACATGTATATTTCACTAATAATGTTATCAACATGACAGCAATTTACTAAACGAGTTATTTACAGTGTGCATTTGAATGTAAATCGTAAAGGCTGACAATAGCTTCAGTAGAAAAAATAATTAGTGCATTTATGGAACAAAACCCGACACATTTCCATTATCTTGAGACTTCAAAGGGAACGCTAAAAATTATTCGAGTCAATCAATAGATATGAATGAAACGGGAAACGTTAACTTCAGATCTGTTACGACGGTAATAATTATGTAGAATATCTCGCATTTAAATAACTCACATATGGTCATTCCAGTAATCCCAATGCGAAAAGCAAATCAATACATTAAAATAATAAGTATAGCGGTATAGACTGGGAGCGATAGTTCGGCGACAAGTTTCCTCTTCACACGATTAATCCACGACCTTGTAAAAGCAGTAACTGTATCACACGATTGTCAGGAAAGTCTTTCAACTTACCTTTCAAACTGACCGTATGGCTTATGGAACCGCCTCAAAATATTATACACAAGGGCCCAATACTTATTAACAAAGTAGTGGCGAAAATAAACGAGCTATAAATGTAGATCCGTGAGAGTCGGGGGGCTGCTCAACGTGGGACGTGCATTCCAGCGAGCTGACAGCCATCGACTAAAATGGGCAAGAAGCGAAGGGACAGCCGTCAACACCCCCAGCCGCCGCTCACGTGCAGGAAGAATGCGCGCCGGTAGGGGGCGACAAACGCGTGGTTTTGGTTATATATAAATCTTATTCTTTTGTTCGCAGAAAATAAACCCCTTTAAACCTCCAGAGTCCAGATAAAAAATTGTGGGGGAAATACATTAGAAGCTATACGAATAATACGGAGTATAGCCTTGAATCTGAAGAGAAAATATTGTACAGTGGAAATAGTCTGTAAATGTTGGTACTTAACCACTTAATTGGTATTGACGCTAGGGTTTAGTGGGATACTACTGAATAGCTGAACAGGGCCCGGCTGGATAACGTACTAATTAGCCAAACACCTGATATTATGAGTGGGCACTAGTGTGTGATCAAAATAACGTAAATCACCGTGTTTACTGAATCGCTGGTGATGGCGTTTATATTTTGTGAAACAGTAATTTGCCAAATAAAAAAAATACTTCAATACCAGTCTGAACACGTTTTATAACATAGGCAAATACATATATGTAGGCTATTGAAAAGGCATGTGTTAGTTTTGAAAGCGAAGTTGGAACTGTTCTTTAAAAAAAGGTTTTAGTACATTTTCTTCCTAAATGAAACGTAAACAGTTTCACTCCTGGGAACACCAACAGCCTAGAGGGCCGAGTGTGTGCGGGTTTCTGTTGTAACCAATGCATGACACTGGTCGTTTTTTGTGTCCGTTATTCGGTGAAGAAGTGGAGCGTCGTCCGTTCCAGCGCACGTGAGTAAAGGTGCGGCGCGCGCCACACAATCAGCACCGCGGACAGCGCGCCGGATAAGGTGCCGTAGCGCCGCAACAAAACGCGTCAGGGAAACCTCTCAGCTTCACGCGCATTGTGGTTTTTTTTCTTCTGGTCAGGCTTACCGAGAGATGGGAAGAACACCAATTGCAACTAAATAAAACTAAACGAGACAGAGGAACACAGAGGAAGGTATATAAACGCAAACATGAGTAGAAAAAACAAGCATTTATTGGGTGGTGAAAATGTAGCCTACTGCAAAAAAAAGGCAGTCTTAATACTTGGAAAAGTTCATTATAGTTGCAAAAATCCACATTCGGTCGAGTTTCAGACTGAATTTGGTCAGAAAATAAAAAAGGAGATATTTTTCTTAAATATGGTAAATGGATGTCAAAATACTAAACCCATGTATACACGTCAAGCCATTTTTTAAAGAGAGTAAACAAACACACCAAGGTGCATTTAATTAGGCTATAGCAACAGGGGAAAGTTAAAATCAGGCAGATGACTATGCAATCTAGAAATAGATATTAGTCCTATATTTGATACACTGTAAGCATTTATTCAATAACTTTGCTAATTCCGGCTTTTCTGTCTAGACACGATATGTCAGTGCCGAGGGGACTGTCCTACAGTTCAATATTGAATTGCATCATTTTTGCTGTCAATGCACGTCAGCAAAACAGCTATTTTGACATGGGAGCGGGGTGGGTGTCCCGGATGGCAAATAACTCTGCATTCCAGGTTCAGCTGTGACGTCAACAAACCTGCGAACAAGTGTGTGCGCTCGCAACAGACAGTGCTTGCGTTCCAACTTTCAGCTAAGTTTTTTTAGGTCACCTACAGCAATGAAATAGACTGAAATGAGTAGATATGTACATTGACCATTGTGCAACTATAGGTACATTACCACAAAAACACGTTGTGTCCAAAGCGTATTAGCCAATTACATTGGAATCTCGACCACGCCAAAGTATTCAATGTCAATTTGCAGCCCACTTTGTAAAAAAACAAAATAAAATAAAAACATTCGGGATAGTCGATTACTCAAGAGCTCAGTCTAAGCATTATTCGATGATTACAAAGAGTCATTTTCCATGCCGATTTCTCAACATTTCCAGTCTCTCACATTTGTCAACTTACGATGAAGATAGCGCGCGTCCAAAAGTCTACATAATGGGGAGCTGCGTGAATGAACGAATGGATCGTGGGCGTAAAGCTATAACAAAACATGTAAACCTGACTTTCAAACTTAGAAAAGAACGAGAACAACAACAACAATGTGCCGTTTCAGAGTAATAAAGAAACAAAAAGGACCTAAAACAAAAATCCCCGTTGTGAAAAGTATCACGGAAGATGTGCTGATCAAGTAGTGGCGGACTGTGCCGCGCTGGCTCTGCTATGCTCCCCTTGCTGTTCCGGGACGCTCAGGAATAACCCGGCCTGTTCTAATTCGGGCGGCGGCACGTGGCAGAAGCTGGGTAGCCGCAGGTCGTAACGGAATCCCCGGTTGTCGAACGCCTTGTCGTTGAGCGAGAACAGCTTGTCCGCGATGTCGTTGCGCACGAGCAGCGCGAACACCTTCGCGACGTAGCGGTGCTTGGCGAAGAGCAGGTACAGCTTCTTGCGTCTCCAGGCCACGTACCTGCAGGGGTTGTCCGCTCGCAGGGTCACCTAAAAGACCAAATATATAGAAAACTTGCTTATTTACGTTTTATGTGTATCCTTACGTGTTGTATTTAACGGTTATCCTAACGGCAGCGCGATAACACCTCACCTCTTTTTTAAAAGGGACTTCATAAATAATCACTAGGGAGTTGGCCATAATAATTATTCATAAATGCCCCTATTTCTTGGTATTAACTCACACGTAACTTCATTGAAATGTACGTCTAAAGTTTTGGACCAGCGTACAAAACGTTTAGCAGTCTTGGGACGCGGTGACAAACACACCTGAAAAACACCGTCTTCGGATGGCCGGAGAGAATCCCATTCCGGCGAGTCTATGAACTGGAAGGGGTAAATGTTGTGTAAAAACTCCCCGTTCACGGTCACTCGAATTCTGCAGGAGGTAACAACAACAAATCTGCTGTTAAAAAAACTGCTCTTTATAAAAGTCTTATCACACGTAGAGTAGGCTAATTAGAATTTAAAGTAGACCAAACAATATTGAAAAGATTATCGGGAATTAGACGAATTTCACACCAACCTGCCAGACAGAAGAACCGAAAGTTTATCAATCGCGGTTTTTCCCTCCATGGCGAAGTAGTGATCCTTCTCGATGGTGTGAATATCCCCGTCGGTGCACTCCACGATCTTACCGTACTGCGTGAGCGACACGCCGAGCCTCTTGAACATGTAGCCGTAGAGATCCTGGAGCTCTTTTTCGAACGTGACGTTGCGAAGTCGGTAGGCGACATGGACGATCTGCGCCACGCAGATCGCGAAGACGACGAAGTTCCACGAGAAGGTGTCCGTGGTGCAGGCGTCCGACCAAGCCCATATCGAGGAGCAGAAGAACCCCAGCGCCAGGAAGAAGAACAGGTACAGCAGCCCGTAGAAGCCGCTGCCCCCCATGAAACCCAGAACCAAGAAGATATTGGCCAGGTAAAAGACGGAACTCTGCGGAGTTTCCTTCCAGACGACGCAGACCGGGTGTTCTCGCTCGTCCTCCCCCCAAGTCAAGTTAGCGCTGGGGAACTGATACGGGGATTCCATTTCGGAAGACGGCAAACTGTTACTTTTTTCTTTTAGGGGTAGGGGGCTCGAGCGGACATTCAAATTAGAGAAACGGACAGAGAAAACCTACATTGTAGGCTACTCAGTCGTATAGAGCAGTATTTCGTCTTTGTTTCTCTGTGACTGTCGGGAGCAAAACTTGTGCGGTGGAAACATCATCCACTGGCCGAAAATGTAACGACACTTTCGAGAGGAGATGGATCTCAATCTGAATATGATATGCGTGTCGCCCGGCGCTCCACTCGGTCCTGGCGCCCGACAGTTCAACACGGAAACCCCACTGCCAACTGGCATTAGAGACCCTCCGCCGAATTACTCACGGTGACAATTTCGCATTTCGTGCGAGAAGTCGGCAGGTGATTTACGAAATGCTATGCTAGTCGAGAATCAGTAAGTCCCTACTTGGCGTCACAGCAAGATATAAATACATTTGTAAACGATGTCACACAGTCTGACACGCGCCCCTAATAACGGACGAATTGGTACACTGGACTCGAACAGCGGAAGTGGTAAAAGGATTGTAGATAACTATTTTTACCACACTTCCAGTGACAGTGGAATAGCTTCACGTTTCATTCTTGACCAAAGGTGATCCCCGTATACGAAGACGAGTACTTGGAAAAAGCTCATTGAGAAGGCATACACACTCTGTGATCATATTTATGACTGAATTTCTATTCTACAATTACATTCCACCAACGTAAGATCATAAACGCGATTAGCGTGCGAGAAAGGCTCCATTAAACTGTAATGAGGTGTGAATCTTACTCCACCCCCAGACGATCAAAGGCCATTAATCAAAACCGTTCTAAGACAGATGGATTTGTTAAAATAATCAGACCCTCTCCGACACTAAATTTGGGTAGTCTAATCCAAGTGATAACAAACTCCATATGCGCTGTTGGCACGAACACAAATTTTAACATTTCAAGTCAATGTCTCGACGGGAAATGATTCAGTGCTGCCTGAATTGCTTGTTTTCAGACAGAAACAATACACACAATTACAGTAAAACACATCGTTTGTTGTTCAAAATGCAGTGTTGTTTTTATTGTGGTCGTGTAGTGCTTTTTCCCTTTACAGGTGAAACAAACAACTTGTCCCGAGGTAGAACCTTAACACCAGAAACGAGGCTGTCGAGACACGATTTCTAGTCCCACAGTCCCACAAGCACGCACAGACAGACAGACACGTGAGAGTTTACAGCCGTTTTTTATCGTAGCTTAAAACGATCACTGAACAACAATCTTTCCATGCTTTTTTAAATTTTTAATGATAAATAAATACCGCCCGATCGCAGGCAGGCAGCCTCCCGCACCCCGGGGGAAGTGGCGGGGTTAGCGCGTGCGACCGGGCTGTAACATTGCGTGCTTCCGGAAGACACGCTTCTGGGGGAATTCATGGGGGGCGGGTTCTAATGAATAATGACACTGGCTCGAGTCAGGGGAGGCAGGAAGACGGCGCGCGCCAGCTGGAGCTCACAGGGAAATGAAGCGCGCGGACAGCATGCCGGGCGCTTGAGGTGATCCTCATGAGACTGTTCGGTCCCGCTTGACGTTCCGGACAGGACGTTTGGTGTCTCTGAACCGTTTCTGGGGGTGCGCTTTTCTTTATTTTTTCTCTCTCTCTCTGAAGTGGGGGCGAGTGAAATGTCTGCAAACACGGGAGGAAGTGAAACTCCCAACTTCATAACGAGACCCACACTTCAATTAGACAAGTGCCCCTCCCCCCAATGTGAGCCAAGTCCTGTTTCTGTGACTGAAAGGAGAGGAAGGGAGAGGGAGGGGAGAGAGAGAGGGGGAGAAAGGGGGGGGAGGGGAGGGGAGGGAGGGGGGGGAGGAGGGAGGGGGAGAGAAAGAGAAAGGGAGGGAGAGAGGGAGAGCGAGA
Organism: Aldrovandia affinis; assembly: GCA_029706075.1. Taxonomy (NCBI): domain Eukaryota; kingdom Metazoa; phylum Chordata; class Actinopteri; order Notacanthiformes; family Halosauridae; genus Aldrovandia; species Aldrovandia affinis. Next base: position 2,291,667 of record JAINUG010000022.1, read on the forward strand.
GAGAGAGAGCAAGGGAAGGAGAAAGGGATGGGGGCCAGGAAGGGAGTGAGGTAAGAGAGAGAGGAGTTAAGAGGGGAGGAGGGGGAGAGAGGAAGACAGAAAAAGCTGAGGTAAAGAAGGGAGGAAGGAGGGAGGGAGGTAGAAAGGAGTGATGGAGAGGGAGAGACAGAGAGAGGAGAGGGAGAGACACAGAGAGGAGAGGGAGAGAGGGAGAGACAGAAAGAGGAGAGGGAGAGACAGAGAGAGGAGAGGGAGAGACAGAGAGAGGAGAGGGAGAGACAGGGAGAGAGGGAAGGACAGAAAGAGGAGCGGGAGAGACAGGGAGAGAGGGAGAGACAGAAAGAGGAGAGGAGAGAGAGGGAGAGAGGGAGGGAGAGACACAGAGAGAGGAGAGGGATAGAGGAGGGGGAGAGACACAGAGAGAGGAGGGGGATGGGGCTCTTATTTGACCCAGGGGATGTCCAGGCAGCGGGCGATGAAGGCGTAGGTGTCGGCCACCTCCTGGATCACCTTGCTGGTGGGCTTGCCCGCCCCGTGGCCGGACTTGGTGTCCACATAGATGAAGAGGGGGTTGGTCTGGCTGGGGGATGGGCCCACCAGGTGCTGGAGCGTGGCGATGTACTTCAGAGAGTGCAGGGGCACCACGCGGTCGTCATGGTCACCGGTCAGCAGCAGCACCGCTGGGTACTGGACCCCCTCCCCCTCCGGGACCTGGATATTGTGAAGCGGGGAATACCTGAGAGAGAGAGAGAGGGAGGGAGAGAGAGGGAGGGGGAGAGAGAGAGAGAGAGATGGAGGGAGGGAGAGAGAGAGAGAGAGATGATGAGGGAGAGAAAATGAGGTGGAGGTGGAGGGAGAGAGAGAGGGAGAGGGAGAGAGTGAGAGAGAGAGAGAACGGACAGAGAAAATTAGGAGGGATGAGGAGAGAGAGATGAGGGAGAGTGAGAGGAATGGAGAGAGAACATGAAAAAGGGGGGAGAGAGAGAAAAAGAGTGAAAGTGAGAGGGAGAGAGAGAGAGAGAGAGAGAGAGAGGGGGAAAGAGAGAGACGATGAGGGACAGAAGGAGAGGAATGTAGAGAGAACATGAAAAAGGGGGGAGAGGGAGAGAGAAGGGTGTGAAAGTGTTGGAAGAGGGAGAGAATGAGGGGAAGGGAAAGACACACCTGGGAGTTACAAATCTGTGTAGCGTTCACTTACACACTTACAGCCCCCACGCACCCACCCACGCACGCACGCACACACACGCGCACACACACAGCCCCGCAC
>JAINUG010000022.1:2302933-2352933 GCA_029706075.1 Aldrovandia affinis
CCACGGTCTGCATCCTGTTAAGACACTGTTCTAGTGTGTGGATGAGCCCCACGGTCTGCATGCTGTTAAGACACTGTTCTAGTGTGTGGATGAGCCCCACGGTCTGCATCCTGTTAAGACACTGTTCTAGTGTGTGGATGAGCCCCACGGTCTGCATCCTGTTAAGGCACTGTTCTAGTGTGTGGATGAGCCCCACGGTCTGCATGCTGTTAAGACACTGTTCTAGTGTGTGGATGAGCCCCACGGTCTGCATCCTGTTAAGACACTGCTCTAGTGTGTGGATGAGCCCCACGGTCTGCATCCTGTTAAGGCACTGCTCTAGTGTGTGAATGAGCCCCACGGTCTGCATCCTGTTAAGACACTGTTCGGTCTGCATCCTGTTAAGGCATTGTTCTAGTGTGTGGATGAGCCCCATGGTCTGGTATTGAATCCAGACCATATGAGTGACGACTGTGGCCAGCAGCCCTGCAGGGCGATGCATAATTAGCAGTAGTGTCACCCAGGGAGGGAGGGATTTCGTCCGCCGGATTGTCTTGTGTCTCATCGCACACCAGCGCCCCCCACTGGTGAATCGGGCACCCACAGTCTGCCGGTATAAAGCTGCACATGAAGTGTTCCTCCGACTCATGTCTGTGCAAGCTCAGTGTGAAAAGAAGCGGCGGCTGACATCACGTGTTTCGGAGGAGAGCGCGTCTCCAACTCCCGAATAGACAGCGGAGGGGCAGCGAGCGCAGGTTAGAATACGACTGGGCGTTCCACATTGGGAGTAAAAGGGGGAAGAGGCATTATTATTAAAAAAGAAGAAATTCTGGGACGGAATTCCCAGAACAAATCTGACGGAGTCTTCTGTTCCGGGGAACAGGCGCTGGGGTTTATTAATGAGGTACACACAGACGAGCTCAGAGGGGGCTCAGTGGGGCCGGGGGGTGGGCTCGGCTCGACTGAAGTCCCACATCGTCACAGGAGAGAGGAGTCAGGTGCGAGAGCGAGAGGGGGAGAGAAAATGAGGAGGGAGCGAGGGGGAAAGATAAAGATAGAGGGCGAGAGACAGAGAGAGAGAGACTCCCTCCCTCAGACACACCTCGTTAATGCAGCTGCTCTAACTAGCGGCTGACAAACGCACGCTTCCCAAAACCCGTCAAAACAACGGGAAGCCGTGGCAACAGCTCTCGCCTCCTTATGCAGGGACCGTCGACCCCGGGAGATCGATCACTAACAATGTGCCAGGAAGCAGGAGGTGTGGGGCATGGGCACACGTCTAATTGGAGGGAGGCGGAGATACAGATCTGACACGTGACACGCGTGTGATTTTGTGCCTCTGCCCTGGACTGAGCTCTCGATCAATGTCACGGTGGCCCATTAGCCGCACGGTCACAGAGACAAAGGAGAGGGGCCTGTTTTAGTGGGGGGCGGTCTCTGGCTGTCTGGGACACAGTGAGGGAGAGAGGCAGTAAAAACATGTGTTTCTGTTTGCGCACATTGTTTGCTGTTATGAAAAACATCATTTTTGCTGTTTTTATTACTACAATACGGCTTACTGATTTCCAAAAATGTCATACCAATAAAGCAATTTGGACTGGATTGAGAGAGAGAGAGAGAGAGAGAGAGAGAGTAAAGAGAAAGACAGCAAGCAAGAGAGAGTGCGAGAGAAAGAGCGAGAGAGAGGATAAGAGAGAGCGAGAGAGCTTCTCAGAGGTAAAGACTGTGTTCTGCTCAGCTCAGTGTGCAGGGAGCTCAACCTCTCTCACCACACAACGGCGATTGGCTGACTGCCCCAGAGGGAAGGGGAGGGAGAACCGGCACGAGCTCGCCGAGAAGCGCGAAAGGTGTCCCTGTACGAGAATAACTGGCTTGCCTCCGAGGACGAGCGGCGGGCTCGTGGGGGAAGGTAAATTGAAAGAAATAGAGGGTGTGATCGGCCATCAGATTGGGAGAAGAACAGGAAGAAATCTGAAACCATTTATTTTTAAACTAAAATAGAGATGGGAAACTAAAGGTGGTGAAGAATTCACAATGTGTGTTCAGCAATACGACCAGATTCATCAAAAATGTTAAGACATCCCTGTATTAGACATTGACAGGTTATTTGGAGGTGTGATGTTTTACCTACCTACAGCACAGGATTTGTAATTTTCCAATTCCTGTTTCCCAGGTCTTAGTAGCTTATTGAGAGTCTCAGGTGGTTTCTATTTTAAAGGGGATCTTTTTTGGATCAATTCTACTCCCATTCATCTCTGCCAGTTGCTAATGGCTTGTCCTCAGCATTTGATCTATCCAGTAGAGATTTCCATCTGCATTAGTCACGGTTAATTTTCTTGTCCGTCAAAATGACAGATAACTTTATTCTGTCAAAGCGTCTACAATTCGATGAATGATGGGCAGCCTAATTGTCTGTAAAATTTTGGATTTTTAATTCGAACTATTCTAAATAAAGGAAACTCTTGAGTAAATGAGGGATACAAAGTATATTGAAAGCAGGTGCTTCCACACAGGTGTGGTTCCTGAGGTAATTAAGCAATTAACACCCCATCATGCTTAGGGTCATGCTTTACTTTACTTATGTTTTACTTCACTATGCTGCCTTCGTAATTGCCCTTCGGGGATACAGTTTTTGAATTGTATAAAAAGTTGAAGCGTGGTTCTGTTTGGCTCAGTAGGTAGAGCGTGGCGCTGACAACGCTTAGGTTGTGGGTTCGATTCCCATCTGGGCCACATATACAGAAAAATGCATGTATGCATTCATTACTGTAAGTCGATTTGGATAAAAGTGTCTGCTAAACGGCATATACATAACTATATATATATATGGAAGGCTACAACGTGAGCAGAGGTCCACCCGCTCCCTCCCCTGCGGTCAGTTGCACAGCCCTCTTGTAAGCCAGACTGAACAGAAAGTAACAAGCAAAACAGATTTAAACTTATTTAAATTAAAAGTAACTTAGCCAGACCGGCCCTGGTCGTCAGCCCCGATTGGAGGCGGCATTTAGCTGTCCGCCTCCGGGGAGGGTGAGCCGGCACGAGTCCGCCGAGGAGCAGGTAAAGGCGTCCGTGGTAGAATTCTGTCTCGGAAGAGGCGGATCAATCGGCCCGGAAAGAGTGTCTCGACCCGGAGGACGGGCGGCGGACTCGTGTGGGAGGGGAATTGAGATAAATAGAGGGTATAATTGGTAACCAACTTGGAAGAAAAAAGAAAAAAATAAAAAAATAAAAAAATAAAAAATAAAATAAAAGTAACTTAGCACACAAACAATCTGTCAAGCTAATTAGCACACTGACTAACGTGCAAGCCATTGGTAAGTAAAAAAACTTTTGCGGCTCGCTGTACCTGGGGAGAGGAAGGAGGTGAAGTAGTAGAAGATCTCGGAGTCCTTCTTGCGGCCGGTGAAGCCCACCACAGAGCCCACGTCCAGCGGGAAGGTGCGCAGCTCCTCCCCCGACTCCAGCCGGTACATCTTCAGCACGTTCTTCACATCGTGCAGGAAGCACACGAACAGACAGGTGGCGTACGAGCAGGTGGCGAACACTGAGAGAGACAGAGAGAGAGAGAGAGAGAGAGAGAGAGAGAGAGAGAGAGAGAGAGAGAGAGAGAGAGAGAGAGAGAGAGAGAGAGAGAGAGAGAGAGAGAGAGAGAGAGAGAGAGAGAGAGAAAGAAATGGAAGGTGTAATTTTGATTTTCAAAAAATAGAATAGGTATTTTTTATTTTAATTTATTTAACTTTTTATTTTTTTTTTTTCAGCTTCAAATGTTTCCCCCATTTTTCTCCCAATTTTGGTAGCCAATTATACCCTCTATTTCTTTTCAATTTACCCTCCCCCACAAACTCGCCGCCCGCTACATGGGACGAGCTAATACCTTGAGGCGATGTCTGGCACAACTGGCTAGGGACCATTTTCACAAGAGCTCACAATGACAAGAACAATTGGTGGTTCTGTGTGTCTCAGTAGGTAGAGCACGGCGCTGACAACGCTTAGGTTGTGGGTTCAATTCCCAGTGGGACCACATGTACTGAAACATGTATGCATTCACTCCTGTAAGTGGCTTTGGACAAAAGTGTCTGCTAAATGGCATATATTAACAATGATAAAAAAGGCAATGTTAACTCTGCCAATAAGCGATTTGAAGCACCTCCAACATAAAGGCGACGGTTTTGATCGAACACGCTGGCAGCACTTTGGATGTTTGCGGCCAGCTCTCGAGGTAAACAGGGGAAGTCAACCAGCGGGCTGCGGCACCTCTCATTTCCTGTATCAACAAGAGACTATCTCTGCGTCCCGCTCGCAGCCAGGGAAAACCCCCCCAACGCCCCCCACCCCCACCCCGTCGCCGGCTTTGTCGCCGCCAGACGGACTTCAATCCCTGCGGATAATCGGGCCAGAGTCTCTGAAGAAGGGAAATGAAAGAGCGTCTCTGCTCCTAGGACAAAGAGGGAGTGATAAAGACACACTTTCCTAATCGGCGAGGTGCTATCTGACCTTTCCAAGCCCCCGTGCCTTTCTTCTTCATGATGAACAGCCTCTCTCTCCTCTCCTTTTATAAAATGTTTTTTTAAAAATTTTAACACGGGACACGGAGGGCAAACATTCACTCGATTGTCACCCTCCGTGGGCCTTTCTGTGGGAGAGCTCGCGGCAGAAATGGCACATCAGAACCACGTCAAAAGACGGTAAAGTTTATCGGTGAACCATAGCTCTCTACTTCATTGTTATTGGACGTGAGTATTCTGGGAGGTTGACATTTTTAGAAACATTCTCTGGGGGGGAAGCTGTGCCTATCTGAGGAAGCTGAGGAACTGTGTTACAAGCTCCTCTGTTACGTCAGATTTATGCGAGCCGCCATTTTCACACTCTTTGTCCGTAGATTCCTGGAATTACGTAGCTCGAGCATCTGGGTGACGCATAATTAGCGGTAGCTTCACCCAGGGAGGGAGGGATTAAGTCTGCTGAGTTGTCCGTGTATTGTCGCAAACCAGCGCCCCCCGTTGGTCAAACAGGTGCCCACAGTCTACCGGTACAAAGCTGCACATGAATTCTCTTCCTCCATCTCATAGACTATATGGCCAAAAGTCAGTGGACACCCCTACTAATTATTGAGTTCAGGTGTTTCAGCCACACCCATTGCCAACCAGTGCATAAAATCCAGCACATAGCCATGCAATCTCCACAGACAAACATTCAGAATGGTTCGTAAAGAGCTCAGTGACTTTAAACACGGCACTGTCATAGGATGCCACCTTTTCGACAAGTCAGTTCGTGAAATTTCTGCCCTACTAGATGTGCCCCGGTCAACTGTAAGTGCTATTATTGTGAAGTGGAAGCGCCTAGGAGCAACAACAGCTCGGCCACGGTGGTAGACCACGCAAACTCACAGAGCGGGGCCGACGAGTGCTGAATCATAAAAATCCTATCATCTGCTGCATCACTCACTACAGAGTACCAAACTGCCTCTGGAAGCACCATCAGCACAAGAACTGTGCGTCGGGAGCTTCATGGAATGGGTTTCCATGGCCGAGCAGCTGCACACAAGCCTCACATCACCATGCACAATGCCAAGCGTCGGCTGGAGTGGTGTAAAGCACGCCGCAACTGGACTCTGGAGCAGTGGAAACGTGTTCTTTGGAGTGATGAATCGCGCTTCACTATCTGGCAGTCTGATGGACGAATCTGGGTTTGGCGGATGCCAGGAGAACGCTACCTTCCAGAATGCATAGTGCCTACTGTAAAGTTTGGTGGAGGAGGCATAATGGTCTGGGGCTGTTTCTCAGGGTTTGGGATAGGCCCCTTAGTTCCAGTGAAGGGTATTCTTAAAGCTACAGGATACGAAGACATCTTAGCCAATTGGGCGCTTCCAACTTTGTGGCAACAGTTTGAGGAAGGCCCTTTGCTGTTCCAGCATGACTGTGCCCCTGTGCACAAAGCGAGGTCCATAAAGACATGGTTAGACGAGTCCACTGACTTTTGGCCATATAGTGCAATTGTGCACGTTTAACTTGTGAACTGAGAAGTGTGAAAAGAAGCAGTGGCTGACATCACGTGTTTCAGAGGAGAGCACGTGCTTATCCGCGTTCCCCTGAATTACCAGCGGAGGTTGCAGCGAGTGAGGCTTCAAACAGGATTGGCAACTCCAAATTGGGAGAAAAAGCATGTAAAAGCATTTTTTTAAAAGCAGAGTTTTTTGGCGGGCAGCAGCAGTTGGGAGCCTTGTCAGAAGGAGTAGACCTCAAACAGACATCTAGCGCAGCACTTCACCTTCCCTCCGACAAGCTCACCCTTCAGCCTGCTTCCCCCCACACTCAAACGGGACTCGAGTGTGACATCACAAGAGGGCCACCTGAGAAGCAGGTTTAATGTGACCTTCACAAGGTCATGGGAGTTCAGTGCCCTCTCTCTCCCTCTGCTGGAGGCCTTGGGTAATGATCCCAACACGCTCTGTTGCCGTGTCCAGTAAGGTTCTGCTTAGAGACCCTTTACACCTACAATCCAATCGGCTTTCTTGATTCTGGACTTCCCTTTACGCTGGGGGAAGCCAACCCTGGTACTAGACAACGCGCTAGGGTCGGCCGATTTTGGTTTTTCACCCTAAAAATCAGCAACCAATTTAGACCCAAGAACTCGGTGAGTTAACTGGGCAACCAACTGCTTTGATTAAGTGCGGGGTAACCATGACTACCAGCAACCTCCCCCCAGGAGCAGGCGGTGGCTTTTTTGTGTGGTGTCTGAACGTCTCTGCTTCCAAAGCAGAAGCAAGGCGGTGAACGCAGGAAGTCTGCCCCGCGCACAAAGCCTCACATCGCCGCCCTAATCGTCCATCTTCCCGCTGCTGCCAGGAAGCGCCAAATGAAAACCGCGTTCGTTTCACAACACATCTTTTCAGCTGAAAGGAGGCAGTGTGCCTGAGTGATATGGGGGGGGATGGGGGGACTCTAAATCAACAGGAAGTGCACTTCATCATCCTTGCTCCCACACAGCTGTTCCGGAACAGGGCGCTAAATCACATTATTGTTCTCAGTACCTGTGAAGTGTGGATGTACAGTGAGCACAGGAGTCCCCCTCTCTCCACCGCCGCCTGCGTGTGAGGGGCCGCAGGGTGCACCGTGTCTCCTCCCCCCAGAGACACCCCCCATCCCCCCAGCAGGCTTATTTTTCAGCGGTTAAACCTTAGATGAGGAGCAGTGTGGAGGACCAGGGAAAGAGCAGTGTGTGGGGAACAGGGGAGGAGCAGCGTATTCACCCCTAATGGCACCACTAATGACAGAGCGGCTCAGAGCATCCTCACACAACCTCTCATCCCCCTGAAATACAGAGCCATTTTTAACACGCACGCACGCACACACGCACACACACGCACACACACACACACACACACGCACACGCACACGCACGCACGGCTAGTGGTTACAAAAAGAGTGTGCAGCAATAAGCAGTTCTGGTGCTAGGATTTGAGCAGACAGCCATGGGTTCAAACTCCCACGTGAGCTAGTGAGCTCTCTGTTGAACTGGGGAAGCTTTTGCTGGTAGCACATCCAACTTAGCCCCAGTGCAGTCACGTGACCCACACAAGCCAATTACACAGACCACGCCACGGGCCCAACAATGTTGGCCATCTCACCGATGACGTCCTTGTCGTGTTGGGGGATGAGCTCCTTCCAGGAGGCCGTGTCGGGGTGGGCAAAGTCGATGGTGATGAGGCGGTACCGCGGGGCGTCCAGGTTGGTCTTGAAGGTGAAGACGGACCCCTCGTTCGTCACATACTCGTACTCCGCGTCGAAGTTGTCGATCAGCTTCACCCACGGCAACAGCCCTGTCAACAGAGACCACAACCGACCAATCGCAAGGCGGCACACGGCACGCAGGCCCCTGCTCCGGAATACCACGTGAGACCAGAGATCGGACATCCTCAACGGGCGGTCCAATTAACACAGGGGGCGAGGCCATTTTTTTTTATTTTTTTTTGCTAGTTTCTCCCCATTTTTAGTATCCAACTATACCCTCCTATTCATGTCAATTATCCCACTCCCTCATATATCTTATGAGCTCGCTGCCGCAGTCCTGAAACAAGCAGTGACATGCGACGGAGCGCCACCTCCTCCGAGCCGGAACTCGCCAAGCCGTCACCGTAACTCCGGTATGTGCACAGGGCCACTCCTATGCGCAGCGAGCTTGTATCTGCTTTTTAAAAAATGTAAACCTTTTTTTGTGAATACAAATGAAGTTCATTTCTCCCTTCTTTTCGCCCCCGAATGCAGATTAGCACTAAAACGCGTAGGCTAGGTGTAAGTCTGTGCGATATGGATCCTGTCTTGGCAGAGAGGGTCGAGAGGGGTGGGTGTAGATCACAGTTTGCCGTAGCTTTGATTAGATTTAGCGTACGCCTCTGAAGGATAATAAATCAGGGGGTGAGCCCGCCCCCCTCCACTCCAGAGCATAAAGCATGTCTGATTAGCTCAGCTACGCTGTCATCAAGCGCTCTCCAATAATCACAGAGACGCGTCCTTAATCAGCGCAAACAAAGAGAGATCTCAATGAGAGACGCTGCGCTGCGGGAGCGCAGGAGTGACTCATGCAGCTAATTACCCCGCGGAGTGTCTGTGGGGGCCTCTGATTGCGCGCCTGGCCGTCTCATGAATATTAATGAGGCCCACGGCCTGTGGCACTCGAGCAGGGCTTGCGTCAGATGAGGCACAACCAAACGAGCATCGGAGCCCCGAATGCACGCCAGTCGCCCCATGCGCACAACCAGACTGCCACGACGTGTTGCGCTCCTAACACCCCTCCCCTTCTTTCCCTACTGATCTCTGATCTGTGCTTGACTCGTTGGTCTAAGCACTCACTCTGATCTCTGATCTGTGCTCGGCATGTTGGTCTGAGTGCCCGCTCTGTGATCTCTGATCTGTGCTCGGCATGTTGGTCTGAGTGCCCGCTCTGTGATCTCTGATCTGTGCTCGGCATGTTGGTCTGAGTGCCCGCTCTGTGATCTCTGATCTGCGCTCGGCATGTTGGTCTGAGTGCCCGCTCTGTGATCTCTGATCTGTGCTCGGCATGTTGGTCTGAGTGTCCGCTCTGTGATCTCTGATCTGCGCTCGGCATGTTGGTCTGAGTGCCCGCTCTGTGATCTCTGATCTGTGCTCGGCATGTTGGTCTGAGTGTCCGCTCTGTGATCTCTGATCTGCGCTCGGCATGTTGGTCTGAGTGTCCGCTCTGTGATCTCTGATCTGTGCTCGGCATGTTGGTCTGAGTGCCCGCTCTGTGATCTCTGATCTGTGCTTGGCATGTTGGTCTGAGTGCCCGCTCTGTGATCTCTGATCTGTGCTCGGTGCCCGCTCTCTGATCTGTGCTCGGCATGTTGGTCTGAGTGTCCGCTCTGCGATCTCTGATCTGTGCTCGGTGCCTGCTCTCTGATCTGTGCTCGGCATGTTGGACTGATTGCTCGTTCTGATCTGTGCTCGACACCCTGCACTGACCGCTGGCTCTCTGATCAGGTCAGTTCTGCAGTGGTCAGGTCACCTGTGATCCCCTGCGGGACGTCCTGCAGGTTGCAGTACCACAGCCTGTTCACCGGGTCACAGCCCTCATGGATGGACAGCAGCACGTAACGCCCATCATCAGACACCTGCGGGGGGGGAGAGACCCACCAATCAGAGGAGCTCACACACAATCATCTGCCCAAACACTTTACACCTGTCTGAACGGCCCACCTGTACACACACTTTTCACCTGTCCAGAGAGTACTCCTATACAGTGACTTTACACATTACTAGAGTGTACACCTGTCCACATTTTAAACCTGTCTGAACTGTCCACATACTTCACACCTGTCTACAGTGCACACCTGTCCACACACCTTACACCTGTTCAGAGTGTACTCCTGTCTGCACTTTACACCTGTTTGAACTGTCCACCTGTGTAAATACTTAACACCTGTCTAGAGGGTCCACCTGTGCACACACTTAACACCTGTCTAGACAGTACTCCGATACAGTGACTTTACACATTACTAGGGTGTACACCTGTCCACATTTTAAACCTGTCTGAACTGTCCACTTACCCACGTACGTAAACTGTCTAGAGTGCACACCTGTCCACACAACTTACACCAGTCTAGAGTGTATTCCTATACCGAGAGTGTACACCTGGCTAGAGAGCAGTCCTATACAGAAACTTTACACCTATACACACTTGACACCTGTGCAGGGACACCTGTATACACCTGTGTTGAGAGCAAACAGGCACAGAGAGGGAAGGATGTGGTACATTTTATTTATTTTGGGGGGTGGATTCGTGTCCTACCTCAGCCCCACTCATCCACTTGGGGTGGTCAGGGAACTCCGCACACAGGATGTCCTTTGACTGGGGGGTGCCCAAAACGTGGTAGTACAGCTTCTGGTGCAGGTTTGTGGATGTCTCCGTACCTACGGCCCAAAGAATAATTACTGCAATCCCACACAGTCAAGGCAAACAACATGCATTTGATTGGATGTAATAATTATTGGTCAATTAATAATAATTGTAATATTGGATGTAATACAATTATTGGTCTACTTCATAAAACAAAGCAGACTGAGAACTATTGGGTGGAGTGTGCATGTGTGTGTGTGTGTGTGTGCACGTGCGTGTGCATGAGTGTAATACAGTACCCTCCAAAATGAATCACTCTTCATAAATAAGAACAAAAAAGGGTGTGTAAAATAAACAACAGGTAATGAGCTATATTGTAAGCTAAAAGAAAATAGAAAATTATATTGTTTTATACGAACACGATTGGGCAGAGAAAAAGATTGTTTAACAAATGTGTGAATAATTTGAGGGTACTGTATGTATGTGTGCGTATGTTTGTGTGTGTGTGTATGTGTGTGTGCATCCACATGTGCATGTGTGATCATAAGTGTGCGTGAGAGTGTGTATGGATGTGTGTGTGTAAGTGAGTGTGTGCATGTGTATGTGTGTGTGTGTGTGCATGTATGTGTGTATGTGTAAGTTAGTTTGCATGTGTTCATGTGTGCGTGTGTGTGTGTAAGTGAGTGTGTATACATGTAAGTGAGTGTGTGTGTGTGTATATACGAGTGTGTGTGTGTGCGTGTGTGTCTGTGTATATATGTGAGTGTGTGTGTGTGTAAGTGAGTGTGTACATATATAAGTGAGTGTGTATATATATATGTGTAAGTGTGTGTGCATATGTGCGTGTATGTGTGAGTGTGTGTATGTATGCATGTATGTGTAAGTTAGTTTGCATGTGTTCGTGTGTGCGTGTCTATATGTGAGTGTGTGTGTGTGTGTGTAAGTGAGTGTGTATACATGTAAGTGAGTGTGTGTGTGTGTATATACGAGTGTGTGTGTGCGTGTGTGTGTGTATATATGTGAGTGTGTGTGTGTGTAAGTGTGTGTGTGTGTGTGTGTGTGTGTGTGTATATATACGTGTGAGTGTGTAAGTGAGTGTGTACATATGTAAGTGAGTGTGTGTGTGTGTATACGAGTGTGTATGTGTGTGAGTATGTGTGTCTCACCGTCACTCTTGCCGTCCTGAGTGGGGTATGAGTTGTAGAACAGGCCGCGGCCGTCGTGGGTCCAGGACATGCAGCTGAACTTGACCCGCTCCAGCCGGTCCTCCAGCTCCACCGCCCCCTCCACGCGCAGGAAGCGGATCTCCACCCAGTCAGAGCCGCTGGCGCTCACCCCGTACGCCACGTACTCCCCGTCCTCCGAGAACGCGTAGCCTGGGAGACGCAGCTTCTCATTACTGTCACGTTACGGGCTGCTTTCCTGTCCATTACCTTTCTTAGATCTTCTGAAACCAAATTCAACCTTTTAGGCTGTTGAGATTGTGTAACACTTTTAGACTACATATGAGTGTCACTGAAATAAATATTTGTGAGTGAAATTTAACTGTTTTTGAAGGTCTCTGGTTGTTAAAAATCGGGCTCTTCTAGTGTTCAGACAATGCCAAATATAACACACGTCCTTCTCATTTCCCTGACACGACACCACCTTGTGGACAGAATAGTAATGACAGGCAGAGAAAGTTAATGTTGGCTTTCATCCAGGAACTCCCCAGCCAAATGTCAGTGTGGCTAGAGACAATTTCATTGGAGGGTAGGTGGCCATATTTGTAACACAACACATGATTTTGATTGGATGCAGGGAGGTCAGCAACTGCTTTCTTGAGTGGTAGTCAATGGGGAGGGTGCCAAAAAAAGCTCCACACAATCACAAATCCTATGCGATCAACAAGCATAGCCTAGCCTCCGCAGTGGCACTGTGTTAAACCTCACTAGCCCCATTGTGGTACTGTGTTAAACCTCACTAGCCTAGCCTCCACAGTGGCACTGTATTAAACCTCACTAGCCCCATTGTGGTACTGTGTTAAACCTCACTAGCCCCATTGTGGTACTGTGTTAAACCTCACTAGCCTAGCCTCCAGTGGTACTGTGTTAAACCTCACTAGCCTAGCCTCCACAGTGGTACTGTGTTAAACCCCGCTAGCCCCATTGTGGTACTGTGTTAAACCTCACTAGCCCCATTGTGGTACTGTGTTAAACCTCACTAGCCTAGCCTCCAGTGGCACTGTGTTAAACCTCACTAGCCTAGCCTCCACAGTGGTACTGTGTTAAACCTCACTAGCCTAGCCTCCACAGTGGTACTGTGTTAAACCTCACTAGCCTAGCCTCCGCAGTGGTACTGTGCTTAATTCCCACCTCGCAAAGCTACGGTGCCGTCCTCGGAGAAGGTGTTTGGGTCCAGGAAGACGGACGGTTCTGCCTCCAGCGTCTGCTGGACATACATGACACTCTGGTTCTGCAGCCCAGTGTTGTAGAAGTGGAAGTACCTGCAGACAAGGTGGAAAGTAGGGTTTGGGCAAACCGTCATACGGGTGTCTACGGCTGAGCCTCTAGAACAGGGTCTTCAACTCCAGGCCTCGAGGTCCGCTGTGTCTGCAGGTATTTGCTCAACCACGCACTACACCACCTGATTTAGAATAATTAGTTTACCTCCTTGGTCCAGGAGGCGAGCTAATTAGTGAAATCAGGTGGTGTAGTGCGTGGTTGGAGCAAATACCTGCAGACACAGCGGACCTCGAGGCCTGGAGTTGAAGACCCCTGCTCTAGAAGCTCTTCGCACACTTGCCCCGCCCCGCCCTGGCCCATCATCTCACCGACTCCCCCTCTTAAAGGGGCAGCTGTATTTTGGGTAGTCGTAGAGCTCGGTCATGCGCTCTTTGAAGAGGTCCCGGACCGCACAGCCCTCCAGAAACGGTACAGTCAGCTTGTTCTGGGCGTTCACGAAAGCCTGTAAGAGACACCCCAAATCACAAACACTCCCACAATGCTCAGCTTCAGCTGTATCGCTACACACGTGGCTGCCTGCCTCAAGCAATGCCCCACGTCAAGACACACCCCACAATTGCGCAATCACACCATATTGCCTAAACCACAGGTGTCAAACTCATTCCATCAAGGGCCGAGTGTATGCAGGTTTTCGTTGCAACCAATGCACTACACCAGGTGATTTTACTAATTAGCTCACTTCTTCAACCAAGGAGGGAACCTAATTGAAATCACCTGGTGTAGTGCATTGGTTGCAACAAAAACCTGCACACACTCGGCCCTCGATGGAATGAGTTTGACACCCCTGGCCTAAACCATGCTTTGGTCTTCGCAGTCATCCAGTTCCGACAGGAGCTCAGCCGACGATGTCGCGGTAAACGGAGTTCACTGTGCTGGGTACCGTACCTGGGTCTTCTCGCTGTCCGGGTCCTCCAGCCAGCTGTAGGGATCCGGCACCTTCTCTCCATGGTACTCATCCACCTGACAGGGGTCACGCGGTCAGCAACAAGGCGGGCAAGGACACACCCACAATCCATTGTTCATCACGCGCATCCGAACATAAAAGCGAATAAACAGTCGAAATAGCTATATCCATTCCGCGGCTTTCGGCGTCATATTTACCCCCAACCCCCATGAGAAAGTAGCGCTAAAATGTAACGTTTTAGCGTTACGTTAAGTGTAACGTTACTGTTTCCGCCGACAGCGGACATGGTGGATAAAGTTGTGCGCGCACACAATGACTTGCACACCAAAGCAGGTGGTGAATTTCAAGAGGGGTTCATGCTAGCTGGCTAACTTATACCCTCTAGCATGTGGCAAGGCTAGTTATCCTTAAAAAACACACAATAGTCACAATTAATTAACCTAAAATTGGACAGGTTTATTGCTCGTTATTTTGGGGGCGAACTGAAATGTCAATGTGAACGACATGTTAGCTATTAAACAAATGCCTCACACAACGTTGGCCAGATTAATGGCGCAAATCGCCAAATAAACATATCTAAATAACCAGCTGGGATTAGGCAGGGTTGTTTGAAAGAAATACGTCGCCCTAGCTGGCTTTGACAGGCAGCTATCACCTTGCTAGTCTAGATAGCCAAACTAACGTTTCCTATATGATATGATATCTATAAATGTAGTTATTAAGCTTAGATAATTTAGCTAACCCGTGAAATTACGTTAAACCAGTGGTGGATAATGCCAATTGTCCATAACTCAAAAGTGGTTGCGTAACAAGCTAAATCGCGATCAAATAACGTTAGCCACATTTAGCAAAGATTTACTGGAACAGCTTTCCGAGCTAGAAAACGCAACCGGCGAGACAAATCAAAACAGGCAACGACTTGCTAATGTTGGGGACGATTACCCCGGAAATTGAATTGACAAACGGGCATCACACATGGACACTCAAAGTCCCAACTGAAGCTAATTAGCTCAAGTTAAAGTAAGACACACAGCGGGGCGCCTAGCGACGCCCATCCCCGTAAAGGACAGACACAACCGGCTAGAGCTAGCATGCTAGCTTAACAGTCAGGGGAGCTGAGACAAAGCAATCGGGAATATTCATGGGCAGAGACCGGCTCCAGGTCCTGGGCTACAAGGCTAGCTAACAGTACAGCACTATGAAATTGCACTTGCGCGTCCAGCCCTAATATAGCTTCATTGTGTCTGCTTCTTGTCTGTTTTTACCATGATCAAAATCAAATTTCCCCTCGGGGATTAATAAAGTTGTATTACATTGTATTGTATTGTATAGGCACAATTGTTCTACTTACAACTGACTCGTCGCGGTACGCGTTTGGGTACTGGAAAGGCATTTTATAACCCAAATAAGAGGTCCAATAAAAAATGAATAGTAGATTGGGTAACAGTGCAATGAGACTTTTGTGCTCGTTAGAAAAGCCCCAACCTGCTTTGCAAGGAGTGGGAACTAGAATTCGCCGGGGTACGGCGGTTGAGAAGGGCACAAAAAGGTAGAGCGTACGAAAGGCGAAAGAGCTGGATAAAAGCCACGGAGAAATACGAGGGCGCCCTCTAGTGTTCGTTAGTGGAAAATTATCCTACAATTTTCAGATACCATGAATGGCATTTTTAAGTATTTATCAAGTCTGTTAAAACACAGTATGCTCTCTACACCAGGGGTGGGGACGCCTGGCCCCAATAGCCACGTGGTTTGCAGGCTTTCGTTGTTACTCAGCAATTAATTGATCAATTAAAGCAATGAATCTACGAATTGCTTTAATTAATACCCTTTCATTGATAATTAATACCCTGCGGCTCTCTAGGATCAGAATTCCACAGTGAGCCACAGTCGTGAGACCAAAAACACAGGGTTAAGCACAAAGCTAGCTTGCTAACCCACCAATCCTGCTTCGTGAAACAGTGCTCTGGATCTGTTCATATTGCATGCAATTGGCTGTGTTACAAACACCGCCCCTTTTGTATTCACGCGCTCATAGCTCGATCGCAAAAACCAGGGTTGACAGAGCGAGTTGATAACCACCGTCGTGAGACAGGTTAGCCGTTTGTTAGGCTTTGTGCAGCCACCTAACGCAAAAATACCCTGACTATGTTGAACTTCCTTCATGAGACAGGCCTCAGGATTCCCTACACTGTATTGTTTTTGTTGGTGACCACGGTCTGTTTATTTTGAATGAAAGGTTATGTCAGTAGCATTAGTATACCACCACTGATTTACAACAATGCCTTCCAAAACGAACCATGCAGTGGTGGGCCGTCAGGGCCTGCAAGGCCTTCTCTGCTGGCCTAAAAAATATCTGAATCACAGACTGATG
This sequence comes from Aldrovandia affinis, assembly GCA_029706075.1. Taxonomy (NCBI): domain Eukaryota; kingdom Metazoa; phylum Chordata; class Actinopteri; order Notacanthiformes; family Halosauridae; genus Aldrovandia; species Aldrovandia affinis. The sequence goes on from JAINUG010000022.1 coordinate 2,319,045, forward strand.
TTAATTATATTTTGTCCATTAATACTTATTAAATAATTCCAAATGGTCTGTTCTTCCTTTCATAGCTGTTCCCCTGGTTGCGCTGCATCCAGGCGTGTATTTTCATATTAAAGCATTTAACCAATCACATTCAGCCATCATTTGTTGCCAGGGTCAAATAAATCTGCCTGGAGGCCTTCACAATCCATTCTGAAGGCCCTGTAGCATAAAATAAGTGTTGATCAAACTGTTGCTTCAACCAATCAAATTTTGAGTTGGGGACACGAAGGCCTTCTAGAAGGCCTAGGTAACGTCAGCGTATTCGCACCCTTTGATTGGATAGTCAGAGAGTGTCTGACTATGATGTAATGTGATTGGTTAAATGCTTTAATATGAAAATACACGTCTGATGCAGCGAAACCAGGGAACAGCTTCATGGACAAAATATAATTAACATCAGTCTGTGATTCAGACATTTGAGCGGACATTTTCAGCCCTAAAGCGAATGAAAACTTATGCCAGAAATACGACAGGGCAGGCTCGACTTTCAGCATTAGCTTCGATGGCGATAGAAAATGATTTCTTGATGGAACTGAAACACACGGATAATCTGTACGACAGAGTAATTGAACTCTTTTTGAGGAAAGAAAGGAGGATGGATTTTGTGTACAAATAATAAGGATTTTTGGTGAGTAAAATGTTGCTATTTTCCTAAATAATATTGCAATTTTATGAGGTTATTATTATTGATGCTTTTTTATGTGTGTCACAGCTGTAGCACCTCGGGTTTGTTTCTTCAGTAAAGGCATTTATTCTGGATACACGAGTTATCTATCTCGATGCAACGCAACGGTGCCTGTTCGGTTTGTTTTTGCACTTTGTTTATTTATCTTTCTTCAGTCATGTTTCATGAGAGAGAATGACAGCGATAGAGACGAGAGAGAATGACAGCAGCGATAGTTAGAAGCGTGAGATAATTAGTGATTAGTAGTGTTAGTAACTTAATCTAAATCCCTAATGTTAGTAGATTAGTTGGTTAGTACTATATACATCTAACTAATATATACAAAGTGTAATTAGAAAGTAAGAAGGAAGTAAAACAAGATTAGAAACGAAGACGGAAAAACCGAAACAGAATTTCCCGAAGTGCATGACAGAACGAGAATGAAACATGACTGAAGAAAGATAAATAAACAAAGTGCAAAACAAACCGAACAGACACTCAAAACATAACAATAAGATGGCTTTTATAGCCATAAAATAGTTATTGAGGGGTGGATTGATTCAGACGGAGCACTACTGAAGGCCTAGGTGTGAAATGCACGGCCCGCCACTGGAACCACGGTATGTTTATGTTGAATGAATATTGGTTATGTCAGTTGCATTAGTATACTACCACTGATTTGCAACAATGCCTTCCAAAACTAACGTCCTTCTGATGGCAAATAATTTAAACCAGATTTAAATTGTAACTGAGAGTGTAATTAAAAATAAATACATAAATATAGATATATAAGTAGTAGACAAAATAATAGAAGCAAACAATATATTAATATTTATTTACTAATAAGGATTTGGGCTGCCCTTTGCCTTAAAAATAGCAGCCTTTGCCTTTTGAACAGTTTCTAGTGGGATATTGGACCATTCTTCAAGAAGGAAATCCTCCAGTTCTGTGAGAGATGAAGGTGGAGGAAATCTACTCTGGACTCTGTGTTCCAGAACTTTCCATGAAGGTTCAATGCTGTTTAGATCTGGTGATTGGGGAGGCCATGGAATGTGTTTGACCTGGTGTTCATGAAACTACTCTTGAATCCATTTAGCAGTGTGTGTAGGGGATGTTATCATATTGGAATATGGGAACATCTTGAGGAAACAATGTTTGCACCATGTAGGGTGCACCTGGTCACCTAAAATGGCTTTTTATTCCTTTCTACCACTATTCTACCATGCAGAGTAATAATCGTTCCCAATGACTCCCACGAGATGGCTGCCCATATCATAACAGATCCACCACAGTTGGGAACAGCCATTGTGGGTTGAAAGCTTCCTTTGGTTTTCCCCAAACATAAACCCATCCAGATGTAGGAAAAAGAGTAAAAGATGACTCATCAGACCATATTACTTTCTTCCACTGCTCAGAAGTCCAGGTTTTGCGCTCATTACACCAGGTTATGTAATGCTGCATATTGGCCTTGATTACAAGTGGTTTCCAAATGGCAGACCTATCATAAATATCAGCTTTGTGAAGCTCACAACGTTTCAGTTTTATGTTGACACTGGGTCACAGAGGTGTAGATTCAGTTCTGAGGTCATTTTTGAGACTGTTTTGTGTTTTTTTATAGCAACTATCCTTAAGTGTTTGTCTATCCCTGTCGGTGAGCTTCGAATTGCAACCACTGGTCCTCCTTCCTGATGCAGATTTTCCTTGTTTGCCATACGCTGTCATGATGTTCTTCACTGTTCCTCTTGACTCGTTAAATAATTTAGCCGTTTCTGTGACTGACGCACCTACAATTCTAGCACAGACTACTTGACCTCTTTCAAAATGTGTTAGATCTCTCATGTTGCTTTAGAAAAACAAATTGTGTTGATTTTAAAACATGTTCTATAGAACATGAAATGCATTGGCATTAATATGTACATTTGTGTAGACTCATGTTTAATTGTGATTTAGTTATTTTAAAATACGAGTTTTTCCATTTGGTGTCTCAATTATTTTGTCTATCCCCTGTATATATTTATCGGGGCAGAGGGCACTTGGATTGATACCGTTAAATATTTACCTCTGTTACTTCATACCACATTAGGAATATGCTGGTAATACCTTAGTTTCTTCACTAGATGGCAGCAGAAGCTTGCCTTTGGTTAGGATTTGATTTAGGATCGCTGTGCGATGTAACTGATTGAGCCGCCAACAGTCAGAGTCACGGTAGATATTCACGTTATTGCAATTTATTTAAAACAATCGTTTTGGACTCTGTTTCCTTTTGAAATACTTGTAGTAGTTTCCCTTTGAAGTATCTTGTACTTTAGGTCATTTTCTTTTAATTCTCAAAAACAAATACAGTTTATTTTACAAAACAGTAGCCTATATTGAATTTTAATCTATATTACACATAACTGTTCTCATTTTTCATGCAAAATCAATAAGCTTTGTAAGAGGTCAAGGAAATAAACTGTGATTGAGGTTAAGAAAACAGACACCCCCAATGCAAACAGGCGACTGCATGTGACAAATGTAATTTAACAGAGAGAAAGAGAGGGAACAAAACAGAAAATACAACAAACTCACATGCAGCACAAATTATGTAGCTAATGGTTTTGCTATTCGGGTAAAGGCAGTCGCCACAATAACAGGAGTCTCCCGCCATCGGTCAATCCCGCAACCTTTAACATCGCGAAGCTCCATCAACAGTGGGCGTCTTATCAACTTGTTCTAAGAGCAACGGGGCTCCAGGCGGCTCTGTGCGTTTACAGCGGGGAGCAGCAGAGGCATTACCCCGTAATAAAGTGTTTTTTAATCTGCTCTATCTGCACGCGACCCTGAGCACAGGACTCTCCCACAATACAAACAAATAAGAGGGAACGGCACCGTCATAAACGCTGAGCACACAACTACACATTAACCCCGGGCCCGTATTGTCTGCGTTTGACACAATTTGGTTTGTTGACTACGGAGACATATTGTCTTGAGGGTGGGGAAAAAATCTGTTTGTTAGATTATGAAACTGGGCAAAAAAAAAGTTATATGTGACCTTTCTGTTTTCGAGTTGAGGTCTGTGTGTCCATGTAAACCCAATAACTAGGCAAGTGCAATAAGTCTGTGTAATAATATGTGCTGATGTTTTGTGTTGTTATGGTTTGTGTATATGTAATATGGTGGCGTATGGGAAACTGTTTCGACGCAAAACTATTTTCTGCGTTAGCAGACAATAAAGTTTATCTCATCTCATCTCTCACCTCAGCTAAAAATCAGGCGTGATGCCAGTCTGTGGCAGAGCCGTTACCCACAATGCACCCGTGCGATCCTAAGGGTCAAGCTGAGAGGTTGGGCACACCCCGGCCACTCAGACGCTGAACTCTCGCTGAAGGCAGTGATTGAGATAAGGCCATGTCAGGGGCCCCTTGCCACACTAATTACACCGATAAGGCCTTAACTACCTGTGAGGTAATAAAAGGCCAACAAATTAAATTTAAAGAAGAAAAAAATAGGAAACGAGAGGTGAAAGGTGGAAAGTGTCTCCCTTGTCACCCGGGAGACGGGGCGTCTGTGTGTGTGCGCGCGGAGTTACACATTAACCGCTTGCCCAATCCTCAGTTATTTAGCCCTGCGGTGGAACCTTCGTTTTATTGATCCTTTTCCACTACTCCCTTTTTTAATGATGCGCTCCAGGGCTCGCCTGGAGACAGGCTCCCTCTCTCTCTCTCTCTCTCTCTCTCTCTCTCTTGGCGTGTAAACACCCCCTCCCCTTCCGATGTCAGAGGGGTGAAAGGCCTGTGTTTGTGGAGTCCTTCTCAGAAGGGCGATGTGACAATCTAGTGGCAATAGAAGCCGGGCGGCTGTTTGCTTCTCGCTCTCTGCGTTATCACCACCACGACCAGAGCTGACACCCCACATCCCCCCTCCCACCCTCCTGGGTCACGTGACACTATTACCTCGGGATCCCTACATGCAGGCTTAACGAACCAATAGCATTTAATTTCCAATCACTGCGCCCTGGGCCATTGTTGCTGCAGCAGGAAGTTAGATACCACAAACCCTGCCTCAGTTACTGGCAGTGTACAGATACCTGCCAAAATAAAGGAAACACCTGTGTAAATGAAGGGCTCTGGTGACTCTGTTATGGTGTGGGGTGGATTTTCCTGGCATGGTTTAAGTCCAATCGAACCCCTTGGCCCAATGACCTATTAAGACACGTCATGTTCTCAGAGACACTTCATGTTCATGTCCCAAAGAGATTCTGAATCTCAATGGGACTTTTACCAGGTTAAAGTTCTCCCTGGGGGACAGACACAGGACAGGTCAGGAGAGCTCAGACCACAGAAACAGACAGTGACAGGTAAGTGCAGGAGCTGTCCAGGTACCCATACTGAGTGGGCTACAAAGGTAACACCACAGATCTGGGAAGTTATGAACATGTAATAATAACGTATGCACACACATGGACATTTATGGATAGGTATGGACAGGTAATATTCAAGGTAAGGGCAGCTTCTGATTGGTAATATTGAGATAAACTGTGGTTCTGTGTGGCTCAGTAGGTAGAGCATGGCATTGGCAATGCTTAGGTTTTGGGTTCAACTCCCACTGGGACCACATATACTGATAAATATGTGCATTCACTACTGTAAGTAGCTTTGGATAAAAGTGTCTGCAATGTACCTGCAGGTATGGATATTTATAGAGAGGTATAATCAGGTAATATTCACATTGGGCAGTTAAGGGCAGGTACGTACAGGTGGTGTCCAGGTATGGACAGGTAACAGAAGGATGCAAAATGTGCCTCTTGATGATTTGAGCTCTGCCTCCTTTCTTGTGTAAGGGAGATTTGATAAAGGGTCCGTCATCTCCTCCATTGTGGATCATCTCTGATGTTTGAACCCGACCTGTAACCCAACTCCGGCCGCATTTCCCGCAGGGGTGAAAGGTCACGGGGCATGCTCGGTGTGTTGGTGTGGGCTCTTCATCAGTGTCATCGGAGGGGGAGGGGGGCGACAGTCGTTTCCATGGCTCCTCCGTCTTCCTGGACCGCTGGAGCGTTTCGTCCCCTCCCTCCCTCCTCCCTCCTCTGTGATCTATCGCTCAACGCATCTCTTTCTCTTTCAAGGCTCCCCCTCCTTGTCATCACAGAGACCCCAGTGTCCTCCCCCCCCCCCCACCCCAGCCCCGCTCACCGGGTCACAGGGGCTATCAGAGTCATCAGGAGTCCTCATCACCACCTTCATTCATCACAGAGAGTCCAGCTCTGCCCTCACCCTCCTGTCCGTCTGTCCGTCTGTCTGTCTGTCGGCCCGGCTCTCTCTCTCCTCTCCTCCTCTCCCTTTCTCCCTTCTCTCTTTCTCTGTCTCTCTGACTCTCAGTGCAAGTTTAGCACACTTGGCTTTATTGGTGTGACGTACCTCGAATCGTGTGACAAATTCCTTTTGACTTGTGCAAGGTCTCTTTTTTGTGTTTCTTATCATTTGTACTTGCAAACAATTTACAAACAACTTTTTGACTGAGCGGTCCCTCCTTCCTTGTGACTGTTTGGTGGAGCAGTAATGAATATTAAAGGCCTTATGCACAGTGCTGATCATGCTAGATTTACACAGAGAGGGCACAGGATGATGCAGAAGTGCCAGGAGATTCTCACTCCTCAGATCTGAGGTGACTCGAAGGCTAATTAAAGTGATAAACCCAGTCACCCCACGACAGACACGCACTGTATACGCAGTCTGGGTTTCCACTTTAGCTCACAGAGCTTATCTCTTCTCCAGGAAGTGACAGATTTCCCCGCCGTCTTCCTGTCGAGAATCTCAGTTCTGGTCTCAGTTCTGGTTCCGTAGATAATCTCAGTTCTGGTTCTGTCGAGTGTCTCAGTTCTGGCCCTGAGGGTTTGGATCGATTCCCCTCCGATGCCTCACAGTGCTCTCTCTCTGCGTGTAGAACATGCAGCTCCAGGACTGAGAGCTCCAAGGGAGCTGGAGCGGTGGGAACAGAGCACGAGGGCCTTGGGGAGCACAAGCCTCTGCCACTGCATTCCACTGATCCTGGAGTAGATATGACTGCGTAGAGCAATGGCACGAGGAACGCAGGCCAGATATCAAGAATCCAAATATCTATAATAATAATAAGGAATAATAATGCTTCATAGGCAAGGCAAGGCAAGGCAAGTTTATTTATATAGCACATTTCATACAACAATGGCAATTCAAAGTGCTTTTCACAGAGCGTATAAAATACAGAGCAAGGAGAATAGGTAAGAAAATACAAATAAGTGAGTATATAATAAAGATAATAATAATAATAATTAACAAAAAAATAATAATTAAAAAAATAAGATATAAAAAGTAATAAGAATAGATTAAAAAAATAAAATATTTAGAGTTTGGGCTTGTTTGAGTTCTTCAGGAAGTTTATTCCAGATGCACAAGGCAGAATGACTGAAAGCTGCTTCACCATGTTTTGTTTTCGCTCTTGGAGTGTTTAATAGACTGGTCCCAGCTGACCTTAGGGGTCTAGCTGGAATGTAAGGTGAGAAGAGGTCTGATATGTATTTTGGTCCAAGACCATTTAGCGATTTGTAGACAATTAGGAGTATTTTGAATTCAATTCTCTGACAGACTGGTAACCAGTGTAGAGATCTGAGAATAGGTGTAATGTGTTCAAATTTTGTAGTTTTTGTTAAGACTTTAGCAGCAGCGTTTTGGACGAGTTGCAATTTGCGAACAGCCCCTTTAGAAAGGCCTGTCAGAAGACCATTACGATAATCAAGCCTACTTGAAATAAATGCATGGATGAGCCTTTCAAGGTCTTGTGTAGACATGAAACCTCTAATTCTTGCTATGTTTTTCAGGTGGTAGTAGGCTGATTTTGTTATTCAGTTTATGTGGCTGTTGAAGTTTAGAGTCTAGAATTACACCAAGATTTCTGACCTGGTTTTTAGTCTGAAGAGAGAGAGAATCAAGGTGGGCACTGACTTTCGATCTTTTGTCATGTGCACCGAAGACAATTATCTCAGTTTTATCTTTATTTAGCTGGAGAAAATTACGTCTCATCCAGCTGTTTATCTAATATAATAATAATAATAATAATAATAATAATAATAATATACGCCATTTAGCAGGCGCTTTTATCCAAAGCGACTTACAGTAGTGAATGCATACATTTTCAGTATATGTGGCCCCGGTGGGGACCTGTTCATTGTTGTATCTGTTCAATGCATTGACGGAGATTGTCGATGGGACTATAGTCATTTGGTGAAAGGGCTATATAAATTTGAGTGTCATCCGCATAGTTGTGGTAGGCAATTTGGTTGTTTTTTAAGATGTGTCCTAATGGAAGCATGTAGAGATTGAATAAAAGAGGGCCAAGGATTGATCCTTGGGGAACTCCACATGTCATTTTAATTTGATCGGATACAAATTTGCCAATGGAGACATAATAGTTTCTGTCCTGTAGGTAGGATCTAAACCAGTTTAAGACAGTGCCTGAAAGTCCTACCCAATTTTCTAGTCTGTCTATTAAAATGTTGTGGTCTACAGTATCAAAGGCAGCACTAAGATCTAGCAACACTAAGACTGAAATCTTTCCGGAATCGGTGTTTAAACGGATATCATTTAAGACCTTGATATGGGCCGTTTCAGTTCTATGTAAGGGGCGAAAGCCTGATTGAAAATAGTCAAGGAGGTCATTTACGTAAGGTCAAATAGTTGTTAAGTTGTTGGTAGATACAAGTTCATACAAGGACAGGCCTCATTCACCAGGCATTAACACCCTCCTGGAATGATGACTTTAAGGATAAGCCCTTTCACAAGTCACAATAATATTATTAAGAATAACACCAGAACTTTCTTTCTTCTGTCAGTTTCTACACGGTAATAATATGCGTTATGCAAATTAAATGTGACAGTTTTTAGGCTGCGTGAGCTGTCTAAGCTGTACATTTGAGATGCCATTCATGTTTTTTATTGTTTTGTTTTTTATGAATGATACTTAACTGTAAATGAACAGAAGAAGGCCCTTGGGGCTTTTTGACAAAGAGTCTGCAGGGCAACAGTGTGTGTGTGTGTGTGTGTGTGTGTGTGTGTGTGTGTGTGTGTGTGTGTGTGTGTGTGTGTGTGTGTGTGTGTGTGTGTGTGTGTGTGTGTGTGTGTGTGTGTGTGTGTGTGTGTGTGTGTGTGTGTGTGTGTGTGTGTGTGTGTGTGTGTGTGTGTGTGTGTGTGTGTGTGTGTGTGTGTGTGTGTGTGTGTGGTATAATGGTTAGGGAACTGGGCTTGTAACGTTAAGGTTGCAGGTTCAATCCCCAGGTGGGACACTGCCGTTGTACCCTTGAGCAAGGTACTTAACCTGAATTGCTTCAGTTAATATCCAGCTGTATAAATAGATTGTAAAGAAATGTAAACTGTAAGTCGCTCTGGATAAGAGCGTCTGCTAAATGCCTTTAATGTAATGTGTATGTGTGAATGTTTATATGGTATGTGCGAGCGTGTGTGTGTGTGAGACAGATTATGTATGTAAGCGTAAGCGCAAGTGTGTAAGTGTGTGTGTGTTAGAGACAGAGTGTGTGTGTAAGTGTGATTGTGGGCGAGTGTTTTTTTGTGTGTGTGTTTGGGGGGGGGGTTCCCAGAGGCTGTTTGTAGTCACAGTTCAGCAGCTCTTTGTGTCCTTCTTCCCTCTTTCCCTCGTTCTCTCCCTCTTTCTCCTTCTGCATACCCCCGAGATATAACCCCTAATCCTCTTCTCCCTTCACTACTCCTCACCTGCCGGTGAACCAGCCGTGTAGAAATGCATGTTTTCCTCTGCGCAATCCATCCTGGAAATGTATCCAGCACAACTGAAGGACCACATTGTCTCCCCCAACACTTAAGCTAAGACAACAGGCGCTCATCTTTATAAGAATAATGAACTGTGGACGTCATATGTCTAGAGAAACAAGAAAGCACTTTTTTTTGCTTGTTTTTCGGAATCTCACATTTCAATATTCGCAAAGACATGTTTTTCACTGCGTCGACATCAACACGCGCGTGCATGTTTTTGCGCTTAATTTTCATTGCACATCAATCACAATGCGCCTGTTTTATTTCTGTCTTGCGAGCTCTGGGAATTAAACAAGCAAACTTGAGAACGGGGGACGTCTGATTCCGAAAGCCCTGCTTTTGTCACGGCACGGAAGACTGTCAGAACACCACAGGAGACGGGCGGTCTGCACCAGACACAAAAGAGCAGTGTGATAAATAAAATGCTCCATGCGTCATCAAGCTGTCACGTCCTTAAACGAGACCCCCCACGTCACAGAAAAGCACCAGGACGCTTTTAACGGCCCTGATAGTGCGCCCTGCGAGGGAAGTGGCGTGTGTCACATCTGAATCAAACTTGCCGCGGATAGTTTTATGCCGTTTTACGTCACGACGCTCTGCGATGGGAAACGACACTGAGCGAGGGTGGAGAGGAGGCAGCTGGCGACGTTTTTATTCCGCTGGAACGCAGACACGACAGTCACCCGCCTTTTTTTGTGTGCAAAAACCGTCTTCCGAAGCCGATTTACCCTTTACCTCCAAGGCACCTTTTCTGCAACGGTATCGCGTTTCTGTTTCTGCAAGCGAAGGGTCAAAGGTCACCTATTCAGCGTCGCCGGTCACTCCTGACCGAGGTTCGTGGGGGTCAGCTTGGGACGGGGCAGCGGGCGCGGGCGCAGGGGTAAGAGGGCAGGAGGGCAGGAGGGGGCAGTGGGGCTGAACCGGGGCCCCTGTCGCCATCGCTCTTTCTCTCGCCCTGGGGCCCCCAGGCGCCCCCGCCCCCCCCGGGCACGTCTGACTAACCTTGCTCCTAACCACACTCCACACACAAATCTCAGGATTAGTGGTTTTATTCCCCGGCTCTTCACCTGACCCATTCCCCCTCTCGTCGGGTGCGATAACATCGGCGAGCGTGTAAACGGCCCGTGTGCTAGCTGTGCTGTGTAATCGAGGAGCGCCAGGGGCAACTGTGTCAGTGAGCCAAGTCTGCGCTCCCCCTGACCCTCTTCTGAGACTGCAGGTCTGGGTCGGCATGTCGACAAGGAATTTATTATGGGACGTTTTTTGCCCTTACCTTATTTTGTGAGCATGGAGTTAATGAAGTTATGGAAGGCAGTGTAGCATAGTGGTTAGGGGAACTGGGCTTGTAACGCAAAGGTTTCAGGTTCAGTTCCCAGGTGGGGGCACTGCTGTTGTACCCTTGAGCAAAGGTGCTTAACCTGAATTGCTTCAGTTAATATCCAGCTGTATAAATGGATTGTATGTAAAGAAATGTAAGTCGCTCTGGATAAGAGCTTCTGCTAAATGCCTGTAATGTAAAAAATAATGTAATAATGAGGATATTGGCCTGGATTCAATCAACATCTGACTTATATTAATAATGTATCATAACATGACAAATAAACGGAAATGTATTTTTCTTTTTTACAAGCCCAGTTTGTTCAGCGATCACAAAAGATAACTTGCCAAACTGTATTTGTGATGAAAAAATATGACACTTGTATTTATTAGACATCAAAGTTAAGGACAAATTGTTGATTGATTCAAGGCCATTCTCTCTCTCTCGTTCTGTCCCTCTCTCCCTCTCTCTTTCTCTCTCTCTCTGTGTGTCTGGGCTGAATGCTGCATGAGAAACACATTGTGAGGACAGCAGTGAGCTAGTTCCTGTACTTTGTGTCACCCCATATCAGATTTATTTGGCCAGTTGCGTCTAATTATTTTATTTATATGTACTTTTTTGTTGCATCCACTTAGAGGACTGGCATTTGGGCTGTGCTTACGATCTGTATGTTGACAGAACTCACAATGAGTTCAAATTGAAACAGAGACACAGCTCATCTGCGTCTTTGTGAAAACACACACATGAATGCACATTCATGCACACACACACACACACACACACACACACACACAGACACACACACACACACACACAGGCATACACAAACGAACACGTAAACACACAGGCACGCAAGCACGCACACACATACAGGATACATTTAGACAGAAACAAACAGACACACACATATAGATAACACACAAACAAACACATGAATACACATGTGTGTGCACACACACAACCCCACACACAAACAAACACATGCACGCACACACACACACACACACACGCACACATACTCACAACCCCACAAATAGACACACACACACACACACACACACACACAGACACACACACATGCGTGCACACACACACACACACACACACAATAAACCTTGATCTGATCCTGAAGTGTGTGTTCAGTTGAGCCCCGGAGAGCAGGCCTCTGATTGGTGGACCGGGCTGGGACCCGCACCCTGACCTTTAGCTCCAGTTTAATCTGGCCCCCGCGGGGTCAAGGAGAGAGCAGCCCCGTCTTAATGACTTCCTCCCAATAAACGCGGACAGCGACGGAGTTTGATGTATGGGCGAGCAGAGATATGAGCTGGGGTTGATCATCGCCTTCGCCCTCTCAGCCTTCAACGGGCCCAGATCCTGGAGAGAGACACCGGTTTCGAGCCACCGGCCCGGCCTCACTGTGCAGAGAGGGAACCACACGACGAAGGATCGCGATGCTCCTGCGCATCATCATCTCCTTTGTCGAAGACGCATCCTGATGATGTCACAACAAATGCTTCGGGACATGTTTACATGTTTAATGTGAAAGAAAAATTCACTTGTATGGAATTCATCTCTATATATACATATATACTATATACTGTATATACATGCCATTTAGCAGAGGCTTTTATCCAAAGTGACTTATAGTAGTGAATGCATAGATTTTTCAGTATTTTTCAGTGGTCCCAATGGGAATCAAACCCACAAAGTTGTCAGCGCTAAGCTCTACCTACTGATATATATCATATATATATATATATATATATATGGCATTTCTGTTACCTAAAATCTAAAAAATAACAATATGTTTGCAAGAAAAATGGGGGAAAATGTGAAAGGCATTTTTGAAAATGGATGGAAAGCTTCATCAGAGCTGTGTTACTGGGGAAGCTTGCGTTTCCCTTGCCGTTGACTGGATTTCTAACCACAAAATGATGTCTGTTGTAATCGATGTTGCTCCAACAGCAGATTTTCTAATGACGTCTGCACCCCCCCCCCCCCATCACAAAGTCAGAGAAACTTCTCTCTGCTCAGTGCGTCTCTAAAGTCTGCAGTCATAGCGATTATTTATACTGCTTTTGGAGCCGGCTCTGTACAAACTGTCTCTTGGCCAGACCGAGGCGTCTGCACTACAGAATTTACATTTCGTCACAGAGAGAGGCCTTAACGGTTTTTCTCCAGAACCGAGGATTCCGTTGGCTCCGAGGCCCATACTGAGGTGCCAATTTAGCGGAGCCAACCTTCTCACCCCGCGACAGACCGATGCAGCTACGCCCTGTGCCCAGCAGAGGGCGACACACTGACAGACACCCAGCGATCGCTCGTTCTCCTTGCACACGGCAGAAATGAAGGAATGGAAATGTGACACAGAATGACCTGGTTTGCAACCGTTCTCACCCTGCTTTGGCCAGCGTTTTGGCTTCTTTTGGCCACGATGTTCTGCTGGTGAGGTCCGATTGAGAACAAAGTGCATTATTTTTCGTGATGTATTTGCATCTACAGTTGATCAGGTGTGGTTTGTTTATACTTTATCTGCTAATCTGAGTCCGTAAGTTTTTTCTATTATAGCAATATTTTATAAATTACATCGATGTTCAGATAAAAAAATAAAGATAACCTTTGTCTGGTTGACACATTCTTGTTAAATAGTGCTATTTGTAATGATTAAATATTTATATTTGACTAAATAGCACAAATGCATGATATAATGACATAATCTTTAAAAATATGCCTCCATTATACCATTTTGTAAAATAGCCGCTGAATCGCAGCCTGTGAAATAGGTGTGAAATAGTAAAATCTCAAATGTCATTACAGTTTTTCTTGATTCCTTTGGCACATTTTTCCATTCACAGTTCTTTTTCAAAACAGCTCACACACAGCCCTTAACAGAAGACGAAATGACCAAAACACCATATGATGTTTGCAGAATGACACCACCTCAAAACTTGTCACACACCCATCAAAACCAAACAATGGATAACAAAATTTAAACTACAGCTATCAATATCAACCTCTGCAACCATTACTTCAACTTTTGGGCCGCACCGTCACAGTATTGACTGTTTTACCACTGACAACCATACTACAATTTGGGTTTTGTACTGAGCACTCTTACTTAGGGAATATACTGTCAGAAATTATTTGAAATCTCTATAAAAAATTGTATACAGTAAAATATTGTAGTTCTGTTTTTGTATTGCTGAATACTGTAAAGGATATTGTAAACAAGGACCTGTCAACACCATTGATTTACATTTGTTCTACTGTGTACAAAATGGCAAAGATTCTCACACAAAAATAAATATTTATTGCAGTCATTTTTCCACATTACATGTACATACTGTAAGAAATCAAAATGACAGGCTTCAATATACAGTAAAAAGGTCAAATCTCAAACTAAAAAGTCCATAAAAGCAAATGAAAAGACCCTGTAAATATTCATTTTTCAAACATTATCGAATTACAACATATACAGAAGGTGCTGTTTTCTACAGTCATTGAATGTTATGCAGCAAGACAAATCCTTTGCAGTGACAGATCCGTACCTGTACATACTGTGCACGTGCTGCCTTCACATTGTCGGGAGATTCTCAGTCCTCAGATCTGAGGTGACTCGAAGGCTAATTAAAGTGATAAACCCAGTCACCCCACGACAGACACGCACTGTATACGCAGTCTGGGTTTCCACTTTAGCTCACCGACCTTATCTCTTCTCCAGGAAGTGACAGATTTCCCCGCCGTCTTCCTGTCGAGAATCTCAGTTCTGGTCTCAGTTCTGGTTCTGTAGATAATCTCAGTTCTGGTTCTGTCGAGTGTCTCAGTTCTGGTCCTGAGGGTTTGGATCGATTCCCCTCCGATGCCTCACAGTCTCTGTACAAACTGTCTCTTGGCCAGACCGAGGCGTCTGCACTACAGAATTTACATTTCGTCACAGAGAGAGGCCGTAACACATTGTCGCTATTCCTTTGGAATGGTACCTTGTATAGCTGTTTCGTTGCCACCAAATTGCGTTTGAGGATGCGGTTCACTGTTCACATTGACAAATGTCCCCTGGTCAGCTAAGACAGCTGCCTTGATCTCCCGCAACCTGATGGCATTGTTAGCAACCACCATGTCCACAATAGCAGCCTCCTGTTCTGCAGTGAACATTCTCCCCCTGCCACCAGTGTGGGCCAGTGTGTTGATTCTGTGAAAATAGTGCAATAGGCTGCAAATACTGTAAATATACAGTAATCAGAATTCTACTGTATATTTTGAAAGTCAGTTACTCTATTGTAAATGGCTTTAGTGAAACTACAGTACTGCATTGTATTGTGGCAACACACTTTACAAAAGTATAGAAATGGTTGTTGCCAAGAGTGCAAATACAGTGAAACACAGTACAGTAAATTGACTGCATCTTACATGAACGCTGCATCCCCTGACAGGGGCCCCTCTACCTCTACCTCTACCACAACCTCTTCCTCTTCCTCTTCCTCTTCCTCTTCCTCTTCCTCGTCCTCGTCCTCGTCCTCGTCCTAGTCCTCATCCTCATCCTAGTCCTAGTCCTAGTCCTCGTCCTAGTCCTCGTCCTAGTCCTAGTCCTAGTCCTTGCTGAGGTTGTTGTTGGCGGCCTCCTCGATCCATGCTTGGTATCAACTTCAATCTAATGACCTCTTTTATAGGTTGAAAACTAATTGATGAATTGTGCACAGAGAGTTCACACAGGTGCTGGCGATATTTAGAATTGAGAGAGCAGTTTCAGTAGGCTGCTACTAAGTGTCTGCAATGTGTTGACATGGTTATTCAATTAGGTTTTGTGTCTCTCTCTGAGAAGTGTGTTAAAACTCAAAGAAAATTGTGTGAAAGCAATGAGAAATAGTTAACCCATTCGCCAGAGAAGACTCTTGCTGTGCAAAGAAGGTGTGAGCATTAGATTAAGTTGACCCATGATTTGCTAAATGTGTGTAAGTAATCAAGAAAAACTGTAATTAATGAGTTACTTTTTAAAATCTGTTGAATGAGAACCACAGTGTGGAGATCTTGCTGAAGCCCAGCAGTCTACACCTGAAGGTTGTGGGTTCAAGTACTTGGTCAGGCTAGTGAGTCTCCACACCTGCATTTTTGTGTGTGGAGCCAAAGCATAATATTCTATTAATATATTCACATAATGAATTGAAGGTACTGAGAATACTTTTCCATTTTCAATAATGACTTGGCCCAGAAGCATGGACACTGAAAGACATATGACCCACAATATGAAATATGTCCTGGTCCTAAATATAATAAATACACAAAAATGTGTACAACATAATTGCAAACACATAATAATACAAACACAATAACAAATAATATAAAAATATTCTTATACGAAAGGTCAGTTTGAACAAGTCTAATAGTGGCCCAAAAAAAGAATAATAATTCAGATTGTTTCAGGTAATTATTCAAGTAGATATTGTAATTCAAGTACAGATATAATCTAAGGTGAGTTCTGCCGCTTGTTCATTGTCTTGGTGTCCCCTTGGTTACCGGTTGCCTGTTGCCATTGCCGACTGGCTTGCAGGGTCTGTATTGAAGTTGACTCTGTCAGCTGAGGCTATGGAAGTGCCACTCCATCCTGCATCCCAGAGGTGAGGTGGATGTGGGGGGATCGTGGGGGTCGTGGGAGACGGACCTGGCTGGACCGTGGGACGCGGAGCGACGGAGACGTCCCTCTGTCCCGAGCACAATAGCAGCCCCCAACCCCCTCCAGTGAGGAAAAAACAGGCCGACAGGGCAGCAGAGACCAAAGGACTACAGGTGCCACTGGCTTTGTGTTGGGAGGAACCAGCTGCAGGAGAGAGGGAGGAAGAGAGAGAGAGAGAGGGAGAAAGAGAGGGTGATATAGGGAGAGGGAGAAGGCATCTGTTTCCCTTCTCCAGTACTTCTATAACATCTGGAGGAAGAACAAACACTCCGACAAGTGGACCATGAACAGAGAGAGCGAGAAAGAGAGAGAGAGAGGGGGAGAAAGAGAAAAAACTGTCCCTTTGTCTTCCTGGGAAGGAAGGGCCACTTCCACCCCGATCACAATATCATGGCCGCACCGTGCGTCCCCCTGGGACCTTCACTGCACTCACCGATGTTTCATATTGTGCCTCAACAATACCCGTGGCTGTATTATTCCACATCATAAACAGGATGGCTACAGGATGGGCCAGCTTCCCAGAGCTCTGGCTCGCTTATTGCCTTTATTGACCTGTCCCACTTGCACACCGTTTAAAACCGTGATACACAGTCCGTCCACACGAGGTGCATTCTGCACAAAGGTACTGGAGCACTTCCGTTTTTAAATTTTGTTTTATTTTCCTCATTTGTTCAAGATGTTTTTAGTCAACATGCTGGCCATGAGGAAGTGAGGAAGTTCAAGTTCTGAATATAGGGAAGCGGGGGGTGGAGGAAAAGAGAGAGAGGGGGGAGGAAGAGAGGGAGAGAAAGAGGGCAAGAGAGTGAAAGAAAAAGAATGAGAAAGAGGGAGAGAGACTGTCAGAGAGAGAAAGAGGGAGAAGAGAAAGAGAGAGGGAGAGAAGGAGGGAGAAAGAGAGAGAGAGAGAGAGGGACAGAGAGGCCTGTTGTCAGGATCAGGATATCCTGATTTGTTTGTCCTTCTCACACACTTTTCATCCTGCCTCAGCTGGATTTAGACTTCCTCTTCCACACGGGTCTATTCTGAGCGCACTCAGAGTGTTTTCGAACCCTTCCCCCGCATTCTCCTCGCTCTCCTCGAACCTGTGCGCCAGCACAGCCACACCAAGGGCAACAGGTGTCCTCCGCAAACAATATCGGTAGTGCAGGTGCAGGGAAACGGCGAGTGTGTGAAGCGTGAGCGCACGTATACACACACGGGTGAGGTGCACCTTCTCATCCGTCACTGTATTATAGTTCTTCTTCTGCTGCCAATATTCATTCACGGTTTCCTTAAACAACTTGCTTCCGAAACAATGGATATCCGCTCATTGATCCGGTTTGGAAGCGATACGCCACACGGTTATGCAACACACTACCTGCTGGCCCTTGCCGAGGGCAGTGGCCATCTAACACACGGCTGTCTTTCACCGCAAAACGGCAGAGACACCCATCGGCGTGACATCTGAAGGGACATGTCAGCTGCCTTTGCTTATATTTGCATCCCGGTACAAATATCTTTGAATTATTGTATTTCCTTTGTGACAGTTTACAGTTAATATCCGCTCATTAAACGAGATTTCTCCACCGATAAGAAATGTCACTCTACTGCCAGATGTCATCTCCTGCAGGTCAGGACTGGTGCGGGCGATGCCTGGCACTTTGTACACTAACGGTAATATTATTATTACTAATGTGGGAAAGATGTTGTGGTTTTCCACTGTAAATGAAAGTAAAACTAAATGTATTAATTAATGCAATTTTTTTGTGCCTAATCTACAACATTTCAGCATGGGTCAAGAGTCAAGATTAATTCAGGTTATGCTATATTTTAATATTTTTCTATATAGGTTCCTTTATTTGATACCAGAAGCATGCATTAGCATAGCACACATTTAATTTTAATAGCTGTTGTATACGGTACCGGAACTATGTTGGTCTACTTCAAACAATGCACTCACCACTGGGCAGCCTGCTGAGGACTCAATGATTCAATCAAACTTTCTCCTTGAATCAACGACCAAATAGATTACTTTCAGAGGAACCAAGAACAATTGAACCACACAGTGTTTAATATATAAGGCACTTCATATAAGGTGCTATTCAGTGCAATATAAAAATCACAAGAAAACGATCACAATATTACAGTAAACAAGACATGGTTATGTAATTTATGACCCCCTGGGACTCCTTCACAGACCCTCCCCCAGACCGGAGTTTGGGAATTTGGCCCGGACACAGAGGAAGGGGAATAATAATCATGAGTAATGGTGAGAATTGTGAGAAGGGAATAAAGGTAAGGGATGTAGATTCATCACAGGACGGGATCCTATGGGTCAGAGTGAGTGACAGCAGGGCCGTCTGGGCCCCCCTTCTCCACCCCCCGGGCCCCCGCCTGGCCAGTGTGGAAAATCACAGAGTCCAACCTACGGACAGCGGGCAGGTGCAGGTCTGAGAAACCGTTCATCGAGACGTTTTCATGAGTCCCAGCTTCACCGATCACAATCGTAGGATGCATTACACAGCTTTTCGATTGTTGTTGTGTCCTCCCCCCCCCCCTCTGAATCTGTCGAAAGTGTTTCTCTCTTCCTGTTGAAAGCGTGCGCCCCCCCGGGCCTGGGCCAGGGTGTTAGGAACCCCCTTCTCTCACCGTCTTCCTGTTTACAAGGTTAAAACACGGAACTCTGAGCCATTGTCATCCCCCCCCCTCCCCCCACCCCCCAAAATCCTGAGCAACAAAGAGCTTCTGGAGTCAAAGTGAGCACGCTCACTCGCATACTCCTGATAGGGTCTAACACCCCCCCTCCCCAGGTGAACAACTTCCAGGTGACCCCTCCCCCACCCCCCCCTCCCCCCCCCCCCCCCCAGATAAGCAGGTCGCTGCACTGCACACTCATCAACATACATCCATGTCCCGTCCATCTAAACGAAATTATTTCACACATGAACACACGCTAATCAGCCAACAGCATTCCCAAATTAAGTGCGAAGGCATGATTGACAGGCATCTAGTGCGGAACGTTCTCGCCCGGGCCACGCCGCCTAAGGGGTGGGTGACCAATCGTTCCACGCTGAGTGATTTCAGGATGGAAACTCCGGGGGGTTGGGCCCGTCAGCCAATCCAATCAGAAAGAGAGGAGGAAGGAAGGACAGAAGAGGAAGATGAAAACAGCAAACATTGCCGAGTCGTTGAAAGAAGTGGAATTTTGTTTTGGAGGTGATTAAGATGTTCCGTAACACCGTCTCCTCGCCCCCATCTGTGATGGCTACTCTTGTTATTCGCGGCTTGTTTTGGAAACGTAGGGTGCAGAGACACGCCCACTCCACTCTGCAGTTCAAACAAAGATGTCAAAATGAAACATTTTGTATGAAGATTTGTCAACAGGCGCTGCTGTTTTATTCACTGGGATCCTCCGAAGCACAGATCTGATGAAAAGGTCATATGCGTGCATAACTCCACATGACTAAACATACCTCCACCTTGTTGCAATACTCTATCTTGTCCACACTTGCATGTTAGACACATGGAACAGAGAGGTAAAGTTCCACGTTGAATACATTGTTAGAAATACAGGATAATTCTTTTGTCACTGTGAAGAGTTTCATGTTTAGTCAACACTCTTGTCCAGAGTGACTTGCACAGTTTGCATACAATGCATTCATACAGCAGGATGTTTATTGAAGCAATTCAGTTTAGGCACCTTGATCAAGCGTACAACGGCATTGCCCCACCTGGGAATTGAACCTGCAACCTCTGAGTTACAAGTCCAGTTCCCTAACCATTATACTGACACTGCACTGCACAAATGTGCATTTCAGACTGAGTACATTCTTATTTTGAAATGAAAAATTAACCCTATTGTCATCACCACTGCCTACTTGTTTAATACTTTTTGTATGTATCCTTGCTTACTCCTCAAACAAAAAAAAAAAAAGTATGAACCTTTTCCTTCCCAGTGTTACAGGTATGGTATGCAGCTGCCAACAACGATGTCTATCGCTGTATTACTGCACTGATCTCTTGCGCGAACTATGATTGTTCCTACCATGTATTATGTAATGCACATATTGTAAATCGCTCTGGATAAGAGCGTCTGCTAAATGCTTAAAATGTAAATGTGTAAATGATTATTGATTATTGATTTGATATTTGATTATAATTTATTCTCTCATCTCATTGTCTAAGCCGCCTATTCCTGGTCAGGGTCGCGGGGGGGCTGGAGCCTATCCCAGCATTAGGGGCGAGAGGCAGGAATAAACCCTGGACAGGTCGCCAATCCATCGCAGGGCACACACACCATTCACTCACACACTCATACCTACGGGCAATTTAGATTGCATGTCTTTGGACTGTGAGTACCCGGAGGAAACCCACGCGGACACGGGAGAACATGCAAACTCCACACAGAAAGGCCCCAGCCTTCGAACCCGAGACCTTCTTGCTGTGAGGCGACAGTGCTATCCACTGCACCACCGTGCCACCATTATAATTTATTATAATATATAATAAATTATATAATACATATTACAGTTTTCCTCCATTGTATACACACAGAAAATTGAACTATGCACACAATTCTGAAAACTTGAAGCTCATGTATCAACAACAAGATTCCAGACTACTAAACTCTAAGCACAATTCCATTGTTTTCACTCAAATAGAAATTCTGAATCACATTTTTGCAAAAGTCTAACCACAAATCTCATCACTTAGCACACTTTGTTCACCTGGAAAACACTGGCCTTCAAAATGCCACACCCTAATTACCAATTGGTCTCACTCACTTCTCACCTGTTCAAACTCAATTGGCAAAACACTTCAATCAGAGCAAAAAAGAGGCCTCAGGTGACCTCTACTGTGTTGGGGGAAAAAATGGAGCAGCATGGAGAACAGAGAGGAAGAGGAAGAGGAAGAGTGAGAGGAGGAGGAGGAGGAGGAGGAGGAAGAGGAGGAAGAGGAAGAGGAAGAGGAAGAGGAAGAGGAAGAGGAAGAGGAAGAGGAAGGGGAAGGTGAGCCAAGCCAATATTTCTAATGAAATCCGTGCAACTTTGGTTGATCATGTGCTCAATCATGGCCTAACAATGACCGGAGCTGGGCAGCGAGTCCAGACGAATTTGAACCGCTTCACGGTAGCCTCAGTTATCCGGGCATTTAGAGATAAGAATAGGTAAGTAACCACTTCAGTAGTCTTCTATACTCTCTACAGTAATTACAGTAATGTAACTTTATGGTTTCTATGGATATCTACAGTGCTTAGAGAAATGTATAGTGTAATGTTGTTTTGTCTTACATTTATGAAATATGTGTAGCCTATACTGTATACTTTTCAAATAAATATTTGCTTTGTTACCTTTTTGTATTTGTGCACTGATTTTATCATTACATCCCCAGAAAGACCGTCTAAACATTTTCTTACTGTAGTGTTTTTCATTTTACTTAACAGTGCAATTACTGTATGAGTTTTGTGAAAATAGGTAACATTTGTGTATTCTCAGAACTCTAACAATGTTGCAGTATCAACTATATGTTTACAGTATGACTCTGGGAAGCAGGGTTGTGAGTTTAGCCCAATTGGAGCTCATTGGATAGACAAATGTGCATTGTATCCTATTCTGATACAATGATTGTGTCAATGCAATATTTATATGATATATTCACAGTATTGTATTACAATATGGCAACATTCTTTATACTGTACCATAAAATTGCAACCTATTTTGGGACAAAAAAACCCCTAAACCTTAAAAAAGGAGAAAAGGGAAACAATTTCTACACAATTTTATATATTTGAATATGTAACATGGCCTCATGAAGCCAAAATATATATTATAGTATTTTGATGGTAGTGTTTTAAATGTATCACACCAGTGTTTAATTGATGCTCTGTAAGAGATATTCATATGATAGCTGTGTGTATCGTTTTGGTGGAAATAATCCGTTTTGAGAAGAGAGAACATGGTTTTGAGTGCAGTGTTTCATTTTACAAGAGATTTGTGGAGTTTTGCCAAAATGGTTAACTCTTTTCAGTTTCGTGTTTAGAATGAGGAGAAATTGAGCTATAGTTTCAGGAAACGTGTTGAAACGATTGGGAAAAACGGTATTATACATATAGCTCTCTTATACAGAAAAATGCAGTCTGTCTGTCAGAGTCTGTTCCCACATGTCATGATCATTCCGGATAGATTAGTCAATGCAGGATGCTACCTTGCTAAACACGCGATGTGGCCTTTCCCACTCGAGCCGCGGCTGAAGATTTCCGTAAATCTTACAAGGAAAAGCAGATCCTGTTCTCACATGACGCCAGCACGGAAAAGTACCAAAATATTTATGAGTTAAGGTGCATGTGGGAAAGGGGCTTTACACTGCTGAGTTGCTACATTGAGAAGTGGTAATAAACATTCCTAACAAAGAGGCCATAAAGTGAATCAGGTCTAATCCGCTGACCTCACAGAAACCTCTGTGAGCGAATATCTGCAGGTCGAGAGATTCGAGGAGAACGTAACGCTGTGGCGAAGCCCGGGACCAAGCAGACACTGGAGTTTTCACTCGCTTCAGTGGCGTGTACTTCTCCAAAACCAGCTGGATGAAAACCCTCACCCTGCTTCTCCAGAGGACCGCAGGGGAGCTAAATATGAAAGCAAAACCAGAACCAAAATCCCTGTGTTTCGCATCGAGCCTGTCCACAAACGAAATTGCGTTTGTTTTTAGCCTCGTTCTGCAATCCTGCGATTCTTGCCTTTTCGTTTGTCTTTTATTTTGTTCAGCTTTTATTGGGGGTTGAAGTCAAACAGCTTACACCGTGCACTGTACCCCGGCGGCCCACAGAGAAACTAATTATTGCTTTGAGAGTTGTTTGTTGTCTGCAGGATCCTCGTGCGACAAAACAAAAAGCCACAACAAGACTTTTCTCCCTGTTTTTCAACACTCAGATGTTATTTATAAGACTGTTTATTAGAGAGAGAGGGAGACAGAGAGAGGAAGAGAGAGAGGAAGACAGAGAGAGAGAGAGAGAGAGAGAGAGAGAGAGAGAGGGAGAGAGAGCGAAAGGGAGGGAGAGAGAGAGAGAGAGAGAGAGAGAGAGAGAGCAAGACAGACAGGCAGAGAGAGAAGAGAGAGGGGGAGAGAAAGGGAGAGAGAGAGAGAAAGAGAGAAAGAGGGAGAGAGAGAGAGAAAAAGAGAGAGGGGTAGAGAGAAAGAGAGAGAGAGAGTGGAATGATGGTCTGATGTTCGTGCCGCTGTGTGTATCCCGTCTCGTTTTCTCCCGGACCCTGGCAGATAAACAGGATGGGCACGCTACCGCCAGACGTGGAAATTATCAGGGACAGTAACACAGGCGCGCGGCTAAAGGGCTATCATCAGTGCGCTAATAACAGGAGGCTGTCACACGCGTGAAAAAAGACCGGCGCTGGGGCCTCTCTCTCTCTCTCTCTCTCTCTCTCTCTCTCTCTCTCTCTCTCTCTCTCTCTCTCTCTCTCTCTCTCGCTCTCTCTCCCTCTGTCCCTCTCTCTGTCTCTCTCTCTCCCTTTGTCTCTCTGTCTCTCTCCCTCTCTCTCTATCTCTCTCTTTCTCCCTCTCTCTATCTCTCTCTTTCTCCCTCCCTCTCTCTCTCTCTGGGCCTCGTCACTCACCTACGCTGCAGTCTCTCGTGTGTGTGGAGCTCCCCAGGGGCCATTGTCTCCATGTTTGAGTCGCGACATCATGAACACGGCTCAGGAACGAGAGCTCACCGTGATGTGCACTGTTGTCAATGTGTCTCTCGTACATTGGGAAATCCGTAGAGCCGATGGATGAATTACCATCATTATTGTGTTGTGCTGTTATGGCTATAGTGACTACAATTAGCTGAACAAACGGTAGCAATTTTACAGGGTAGCAGCATGATAAGGACAGTGCACATTCTCACGGTCACAGTTCCAACATGAGGTCAGATTCAGCAGTACCTGTGGTGTAAGGGCCTTCAGCTCTGAACAGTGCAAATTCTTCCATTGGTCCTGTCCCTGGCCACTGAACATTTAGTTTAGTATAAATGTACAGAAGTGTCCAAAGCCAACAGATAATAACCCTTTGGAAGTATTATAACTGCAGCTCTGACCACTGCTCCACACTGCTGCTCTGACCACTGCCCCACACTGCTGCTCTGACCTCTGCTCCACACTGCTGCTCTGACCACTGCTCCACACTGCTCCACACTGCTGCTCTGACCTAGAGTCCTGTCAATGAACCCCATGTTTATGTTTAATCTGAATGGCTTCAGTAAACATCGAACCTGGCGTAAATGGATACAGTGTAGTAGGGCTGTAGGGCTGGCAGTGTAGTGTAATGGTTAGGGAGCTGGGCTTGTAACTCGGAGGTTGCAGGTTCAATTCCCAGGTGGGGCACTGCTGTTGTACCCTTGAGCAAGGTACTTAACCTGAATTGCTTCAGTAAAAATAGCCAGCTGTATAAATGGATTGTATGTAAAGATGTATGTCAATTGTGTAAGTCGCTCTGGTTAAGAGCGTCTGCTAAATGCCTACAAATTTTAACATTTTCAAAATGCGTAGGGGGTCGTTAACCCCCCCCAGTGGGGCCCCGGTCAAACTCTCACTAAACTGCCTCTCTGGCCCGGGCTGGCGGATAGCGTAGCTTGTGGTCCTGTATGAGTGTGAGCTGCCTATCAGCAAGGTACTTAACCTGAGTTGCTTCAGTAAAATATCCAGCTGTATAAATGGATTGTATGTAAAGAAATGTAAATTGTGTAAGTCGCTCTGGATAAGAGCGTCTGCTAAATGCCTAAAATGTCAATGTAAATGTAATGTAAAATGTGAGACACATGGTATCCATTGTTGGTGGGTGAGGGTATCTTTCTCACTGTATGAATGATGGCTCAGTTTTCTGCAGCGTGGCCCCCTGGGAGTTGAGATGGGGGGGGGATTCAGTTGAGCTGTTGAGTGCTGGGAGAGATTTAAAACAGGTGCCGGTGTTGATGGAGGGGAAACAAACAAACACAAGTCCGTTCCTGTCGCAGTCTGAGAAGTGCACCAGAAACAACATCTGCGACATCTGCTGACGGAAACCGCGCAGACGAGAGCGGCGGAGGAAACGCAAGCGTGACATCGCTATCGCCCGCTATTGTCCCTCAAAGCCCCCTCGGCCGCCCGCGGGGGAGTGACCCGGCGTGGACTTGTCCCGTCACGAACTCGGAGCGCGGCCAACAAACTCCCCAAAAAGACTGCACAAGAGGGCCCGGTCCGAGTGGAAGTCATCGCGGACAATGACAATAGCTCCTCTTCTTCGGTGGTTTATTGCCAGAAGACCGCAGTGATAACTCTTGCATGACCCAGGTGATCTAAACGGATGATGCCCCTTTCAGGTGTGGGTTGAGGGCGGAGGCCTCCCGGGTTTTCCACTAAGCCGAGAGGTTCGGTCAGCCGATGAGGGGAAGCTTCTACGTGTTGGGGCAACAGACTGCGGAGGAATGGCTCAGCGAGTGTGGACGGATATGGAAGTCTGTGGTGTTGACCACACGGACAGCTAAGCAGCCAAATATAGATGCCCTATATACAAAAATGACACTGCAGGTGTTTAGATATGTAATGATATCTATTTATTTATTTGACAGGGACAGTGCACATTGATAACATTTCTGTAAATGTGCCAGAGTTTTGCCAAGGAAGCTCATTTTCATCTGCAAGCTGCTAGTTAAAAAATAAACAAATACATGTACATACAGCCATTAAAATCATTGAAAATACAATCGACATATAGTATGTAGAGAGACAGACAGTACCTGCACTATATACAAACACAATGACAACACTGCAATGACAATACAAACAAGAAGCTGACAATGCATAGCAACTCATAGCAGGATAAAAACCCAACACCAACACGACAACACACAACATAACACACACATAACTATCTGTGTTCATTTATATGTGTAAATCTAGACGTGATCTTGAGGTGTTGGTTCTGCATATGTGGAGCACTAAACAGACAGATATCTATCTATGGTGCTGGAGTGGAGCGGATTTGTTGGATCGGCGCGTGGGGATCACATGATAACATGAACGTCTGTGGTGGATGACTGATGGGAACAGGGGATGAAAAAGTAAGAAGAGACAAGAGGCTCACAGACAATTGCAGCGTGAGTAATTTGTTTGGTGAGGTTGAGTAATCTCCCGCCGCCTCCCACACGCGGACAGATGAGGCTTTCACAGCCTCTGGGTGCGAATCGGAGGCAGAGAGAGAGACAGAGAGAGAGAAGAGAGAGAGAGAGAGGGAGAGAGAGGATGCAGAGGACAGTGCTTGAGGATGCAGGTAATCACAGGTGAGTCAGTGTGGGTCCAACCCCCCCGCTCTGCAGTGAAAGAAAAGAAAACCCACGCCAGCCTTACTGTAACCTGGGCTATTCCCGGATCGCGATGTCAGGAGGGGGCGCGGCTGAGAGGCCCGTTGCCACCGGGGGTTATTTCACCGACGCTGCGGCCAGGGAGAGGCTCGGAACGAGCCGGAACGGGACGCGCAGCCTCACCTGGGGGTTACGAGCAGGCACCGTGCCCCTACACCTGCAGGCACCTGTGTGACATCACCGTGTCTGTGGTCACGCCTTCCCGCCCCCCAAAAAATCACAACAAAACTGTGAATCCATTCAGGAAGTGCGACCGCGACAGAAACCGATAATCAAACGCAACGACTGCCACAATGGCATGTTTTTTTTAAATTCTGACAAGGCTCTCCAGAATTACTGTCATGGAAGGTGTCATCTCTTTCTTTTACTGCCATAAGCTGTGGGAAGGCATCAATCAGTGTACAGTGTGTCATGTGCACAACGGGAGTTTGTTTCAGGTATCAACACCCCACAGGCTTATCACTTGTTAGCCGAGATTGCAACATATGCACTTGGCCTCTCATCATATCCACAACATCGTTTTTTTACATCATATTTGTTGTTTTTTCCGACTCTATAAAAATGTCATTAGACTGAGCGTGCCGGGACAAGGGGAAAGGTGTTTCCAGGAATTGCTGTGCTGGCTTTTCTTTTAAATGAACGTGTTAGGAGATGTGATTAGATGTGATTACATCTTGCGGCAGGTGGTTTGGACGGCAGAGAGGATACGATCCCGGGAAACTCCAGCGTGCATGCGAAATGACTGACTGAATAAATTAATGAATCAAATTGTAGCACATACATTAAAATTGGTCAAAAAAGTGATCAAAAAAGTTATCGAAACAGTCAGGGACCTGTTTTTACCGTGGTCCTTAATTTAGGTAAGAATGGCAGAATTTACTTTAGAATTTGTGTCATGATACTTTACTTTACATGTGATAACACAATTCTGAGGCAACTAGCTTGTCTACTTTAGCTACTTTAGCTACCTAGCAAGCATGGCCAATAAACTAGGAAAAGCTGGGTAGGAGGATTAATCAATTCTCTACAAGCTATATATATATATATAATATAATATTACTTACACTTGTGTGCAGCCATACATTTGGATTGCTTGATGAGGTCACTGAGGACACCCTTCAGTGATTGGCCACTGAAACATCACTAATTTGAAGCAAGTCCCACCAAAACATATCCATGAATGAACACACGGTGGAACATTTCATTAAAAATAATGAATGCCTTTTTAATGAATGAATGCACAGCCAGTGTCCGTTATCACCTCTTTAATTTATGCAAATGTGTACTATATTGCAGAATCTGTTACACTACACAAAATTACAATACATTACACAGACCTACATGGAAATGGTTTTTCTGAAAATATTATGAATAAAATATTTTTCAACAAATTCAGTATATTTTGACAGACAAATGTATCACATAAATATGAATGATTAGACATATTAGTATTCTGTATATGAGACTGAAGGGGAGAGAGAGCAGGGTGTGTGTGAATATGTCTCTTTGTGTGGTGGTGAGCATGTGGAGATTCTCACATATTTTGACACTTATTTTAAAGCTTTCAAGGCTGACCCAAGGCCAGGTGCTTGCGATCAAACATTTTTATTGAAAAAAATAATAATAAAAAATCAGGAAGGATGTTGTAATTTCACTGAGAAGAATAGGATGCATTGTGTCTCTGGTTTATATGGAAAACTGGCTGGAAATTCTCACAATGTGATGGGAAAAATAAAAATATGTTTCTCCACTTAATTATGCAAAAAAGGAAAAAATTATATTACTTTCAATGTAATAACTGTACATAAAATGAAATTATTGGCTTGTCAGTGCCAATAATGTTTTACATTTTTAAAAGTTTCTGATTTTTTCCCCCCGTTCATCTCCCCATTTAGTGACCAATTATACCCTCTATTTATTTCGATTTGCCCTCCCCACATGAGTTCACTGCTCATCTCTACGAGGCAAGCTAGTTCTCAGAGGGCAGTGAACTCTGCTTCCTTCGAGATGGAATTCACCCACCTACATTCTGGATAAATGATAAACTCCCTTATGTAATTCACAGCAAACTCGAGCCAGCTTACCCTCCCCCCTTCCCCTGGGGCGGACAGCCAAACGCCACCCTCAATCGGGGCTAACAGCCAGGGCCGGTCTAGCAGAGACAGGTTTTGAGCCGCATCCCTGATAGGCAACGCACACTCGTATCGGACCAGCCAAGATATGGTGCGTTAGAGCGCTACGATATCCGCCGCCCTGTCAGAATTTATTCAATTGAACTTAATTTCTCAGATTTGAAAACAGTGAAACAACATGGTCACAAGCGTTCTAAAAACGACACACACTTCTCACTGATGAAGACACACAGAGGATAGTTCAAGTAATATGGGTTTATGGTGTGGTTTTGCCAGTAAATTGTAGACTTTTGACTGTCATTGAGATCAAAGGCACCCTTTGGTGAGAAGACTCTGAAATTCATCCTGCACATAGTGCGGGATATTGTATGTGTCGTGTGTGTGCGCGTGTGACTAACGATTCCTGGTTGTGCGAGCTCTCCACTCCCATCACCAACACGAGAGTGCACTCTGCAGTTCTGCGCGAACGTAACGATGATCGTGCACATGCCAGACGACGATGCTGTTTTGCAGAGGGCAATGTTAGTCACGCATTCTTGGTGGGCGCGGTAGATGGGGAAAAATCTTACATGTGGTTACACACCAAGGTGGTGACCGGTTCCCTTCAGAGATGATTTTTGATGAACAAGGATGACAATCTGATGGGGGAAGGGGGAGGGGGGGATAATGTGTGTGCTGGTTTCCCCTCCAACTGAGAAAGTAACCACTCTTTGACTTCTGTTTTAATTGAGTTGTTAACAATTGAACTTTGATCTGGATTCAAAGTCAGATCGCTGTCTGCTGCCGGTCCTTTGTGAACTAAATTAGTTGTTTCGGGTGTAATTAAAGGTGCGTCACCCAAATATTTCTGTTGTTTTGTACCCCTTGTAGAAAAGTTCAGGTTCTGTGTGGCTCAGTAGGTAGAGCATGGTGCTGACAACGCTTAGGTTGTGGGTTTGTTTCCCACTGGGACCACATATACTGAAAAATGTATGCATTCAATACTGTAAGTCGCTTTGGATAAAAGCGTCTGCTAAATGGCATATATATATTATATTATATATTAAAAGATTAATATTGTGGCCTAGAACATTTGGTTTAATAAGTGCTTGAGCTTCATGTAAACAGCTCACAGAGCAGATATTAAACTCAGAATTAAGGACTGTCCGGTCACCCAAACGGGTATGAAACCAGAAGTAGTATACACAATTACACTTTATCACATTGATAAAAAAATGCAAGCAGTAAATTAAAAGGTGTAACATCCTATTGATAAAAAAATTGTATCAAAATTTTTTAATTTAGACTGTCAAAATTAGACATTTCTTTTGTCAAAGTCTTAGCACTATTATCCCACAACGTGGGAAAGTCAACAGAGTTTGATGTAAAGAAGGGGAAAACGCAATCAAGCAGTTCACATAAGAGGCCAAACTGGTCACTGAAAATTAGATGTATGGTTATACAATGGGAGTATCCTATTTTAAAAAAACAAGGTTACCACTTACTGTATGTATATGATTCAGTATATTTATATTTATATGTATATTTAATTCAAATTCAAATTCTTAAAATTAATGTATTTTCACATCACTGTCAAAGTTACAAATGCTCCAGAGTTCCTAACGACCTCCATTTCCGGTTCAGTCATTTCTGGGTTTTATGTACACTGAATAAAATATTGAAGACATGGGACTGGTGGATAGCGTAATGGTCTAACCCGTATTCGGCTGGTCCTGTACGAGTGTGAGCAGCCTATCAGGGATGCAGTTCAAAACCTGTCTCTGCCAGACTGGCCCTGGCCGTGAGCCCCGATCGGGAGCGGCATTTGGCTGTCCATTCTCCGAATATTATGAAAATACTAATTGATATAACATCTGGAGAATTAAAGAATAATACATGCTATAATTTAAATAATATGATATGCATATTCCATGCAATATATACTATATTATTATACAATAAATGATACATTTTATTATGTGTGTGTATGTGTGTGTGTGTGCGTGTATATGTATATGCATATTTGACCATTCCTCCACACAGAATCTTTCAAGATCCTTCAGATCCTTCGATTTACGACTTGTGTACTGCCCTGTTCAATTCAAACCACAACGTTTTTGTGAGACTGAGATGGCCATTGCAAAACATGACCATTTTATGTCCAGTTAACCATTTCTTGGCTGATTTTGAAATGCATTGTCCTGCTGAAAGATCCATTTGCGGCCAAGTTGCAGCTTCCTGGCAGGGGGAACCAAGTTTTTCCCCAAAATGTCTTAATATTATATATTAATAATATAATATATAGTGTTCATTTGTGTCAGACTGTGACGGCATGCCACTTAAAGGTATTCCCCTGATTGGTAATCTGGGACCAATTGGCTCACTGGATTCAAAGCGTTTGTCAGACGGATGTGCGTAATGACAAACTCATCAGCCAGGACATCACATTGAAAGAAGAATACATCCTGTAACCCCCCTCACATGTGAAATGACGCTGAAGACCACAAGTTCTCCGTAGACCAAACACACATGCAGAACACTTCAACGATTAAAAAAAAGAGCTCTAATTAATTAGAGGGGGAAAAATGCATTTGTGTTTACTTAAAGGTATTCCCTGATTGGTTGTTTAAACAGCAGGAGACAGAGATTGAAAGAAGGCCTCACATTTACAGAAACACAGTGAATCACGGATCTGGGGATCGGGCGGGTGGGGGAGCCATGTCCCTTTCTCTCTGTTTGTAATCACGGATGACTTGAAATACTTTTCCTGTTAATGGAGGCTGGCTGTGCGAGCCTTAGGAAACCGTCTGACAAGCTCTGACGTCCGGCGCACGGGATGGTGAGGACATGGGGCGCCTCTCCTTTTCGTTTTAAGAGTCTTGTGATTTAATGATACGAATCCCGCCCTCTCCCCCACCCTCAACAACAACAACTCAATAATAAAGTGTTCACCTCTCTGCCCTTGACATCCCTTGAAGCAGGAGAACTGTGACATTCTGTTAGCAAGCCTTGGCCGTCCGTTCCTTTACACCAGGAATTTGTATTATTGTGTAAAATATATGCACAATATCCAGACATTGTGCATTTATTTTTCACAATATCTTCAGCAAAACTCCATCAATTAGATATCAAATGAAAAATATTCAGACTTTTAAGAAATTTTGAAATGATTTGGTCTCTTTAAAATAAAATAAAACTGGGCAATGACCAATGCTCTCAAAAAGGATCTCGAAGCACTTTAAAGTGAAAGGAATCTTTTTTTGTTAATGATTTTACCAATGCACACTGTAATTCTTCATCATGCAGGGGAGCAGCTTATTTCACGTCAGAGACAGGATGGCACATGACATCATCGCAAAACATTCTGTGACAGCGGTAACGATAGGGCTTCTTTCTATTGTTGCATTAGTGCATTAATGAGTTGGCCATGTTGTCCCCCCTGTTTAATCAGTAATGAATACTGCACAGACTAAATCTCATCTAAATCTCAGCTTTCATTCCCAAGGATGTCATTGCAAATAAGAGTTCTCAGTTGGCCAGCCTGGTAAAATGAAAGTAAAATTAAATAAAAATAAAAGGAAAGACAAACGGGGCTCGCAAGCTGCACTGTGTTTTTTTTTCTACCTGCTCTTTCTGAAACAATAATGTCATATGGAATATTAATAAGAGTGTAGAACAACATGGAGAACAATATTCTGCCTTAATTTCCAGCAACAGAGAGATCTGGGGCGTGCCGATGGCGTGTTTCGCGGTCTAACACCATTCCGTTGATGCACGCTTTCCATGTAGCAAGGCTCAGGCTCGTTTCTGTTGCCACGACAATCGCAACCCATCTCTGTCGGCCTCAGCTCATCCCCTGTCCCTGTGCGTCAGACAGTCCAACCACGTTTATAAATGCTTTTTTAGGAAGCCGTTAGTGTACTACTGCATTTATAAAGACTTTATTACCAGTTAGTAAACATGAACAGTGAAATGTTTCCTGCTGCAGAGTAAAGTCTTGTCAGTGTTTGAATGCACTTTGATAACACACCTGTGAGACCAGTCAAATGGGACACAGACTGTGTGTTTGTATAGTTCAGTTGTAAAACCAAAGTAACAAAACCAATAATTCAATAACCATGCAGAGTTGAATAATAATAATCAAATGTCCCTGAATGTGTACGTTAGTTTATGTGTGTGAAATGTGTATATACATTTACAAACCTCGTGACATTATATTGTTATGTATTTAGGGTCAAGACTTTCATCAAGGGCAATGTCAAATGATTACATTTGACCTATAACTGATCTGTAATGCAATCAGGCAGTTTAGTTAACATTTGCACAGTTTTCCAGGGCACAAAGGCAGTGAGTGAAATGCTTAGCAGTACGATTAAATACTAAACAGGGAGCACCTGCTTTCATTCAAGGTCGCCCTGGTGTATATTTTGCGGCTGCATGGTCTGTCACCATGCCAACTGAAGGCTAGCCGAGGGAAGCATTTGATGGGAATCACCTTGGAGAAACAATACAAGAGACTCTCCTCTCCAGCTGTGGAACAAACACCTCACTCGCTCTCTCTCTCTCTCCCTCCCTCTCTCATGCTCTCTCTCTCTCTCTCTTCTCTCTCTCCCTCTCAAATGCTCTCTCTCTCTCTCTCTCTCTCTCTCTCTCTCTCTCTTTCTGCCAGGTTTTCATGCCCCCTCCGGGCTAGGGGGGTCACACTTTGCTGTGTGATGTTTCTGAGGGTCACTGAGCCACAGCTAATAGAGGGGCTCACACAGAGGTGATCCTCAATTTACATCTGGTTTAAACACACTTGTAGTGCTGGGTTATTCCTGGTTTAAACACACTTGTAGTGCTGGGTTATTCCTGGTTTAAACACACTTGCAGTGCTGGGTTATTCCTGTTTGTTTTTACTTAAAAAAACAACAACTGTTTCT
>JAINUG010000022.1:2357933-2397933 GCA_029706075.1 Aldrovandia affinis
TACTAATTTGTCCTCGTGTTTCCAAACACAACTCACCCGCCATGTCAGCTCGCTGTCGTGATCGTGGAGCGTCTCAAATGAAACGCGACGTTCGAGATGACATGTTTTGACATACCTTTTAACCTTTTCGTTCTGATCAAATTGCGACATCCACTTGTTTGCAAAAACAGCAATTTGACTGCGAAGTCTCCTGTTGCCGAAGCTGAAACACATCATAGGAAGACTACATAGTTGTGTTGTAATTCTCGCCGCATTGAAAGCAAGCAAAGCAAAGCAAACAAACACAAACACGACATGTTCTATAATGGCGAACGTATTCATGGCCGGTGACAGAACTGTGGTTTCCCTGTAATGACGGTTATTAGTTTGGGTGCGTGACAGGAGCCAGAAGGGTTTCTTTGTACATCGTTATGAATGTTGACAGGTTTTTCCTGGCCTAATTTAGAGGTGGCGAGCTCTCTGAAAAGAAGCTCTTTTTATTATTCAGGTGTAATTCTTGACCACTGGAGCCATGTAATAGCCAGTTTCACATCGGCTGATGGGTAACCTTGGGCCAGGTTCCACAGGGACAATGTTTACACCTGTACGGTGTGATGTTTATGTGTATAAATGTTATTGCGAGGTGGGATGGGGTGCTGTCTTTGTGGCCAGTTTATTGGTAGTTCTGGGGTGGTTGTGAGTTTATGTTTATGATGAGATATAGAGCAGGGAGATGAGGCTAATGCTAAGGTGGATTCTCGGTAATTTATGGAGAGATATGCTGTTGGTACTCCAGAGTAGTGATTGGGTGGTTTTAGGGGAGTTTATGGGGAGATTATGGGATGTTATGAGATATTCAAAGGCACTTGTGGGTGCGTTATGAGCATTTTGTGGTACAGCACGGACAATTTGGGAGGCATAATTTGGGAGTCTGCTCAGGTGTTTGGGAGAGTTCTTTACAGGTACACAGGGAAACCTGGATTCACTTGCACTGAAACATCAAAACTCCTGCAAGACCCAAACGTGACCCTGGGTGAGATATGCTGAGACGTGAGACATTCACATGTACACACACACACACACACACACACACACACACACACACACACACACACACACACACGCGCGCACACACACACACATGCTTCTTTCTTGTGTTCAGCCACACGCGATGGGCGGCAGGCATGTTCCCCTCGGAGTCTCAAGATTCCATCTCCGTCGCGGCAACATGCAGGCTGTCAAGGCGGCAGCGTCTTTAGAGACCTAAATGCCTTACCCCCCAAACCTCATCCCCCCCCACCCCCACCCCCAAGGCCCGAAGGCAGGATGCAAATACAGGTGCAACAGCCCTGCCCTGATGTCTGTAATAGCACCATAAAACACCCAAATGACGCTTTTCACCATCACTGCCACCAACTGTCACCTCAGCCTGCTCCGCTGGTCTCCATGGAAACACTTTCCATACATAAAACACTTAGAGGGCCTTGGGCTGGCTGAAGTTTCAGTGCATGGGGGCGGGGGGGGGTATGCACGTGGAGGTAGGTTTGTAGGGCGTTGGTCACCACTGGGCTTAGTAAACAAAATATACAGCGATGTGTTTTATTTAATTTAAAATGGAACCATTAACAAACAGAGAATATACAATAAATGCACCTTAAAAGATGATTTTAAAGGGAGGTTCAAGTGGCTTCAGTCTTGAGTGAGTGAAGCGAAATGTTTACCAAAATACTATCGTGTATTGGGAGTGTTAAACGGTTGTTCATATCAACAGATGGTACGCATAACGCTTAATTCGGTGATAAAAGACAAATGAATTTAGAAATTGTGTGACTCAATGCAGTCCTGCCTGGGGCCTGGTTTTGGTGCTGACCCATAGTTTCAGAATGGTGTTAGAGGTGGAACTAAACTCCAGAAACAACTGTAAAACAAAAAAACTAACCAAAAAAATATTTTGGGGCTATTATCTATTTTTGCCATCAGTTGATGAATGTATAAAATGCATGTGACATCATTCATTAATTTGCTCAGGTATGAAAGGGGGAGGGGGGGGTAAAAATGAACTGGAGATTGTGTCAGTGCCCCATCGAGTGTCACCATCCAGCCTGTCTGTGATCTGTCTGTGATGTGTCTGTCAGTCGCCAGGAGAGCAAAGGGAGACACTCTTTCCAGGGGTAAACTATATTTTGTCTTCCGGCAACAAAGGGCCGCATTGTCTGCAGCTTTTGATTTGTGCACTTTTTGAAGTAACAACGGAAGCGTCCTAGGACAGGGGGGAAGGAGGGGGCGAGGGGGGGGTTGGGGGGGTGGCGGGGCATGGGGGGTGGTTGTAGGGGACATCACCAGTAATTTAAACTACAGGTGCGCCCGGTGTTTTTTTTTTTTTTTTCGGAAAGACGCCAGCTTCAAAAACAGGCCCTCGGCAGATGAAAGGGGTGGCCCTCTAATTGTACAGTGGAGACAAGACACAACAAACAAGACGCAGGGAACTTTCTAGAGCTCGGAGAGGCTCAGACAGCAACCGCGGACTCAGCCTTGAGACAACAGCGCTCAAAGCCCCGTCTTTGCAGCCCGGCTTGGAGGTAATCCCAGACACATCGACGCAGTCGGGCTGTATGTGTGTGTGTGTGTGCGTCTCGAGCCAGACAAACCTGTAGGTGCATATGCAAATGAGACAGTGCGTGACAAGCACTGAAAAGTTATGTGAGCGGGGACGGTTTCAAAACAATGTTTTAATTGTTTTTTTAAAGTTAATCATTTTCCAGCAACTACATCAAGGAGGTCACCATGTTTGACTGAAATAAATACCTTCTGAATAAATATACCCAAATAAATAACTCACGCTTACAATCCCATTACTAAGAAACAAGCAGTATTAAAGAATACTTTTTATTACAGGGTTTTGTTTGGGATCCAGGAATGAAAGGTATCAGTATTTCATATTTAAATATAACTGGAGATAAATATTCCTTTGAAGTTTTCAGGAAAATGTTAAAAAGCTTTTGGGGAAAGCAGATAGCTGGATATAGCAAGCACACACCACGCAAATGACATGTAAAATGTGATTTTTTTAAGGCTTGATATCAAATACTTTCCCTTGGTTTTCGCTTCACATAAAACAGCCTTCAGACAGCATTTCAAGGCTAGACACAGGAGGGGGTTTGTAATGATTGACACATTGACACATTTCTTTTGATATGATGTGACAACACATTAATAAAACAATATTTATGTGATTCATTAGAGGCCTCGTCCCAGAATGCAGAGCTGTATGTTTTCATAAATCATAAAACATACGAGCCAACATACCAGAAAGACGAGACTGTTCATACCACACATTGTTCCTTCTTTTCTCTCTTTAATGAATAGTATATCAGAAGGTGTCAGAGATGGTAATCACCCAGAGACACTTTGAACTTCACAAGTCATTCATGACTTTGTCTCTCTATATCTCATCTACAAAGCATTGTTCTTCCTGGGTCAAAGGTGACAGGAAGTCCACTGCGAGACACTTGGACGGGAAGTCTAGGAGATAGACAAGGCTCTATAACTGTCACGGTGATTGAGCGCTCTGCTTGTTTTTGTAGCTGGTTTATCTATTTTGCGTATGTGTTTTCTCTCAAAATGAAATTAAAAGGGCATATTGCACGAAACATATTTTCGCAAATGTTTTTAAGATGGCGCATTGCACCACACAAGGCCTTTCATGAGCAATAACTGTGGAGTCAATTTAGTGTCTGTCATTCCAGGACACGCCCTCGTTGTGGCATATCTCAGGCCAGAGAAAACAAACAGAGTGAGCAAACACAGAAAAGCCTCACAGATTTAGACACACAATCGCTCACTGTTGATGAAGGCCGGGGCGCTGGGTGTGAAGGTGAGCATGCAGGTGAGCACGCAACAAATCCACTTTCCAAAAAGCGCTATTGTTCTTCTGTTTGACAGACTTCTTCCGAACAAGGAGGAGCCAGTTCTAACTGAAACAATTACATCAGTCCTCCCAGGAGCGTCTGTGGTGAGGGTTTGGGCAGAGAGAGGGATTCCATCACCTCCCAAAAAGTGGGTCTCGGACCATAGACGCCACAAAGCCTGAGGGGTCCCAGATATTCAGATGACTCGCTCACAGTAATCCCACTTCAAATGCTCAGGAGACACATTATGGCGTGACTAACAGGAGAGAAACCCCGGATTGGTCGACGGGCCCCCAGCGTTGGGCCGTCGCTCTTTGATTGGTTTCACGTGTAACGAAAACAGTAGTTACATGGGCTGCAGATGGTGCCCCTGGAGTTTGGGTTCAGCGGGAAACAAGCCAACAGACCCTCACCCGATAAACATCTCCTCCTCATTTCACTGAATGAATATTTGTTTTGGCTCTTCCATCCCTCTGCCTTTCAGGTGAGTGCTTTCCAAACCTGCTCATTAGAGCTCCATTACCCCCGGGGAGCAATTCTTTCTCAGTGCGCGTGGCTGCTCCCCTTCTCGCCGTGAGACCTGTGAGTTTCACCTGCGACACACACCACAGTCTGCATTCCTGACAGGTGAGCAGGGAGGGCCCAGGTAAGCCTCACTCAGACCAGGCGGCTCGCCTCCCAACAGCCCCCGCAAAGAGGCGGCACGCAAAATAAAAACACGCGGACGCATTCCATCGCCGTCTCCGACCCCGCCCCTACCGTCGCCACGCGACCGTTGCCCCGGGAGACCGTAGCCCG
Source organism: Aldrovandia affinis (assembly GCA_029706075.1). Taxonomy (NCBI): domain Eukaryota; kingdom Metazoa; phylum Chordata; class Actinopteri; order Notacanthiformes; family Halosauridae; genus Aldrovandia; species Aldrovandia affinis. Next base: position 2,362,619 of record JAINUG010000022.1, read on the forward strand.
GGCTAGGCACTTTGCTCGAAGATCCCAAAAGTTGATGGCCCCGCCCTAAACTCATGTTGAGCAATGCGCTTCTCTTGCAGGAGCCCAAGCTGGTTATTGCGAACGGATTGCACTGCTTTGTGTCACACTATTGAACAGCTTATAGAAATGTTTCTTTTTTTTCATTCACACAAACGTTTTGTAAGTCTTTCATGTAATGAGCACAGCTTTTGAAAGGTACTATGACACTCATCATTTGTAATGTGGAAGACCATAAAACGTCCTAAAGTGAAGTTTTGTAAATCTGACCTTTTCCAGCCCATTTTCCCCCAAAAGTGAAGTTTCATATACTGGGGTGGGGAAGAGTTTTGTTCACCTTTGTTTGAAACCCACTGGGAAGCAGTGGGCTCCATCTAAATCCATTCAAAATGGAGAAATGTTTCCATTTCGTGCAATAAGGGCGTGAGACTTGAGTTTAGACTGTTTCAACAGAGCTTTCGATCTTGGAGTTGTGGAAAGCTTCACAAAAACTTTCTCTTAAAGCCTCTTTTTAAGGATGCAGTTTATCATAAGCTGGCATAAGAATACGCCCCAAGGCGAGCTGCCGTTGTACTGAACACCAAAGAGGCATGACAGTTTGTTGACCATCTTTGAATAATCTGCCTCTTTTTGTGCACTAAACCCTGTATTAGGTCGCAGTTTTACGGAAACTATTGGTACATGGATTGTAATCACAGAGCATGTCATAATAATTTACTTCGCCATTTAATTTCCCAATGAAATTTGAAAATAAATGGAAATAATTTGAAATTTGAAATAATGGACACTGCACTGATGGGCACTGTAGTGTTGAATTCCCTCCCTCTCCACCTCAGCTGGTGAGGGTTTTGGTGCAAAATGGCCGCTGTGTTTCACCAGAAGTGAACGCTGAAGGATTGTGGTGATTGAGATGAGCTTCCACCTCTTCACTGTAAAGTGTTTTGAGATCCTGAAAGGAGCTATATAAAATGTAATCCATAATATTATTATTATTATGACAATTAGACACAGATGAATGAGAGCAGACCTTATAAGTGGTTCAAGGTCAAGCTAGCAGGAACGTGGCGTAACCACTGTCTGTTGACTGACTGTCTGTTTTCATGTCACGTGTAACGCATAGACCTTAAAAAAAGGTATTGTTTATTAAAGGATGAATCAATTCATTGATTTATTAGTGGATTTATTTTTCCATTAAAATGTACAAATGGGGGACTGGCGGGTAGCGTAGCGGTCTAACGCACCCATAGTTGGCTGGTCCTGTACGAGTGTGAGCTGTCTATCAGGGACGCGGTTTGACGCCCGTCTCTGCCAGACCTGCCCTGGATGTTAGCGCTGTGAAGTCCGTAAGGGTGTCTCCAAAGGATGTACTTTTAAAAAAGTACAAATTAGCTGATTGGAATCACAATTTCAAATTGGGTCACAATTTCGTCCGTCCCGTCCATAAACGTCACGCCTGCATCTGTGTTCCGAGCATGGAGTGCGTCACCTCTGCTCTTCCTGTTGCTCAGAAGTGCCTACTCTGTCTCCCTAGCGACTCTCTGGTTGAAACCATCGCGTGTTGCTTAATCAAGAGACAATAACAGTAATTACAGTTAATACAGGGATGTAAGAAAACAGGGTTCCAGTTTCAGGCTTACAGCACAGAGTGAATCATCTGACAGACCGCAGCATCTGAACTAAACTGAAAGTGAAGAATGTGGATCTTGTCATCTGAGTGTGTTGGACTGGTCCCTTTATCCTCTGGTTACAGTCCACATGTATACACACATGCAAACACACACGCACACACACACACACACACACACACACACACACACACACACATGCACACACACAAACACACACACATGCACACACACGCATGCACACACACAAATGCACACACACACACACAGGCATACATACACAACATTCTGTAGGGATGTGCTTTTTTATGCTAAAATATTCTGCGGCTTGAAGTTTAATTTGACTAATCGTTTTAACAACATGGGTAGGGAAACCACTGTACTGACACTAACCACAATAAAACATAATAACCATGAAACAGCATATCTGTGTGTTTTTTTGAATAAATGCACCATTTTCACAAACGTGTAGGAGCCCAGGAGATAAACTCAACACAACCGTGTCCATTCTCTGGCTGTTTGCTGATGGTTTCAGATGAAACCGGAGCTGGCCGCATGTTTCTTTCAATCGATTAATGTTAAAAGAATGAGAGAAATCAAGGCCACACCACACAAAACATGTTGAAGGTCAGTAAACAGCAGACAGTGAAACCCATAAAGAATTAATCAGCAGTTATTAAAGGTGTATCTTCAGGAAGACGACATGCCATAAACAAACATTTTGACACAGATTAGGCCACTCCCATCCAGCAAGCCAGCCGTCGCAAATATTTGTCCGTCTGCTTTCGTTTACGCGGGAGTAGCCAGGGGATTAGCTGCGCCCTTTCTGGCCTGGAAAAAGTCTGCTTCTCACCTGACAACCGCTGTACTCCCGCCCAATTCACTGTGCTTTTCTTTTTTAACATTTACATTTTCAGATTTTTCCCTGCAATTTGGAAGCCAATTACAAGCTCCCTCTATTTATTTTGTTTAGCCCTCTCCCATGAACTCGCCGCCCATCTCTACGGGGCAAGCTACTCTCTGAGGCCGGCGATGATCCGCCTCCTTCGAGATGGAACTGACCGACCCCCTTTCCGGAGAAACCCTTACGTGCTTCACGAGTTTGTGCCGATCACCCTCCCCCCTCCCTCTGGAGCAGACAGCCAAATGCCACCCCTGATCGGGGCTAACAGCCAGGGCAGAGACGGGTTTCGAACCACGTCCCCGAGAGGCAGCTCACACTTGTACAGGACCAGCCAAATACGGGTGCGTTAGACCACTACGCTACCCACCAGCCCCCACTGTGCTTTTCACCTGACAGTCGCTCTACTCCGGCCCATTTCTCTCATGTAAGCGGAGTTGTTCAACCGAGAGAGGATTAATTTCATTTTCCTGGTTTGGGTTTTTTTCAGCTGAAGGTGCAGAAACGGTGACCTCGGCTCACACCGTAACCCATGACGATGTCCTGGTGACGGGTCCCGTGGGGCCGGGCCTCGAGCCCGTCCCCGTCACACCGCACCGTCACGGCGGACAGGAAACCCACAGAGAGCAGAGGAAGCTGGTCTGCTGTGGAGGGGGCCAAAATCGAAAGGCTTCACAGTGATCTGTCATATGATTCCCAGGAAACCTTGCCCACCACCCACCTTCCCCTGTGCGTCTATTATTATTATCATAATGTCTATTCTGTGGAGCATTCCACTGGAGTGTTTCACTATAGTAAATCCTCTGTGTGTAGTAAATGCTCTGTAGATAATTCCTAATACTATCTATTTATTAGTTGTACACTATTAACCTGTACTGTGTGGAGCGTAATATATAATATATGCCATTTAGCAGACGCTTTTATCCGAAGCAACTTACAGTAGTGAATGCAGAATGCATTTTTCAGTATATGTGGCCCCACAACCTAAGCGTTGTCAACACCACGCTCCACCTACTGAGCCACACAGAGCCACACAGAGCGTTCCACTGGCAGTACTCTAATAGTCTGGCGGCACGTCAGGCCCACACACCTTCTCAGGAAATACACTCTGAGGTTCTTTTACTTGTCTGTCAGTGAATCGCAGAGCGTGACCACACTTAACACTCAAGTGTGTCAGAGTGTTGGCAAACAGCCAGCTTGAGGAGCGTGCAAGAGCAAGACAAATCTGTAGGTGCTAATCTCTCTGTGGCCGCAGTGCATGCTGGGATAGCTTCACATATACCAGTGAATTGATGGTTCAATTATATCTCTTTGCAAGTAGCAGAGCATTTAAAATGGCAAAAATATCAAGAAGAATATCCCTCGGGAAACTATTTGTTTTTTAATCTTCCCAGAACTGCTCTCTCTCTTTCCCGCTCCTGAAAGAAATGGTTTGAGGATTCTTGATGAGGAAATAATTCATTAAAATGGTTTGGCAAAAAAATAAAAGATTACAGATAGAGGACAGGTGACTGTTATCAGACATAAGAGTATTTTAGATGGAAAGAATTTGATCTAAGTACATAGAGAATTCCCCCCCCCAAAATACCTTCAAAGCTAAGCATGTACCATGATGGTAATATAATTTCTAAAAATTATTTTAGATGAATGATCAGGCAGCAGAAGGGGTATGACTGGGCGTGACACTAAAAAAACGATTACAACAACAATGTGTAGCATTTTCCACCAACCACAAACCTTTGGATTGACAGAAAGTACAGTACACACAGACATTATTGAAGCTGAACCTGAGTTGAACCAGGGCTGACCATGGTACAAGCAGACTAGCCACAGCAGTATAAATAAAACATTTATATAATAGTAATAATAATCATAATAATATTCACTATTATTATTATTATTATTATTATTACTACCCAGTTCATGTTATTCAAGTTTTTCAGTTTTTCTTTCTCTGTATCATCCTCAAATATTTGACTTTTCTCTGCATTTACATTTGACATTTTAGGCTTTTTGCATTTTTCTGGCTCCCAAAAAACGTAGCTGTAGATGTGATCTCACAGGCAGGCATCTCTGTGTTCTATCGACACAGGTGAGCAGACAATCTGAGACAAGTGGAGTGATGAGGTCGACAATCCGGCTAGCTGGCCTCGCCCCTCCCCCAAAGCACCCCCACGCCCCCCCAGCCACCCCCACCCCCCACCCGGCCACCTGACTACTGTGTGCAAAGTGTGATGGCGGGCTGACTCAGACTGCTCTGGAGGAATCGGGATGGCCTGCTCAGAAGCACTGGGACTTTCCAAACAGCCCCGGTAAACCCCAACTTCTCCTGTGTGAGGGGATCAGAGCAGGCTGTCTTCATTCTGTTTCCCAGAGCTTATTTCCACTCTGAGTCAGTCTGCCATGACGCTTTGGAGGGGTGGTTATTTTGGAGAAAACTTTTTGATTTTATTTGAATTGCCACAGCATGTTTGTCGCGCTCGGCGGCAAAGTATCGAATTTAGGAACGGAGCTCAAGTTCATCTAGTAACGGGCATCCTGATAGGAGAGGGAGATGTCAATCAAAGCCCCCCAGGGAATAAGGGGGGGCAGGTGGGGGGTTGTGAATTGTACACTGGGGTTCATGTTTCAGCTCAATGAGGCAAGTCTGCAATAAGCATATAACTGACTAAATGTTTAGGGCTATTAAACACTGATCTGATAAAAGTGGAGACTAACACAAAACACCACCGCCACTGGTCCCCTCTTCCCCCTCCTCCCCTCCAGGAGATACAGGTAACTGGCCAAATAAAGGAAACACCAACATAAAGTGTCTGAACATGGCGTTGGGCTACCATGAGCCACCAGAACAGCTTCAGTGCGCATTGGAATAGATTCTGCAAGTGTCTGGAACACTATTTGAGCGATGCAACACCATTCACATCATCAAACCATCCAGTGACCACTCGTGCCCTGTGGATGAGGGCATTGCCATCCTGGAAGAGACCTGCAAGAGATAGAAATGCTTCACCATAGGATGAAGGTGAATAGCTTTGTATTTATTGGTATTTATTATTTATCTTGCCCTCTAAGGGGTTGAGTGGATCTAAACCATGCCAGGAAAATGCACCCCACACCATAACAGAGCCGCCAGTATCCCTCATTTACTCAAGTGTTTCCTTTACTTTGGCAGTTACCTGTACATAGAGAGAGATATGCCCCAGGCTCCTTAGCTTGTATTAGATAAGATATGATAGATATGATTCATGCTCATCCCTGTTATTCTTCCTCATGCTGCAGAATGCCTTGGCAATCGTAGACACAGCCAGACAGAAGGCAGTGAATGGGTAGATGTGGGTGCGGGTTCAGTCACTGCATGCCCACCCCTCAACATACTGCATTGTGATTGGATGAGAGCTCCAGTACCCTGCCCCCTCCCATCCTGTGTGTGCCCTTGTTGGGCAGAGTGTGTTACTGTGCCTGTCTAAGGCCTCTCTCCTTTATTTATTTTTATTCATTTTCACAGGAATAAAAACATTGTTTAAAAAGACAACTCAGATAATCAATTTTTCAGTGCTGGCTTATCAGGCGGCTAGAGGAACTGCTCCCCCATACCTCCAGACACTCATCACACCCTACACCCCAGCTAGACCCCTCCGCTCCACCTCCTCTGGCAAACTGACTGCCCCGTCCCTCCGGGCTCCTCGCGGTCTCACCTCTTCTCTGACCGCGGAATCACTGACCATCTTCCGCGAAAGACTCAAAACCCACCTTTTCAGACTCCACTACCACTGAATTCTGCCCAATTGCCATCACCACTGTTTACATGTTTGATACTACTTTTTGTATTTGTAAAATGTTTAAAAAATAAAATTAAAATAAAATTACTAAACTTTTTCCTTCCCAGTGTGACAGGTATGGTATGCAGCTGCCAATAACGATGTCTATAGCTGTATTACTGCACTGATCTCTTGCACGAACTATAATTGATCTTACCATGTATTTATGTACATCTTGTAAGTTGCTCTGGATAAAAGCATCTGCCAAATGTTTAAAATGTAATGTAAATGTCAGTGGCGTTCCTGTCTGCAGAGTGAGGAAAGGGGAAAGTATGAATCAGGAACAGGGAGGATAAGCAGAAAGAGAGAGAAATCTCAACAAGATTAGGTAAAAAGAGAAGAAGGGAAGTGAAGAAAAGTATGTATGATAGGAGAAATATAAATAAAGATGGAAAGATGAAAGGGGGGGAAATATATTAAAGCTTGTGAGCCCCTTTCCCCCCCAGTGACCCGCTTTCCGCGACGCACGCGTTTGCACGAGAGAGGAACCCATTCGACAGACTGACCCCATGCCCCCTGGGGAACACAAAATCCTGGAAACCCATATGTGGCCCAATCGTTGCTTCTATCCCAACAGTACCGTGGAAGACTGTCACGGTTCCTGTTTTTTGAGCAGTTAACACAGAAAGACGTGTGATGACATCTTTAATGAGCTGTCCCACACATCCGCTGTGCACACGCTCTAACCCTGTATACTTCAATCTCCTTTTTAAGGGGACGCACACAGTTAAGCTTATATCATATCTGTGTATGCAGGTATCTCCCAAAATAAAGGAAACACTTGAGTAAATGAAGGGTACTGGCGGCTCTGTTATGGTGCGGGGTGCATTTTCCTGCCATGGTTTAGGTCCACGCAACCCCTTAGAGGGAAAGATAAATACCAATAAATATAAAGCCATTCTGAGTGATCAAAATTCATCCTGTGGTGAAGCATTTCTATCCCGATGGGAGTGGTCTCTTCCAGGATGACAATGCCCCCCATCCACAGGGCACGAGTGGTCACTAGTGGTGTGATGAGCATGAAAATGATACAAACCATATGCCATGGCCGTCAGCAGATCTCAACCAATTTGAACACTGAGACAGTGTTTTCCACCACCATCAACAAAACACCAAATGATGGAATTTCTCATGTAAGAATGGTGTTGCATCCCTTCAATAGAGTTCTAGACACCTGTAGAATCTTTGCTAAGGTGTATTGAAGCTGTTGGCCCAACGCCCTATTAAGACACTTTATGTTGGAGTTTCCTTTATTTTGGCAGTTTCCTGTATTACATATAAGCGTATGTAAACTACAGCTTCAATCTCACACACAATAGCTATACAATAAGGTAGTTGAAAGCCTTTCTTCGTTTGTCACATTTCACACGGCCCCAGAAAATGTCATACTATCTCTCAATAGCGATTCATCCAAAGATGCGCAATAAATCAAGCGATGTTAATTTCATGCAAATACTCTTCTGTGCGCGCCCAGTTATGCAAACGCGTAACCGATGAGGATCTTTTTGAAGAGCTCGAGGGAGAAAAAAAGAAGAGATAAAAACGACAGTATACAGAGTCATTACATTAAAAAAAACACAAACCTGAGCTGGGTCACAGAGAGAGACACGAAAGGGGGCTGAGCGGGGTGGGGGCGGTTTCCATGGCTCCGCGGTGCGTGCGTGCATGTGCGCGGCATCCTTTGCGTTACCTCCACTTTTAAGTGACCGGCTTTACATCAAAACCATCGTCTCCGCGCGGGCCTCCCCCGTCGTCCCTGTAAACTGTTTATGTTTACGGCCCACTCGTCTTCTGTTTCTCTGCCTCAGCGACACTCGTCAACGCTTCGCCCCTTTTCACTCGCTGGCGTTCGCTTTATCCTGCAGTTTATTCAGTCAAACGAGAAGCTCAATTTTTCTTGTGGAATCTCGCGGGCACCGTTTGTCAAATCTACCAATTTGTTAACTACAATTATGTTATCATTGTGAATTATGTATGTACTTAGTAGACGCCCTTATGCAGAGGGCAAATGAAACAGCTTACGCTTTTACATGCTGTGCATTTTTTATCAGATGCGATTCGACATAAACCTGACTGGACCGATGACTACTCTCAACCTGTTTCCGTTTCCGTTCCTGGATGATCAATCAAGTAGTTAATTAGCTGGATAACCATAGCATAGCTTCCCACTTTTATTTTGTGATAGCTTTTTTTTTTACATCAAACAATTGTGCAGTATTTACTTGTATCTACAGATTATCTGAACCAGTGAATGAAGTTAAGTGTTGGCTATTCTTAGAAATGATTCCGTAGATTTTTTATTTAAATTAAACCCATTATTGTCGTTTATATTCGCTAACGTGACGTGAAGAAAGAGAAAGATATAATGTGAAACACAATTAAGAGGAACTTAATCTTACTCGCCAACTGATTATTCAATTAATTGACATGCTTGTTAATTAAGCAAAATAAATTAAAACAGGTGGAGATCAGTGGTTGGTTTAATGGTAAGATTCCAGCCTCCCCTATTCCCAGTGCACCAGCCACCACTGATCCACCACTTTTGGGGTCCAAAAGTCTGAGTCACATACCAAGATCTGTTTGCTTTCAATATTCATCAAAAACGAACACAACATTTTTTACTCAGTAGATCAATTTGACCTCCAACTACTTCACTAAGCTCTGCTGACATAATTACAAACAGCTGCAAAAACCTGCAAAGTGTCCTTTTTCAATATTAAATTGTATTAATTGTTACAAGACCAAAACAACTCACACTGTGTATTTAGAGTGTCCATGTATTAAAACTTAAATTTAAAAGAATAAAATTTTGAGGAAATGAAAGGCAATGGTGTGCAAACAAAATATTTATAGATATTTCAATTCCATAGCATCCTTTCTCAAACAAACATTTTAGAGAGAGAGAGAGAGAGAGAGAGAGAGATCCTCCAACCCTTTACAAAATGTTTGTGCCCCCCGCCCCCACCCCAGACAGCTGGTCTCACAACCAATAATCTGGATATCCCTCCTTCATACACAAACAAACACTCTCTCTCTCTCTCTCTCTCTCTCTCACACACACACACACACACACACATACACACACCGTCCCTCACAAGCACACAGAGCCAAAACACAGACACACTCATTATTCGCACACTCACACATGAATGGATGCACGTGAACAGCCGATAACAGTCTGTTGTGTCTTGCACGTGTGCTGTCTTTAAAGCTCTTGGATTACGAGGTCAGTTTACGCACAAGTTTTTGAATGCGATAAACAGATAACTAGATCATACGCTCTTCCGTGAGGGCGCGTTCATGTGTGCAGGCAGGTACGTGCACCAGCTTCCTGTTGACAGGGGCGTGAGCTGAGCTTGTGATTAATCACAGTGATGTATCCTCCCCGTCCGAAAAGACACATTTCCCTCTTTCCACGTCCTGTTGCTCTCAGAATAGAACTGTGCAATCTGACATGTGTAAACATGTGGCAACTCTTTGTTTGCCCTATTTCTTCTTTGCCCTCTCTATCCCCAAAATATATATTTAGTTTAGTTTAGTTTATTTGACTTCCACAAAGAATACAATACATGGATACATCCCGATGAACATGTACATTTTAAAAATGTAAAATTACATATCAAGGATGACACAGAAAAGTCCTAGGACTTATTTCCATTTTGGTCCTTGTTGTTATTAAGTATATATATATATATATATTAAAGGCAAAGGCAAATTGCGCTTTTCTGTCACGTTTCTACAAAGCTAGTGTTACAAATGAGGAATATATGGTTCAGTGAAAAAAGAATAAAAATATCAATCGTTTTCATGCGATGTGCATTAATACATGGTAAGATTAATCATTGTTTGCACAAGAGATCAGGGCAGTAACATTGCAATAGACATAATTGTTGACAGCTTCACACCGTATCTGTAACACAGGGAAAGAAAAGGTTATTAGAACTGATTCTAAGGATTACATAAACAATCGGCACAGAGAGAGTCCGTACAGAATTAATGCACAAAGAGTTCATTTGCTGCTTTACAAAATGCTCTCTCTCTCTCTCTCTCTCTCTCTTCCATTCCCTCTTTATCGCTATACGTTTGTATTGCTCTCTCTATCAATTTAATTCAGTTCGATTCAATATGCCTCATTGGCTTGAAGTGCAGATAATACATATTGCCAAAGTGTAACATGCTAGTAGTAGTGTAGAAAAAAAAAGAAGTGTGTACATTTTCACCAAGAACATGAGAAGTAAACTTTACGTCTCTATTCTATTATGTGTGATTAGTGGCAGTCTCTCTCTCTCTCTCTCTCTCTCTCTCTCTCTCTCTCTCTCTCTCTCTCTCTCTCTCTCTCTCTCTCTCTCTCTCTCTCTCTCTCTCTCTCTCTCTCTCTCTCTCTGTCTCTCTCTCTCTCTCTCTCTCTCTCTCTCTCTCTCTCTTTCCTCTCTCTCTCTCTCTCTCTCTCTGTCTGTCTCTCTCTCTCTCTCTCTCTCTCTGTCTCTCTCTCTCTCTCTGTCTCTCTCTGTCTCTCTCTGTCTCTCTCCCTCTTCCTCTCACTCTCTCTCCCTCTGTCCCTTCCCTCTCTCTCTCTCTCTCTCTCTCTCTCTCTCTCTCTCTCTCTCTCTCTCTCTCTCTCTCTCTCGCTCTCTCTCTCTTTCCCTCTCTCCCTCTCTCTCTCTGTCTCTCTGTCTGTCTGTCTCTCTCTCTCTCTCTCTCTCTCTCTCTCTCTCTCTCTCTCTCTCTCTCTCTCTCTCTCTCTCTCTCTCTCTCTCTCTCTCTCTCTTGCTGGGTGGTCCCGGCTCGGTGGTGGGACAAGGGGCCGCTGGTTCCTGGTAGGATTGTTCGGGGGGAATAGTTACAGGCCTTCCCTCGCTCCGGCTTCCTGTCGCACTCCTCTCAGAACCCACACTCGAGACATTTGGGTTTACCGCCTCCCCACCCCCGTCACTCACCGTCCCTGCTTCCCTCCGAGTCCGTGTGTAAACATGCGTAAACACGCGGTCGCGCGAGGAGGGGGCGGGGGGGTTGGGGATCGAAGGACCGAGCGGGGGACTCCACGCATCCCCCCAAATCCCCCCCCCAATATATATATATTTTAAAAACCCTCCCCTTTCCTCTCCTCCTCCAGGGTCTGCGACCAATTCCCAAGCATGGGGCAACGGGCCGCCCTCGCGTTTGAGAATGTGTTCCGGCCTGGCGCGTTTGAAGAAGTCCACCCCCCTCTGTGGTCACCCAAACTGAGTGGTCTTGGAGTGGGTAGGTGGGGTGGGGGGGGGTTAAATGAAGGGACGTGATTGGCTGGGAGCGGGGATGTGTCATTTCTGGAGGTGAGTTCGTCGGAGTGAGGGTTTGTGGTGCAGGGAGACAGAAGTCCATCGTGGAGGTAAATCATGGTGAACTATGGAGTAAATCACCCTGCCCTGGGCCATGTTAGGGCCGAGCAGATCTGTTCTATGGTCTGGATTTTCACCAGTGAGATGGAGGCCATCTCTTTCCCTTTCTCTCCCTCCCTTTCTCTCTCTCGCTCTCTTTTTGTCCCCATCTCCCTTTCTCCCTCTGTCTGACCCAGGCAGAAATTGCACAGCGTCTGAACATGTGTTTGAATGAGTGTGTTTATGTTTGTGTGTGTGTGTGTGTGTGATTTATGTGTGGATATGCATGTGTGTGTGTGTGTGTTAAAAGTATTTGTATTAACAGGCATGTGTGCAATTTATGTGTATGATTACATGTGTATACTTCTGCATGTGTGTGTATGTATGTGTGTGTATGTGTGCGTGTGTGTGTATATGTGAGAGTGTGTGTGTGCATACATATTGTGTGTGTGTGTGTGTGTGTGTTTATATGTGAGAGTGTGTATGTGTCTGTGTGTATGTATATGTGAGAGAGTGTGTGTGTCGGGATGCTGTAGGCGAGACAGTGTCTCTTTCTCAGTCTGGAAAGTGGTGACATCACAATGCATCATGGCTGTCTGAGATCTGAGCATGCTCAGTTGGCCCGGACTTTCCAACGTTCCAACGCAGACCGTGTGATTCCGACAAAGAGCACATGATACTGGGAGAAGGCTTTTCATTTCTCGGAAGGAAATAAGTTACCCATCAGCCAATTATATCATAATTGCTTTTACAGAGATCATATCTGCTTGCTGTCATTGGCAGGCTCTTACCCAACTGACGCCTTCATCATAACGCAAGTGAAAGTTTATTTTCACGATGAAAGAAAATGACTTATCATACATCTTCAATTAGCCTTTTTTAGTGAGCGTGCCCAGGAATAATCCCAACTCAGGCGTTAATGCTGAGATTAGCCAACAGGCCTGCTTATAAAGACAATGGGGCAGCTGTCTGCATTTTACAAATCCCTTGATTAGTTTAATTAATTTGTTCATCTACATGACGCAAAGCTGTGAACCTGGGCTTGCTGAAACTCAAAAGACAAAAACAAACAAAACGGGCACACTAGTCCATTACATTACATTTACATTTTAGACATTTAGCAGACACTCTTATCCAGAGCGACTTACACAATTGACATTTCTTTTCATAGAATCCATTTATACAGCTGGTATTTTTACAGAAGCAATTCAGGTTAAATACCTTGCTTAAGGGTACAACAGCAATGGCCCACCTGGGAATCGAACCAGCAACCTCTGAGTTACAAGTCCAGTTTCCTAACCATTACACTACACTGCCACCGTGCTTTGTAGTCCATTACAAAGCATGTGCACATTTGAGTTCAATTAAGTCACCCGTTATGAATATCGAAGTTTTTTGTTAAAAAGTAAAGGAGCTGTGCTGTGGTGGCTGGTTTGCGTCTGATGCTTTGTCACATACTGTGGTTCGCACACCGCTTCCTTTATTTAGAAACAAAAGGAAAAACGGACTGGCATTGTGATAACGCAGATGCACAACGTGACTCACAGCAGACAGGCCTTTTTTTTGTGTCTCAGAAGCTTCTCCTTTTTTATTCCTTGGAGATGGAGAGAGAGAGAGAGAGAGAGAGAGAGAGAGAGAGAGAGAGAGAGAGAGAGAGAGAGAGAGAGAGAGAAGGAGAAAAACAGTGCATGAGAAGTAAAACAAAATTCCTGCCTATTTCAGGATGAGGTCTGCGTGTGATGTCATTAATCAACTTCCTTTTTTTTCACACGCACAGGCAGTCTAGATGCAATAGGTCCAATTAAGTACCACATGTTGACCAACAAATTGACGCTCTTTCTCTTGTGCGTGAGGCCAAGCTTCCCTTTGCTTAGCGTGTGCACGTACATACTACCCCCTAAGTGCCCCTTCACATCTCCGATCATCTGACAACTTTAAGTCACATGCACATACACAATTTATTATTATTTTTTATACATTTGTTTCAGTGTTTTGTGATCATTGCCCAAGAGTAAAGAACGTTTCACATTCCCTCATTCTTGTCTTCCGATTGGCAGAGGAGTTACATGTGCTCTCCCACCTGGCCAATCAGTGCAAGAGCACTCTCTTCAATAGCTTCAGCACAAAAGCACGTATCTAAAGAAACGCAAGATTCTGCTTTTCGCAAGCAGACTTCAAACCCCTGCTTGACAGGCAGAGCAAAGTGGGAAGTGAAAGCAATGAAAAGTGAGCGTTTGGCGTTGCATGTTCAGAATGCAGGAAAGTTAACCAGTCTGTGGTCAGACTTGAGGAAGCCAGCACTGCTGTTTTCTTTCTCTGAAGTGCTGACAGAGAGCTGGAGGAGAGAATACACATTCTGCAGCTTACTGCTGTGGAAGTACAGAAGGCAGTCTACCTCCTTCTCTGTCTCTCTCCTTCTCTCTCTATCTCTCTCTCCCTCCCTCTCTCCCTCTCTATCCCTCTCTCTCACTCACTTAAATTAAATTAAATTCAATGTGCTTTATTGGCATGAAATACAAAGCGTAAATATTGCCAAAGCATAGCATAAAAAACATACCGAATACAAATAAAATACACAAGTAGGGTAGGGTTTATACACACTATCTCTCTCTCTCTCTCTCTTCAGCTGGCATGACAAGCATGCACTTGTCACTAAACCACATCCTGATAAAATTGCAAAAAACAAGGAAACACAGACACATTTGTTAAAATAACAATGCATTATTTTATAACTCCTAAATGAAATAGATTTGTATCTATCTTTGTATGTAACAAATTAAAATCAAATAATTCTCTCTGTAATAAAACCTTTACTATGAATCTGATGCCATATTATGTGACATACAAATGTACTCAAATAATAATAATAAATATTATTATCATTATCATTACCATTATCATTATAATAAGAATAAAGAATAAAAAATTAGAAGTAAGTGATTACCTCAATTACCGCAATAGGCACTATAACAGCAATGCCATTGAACAATTCCTCCCTCCCTTCACTGCCAAACAGTGTCCTTCTCTCTTTCTTTTCTTTCTTTCTATCTCTTTCTTTCTTTCTTTTCTTTCTTTCTATCCAATGAATTCAAATGTCTTAGTCGGCATGCAGTTATGCAGTGTATCATCAAAAGACAAATTGTGGACGAAGTACACAAACTCTTTACTTGAGTAAAAGTACAGATACCATGATAAAATATCACTCCAGTAAAAGTAAGAAGTCCTACATTTAACCCCATTTGCCTTTGAAATGCAGGGGAGTGAAAGTAAAAATAGAAGTAAAAATGGAAATACTGAAGTAAGCACAGATACTTTAAAATGTGCTTAAGTACAGTAATAAGTACAAGTAAAGTAAATGCCCACCACTGCAACAGACCCAACAGTGAACAATCTCACACAGTGAGTGGTGGTCTGTCTCTCAGTGAACAAGCTCACAGACCCAAAGGTGGTCTCTCTCTCTCTCTCTCTCTGTCTCTCCACACCAGCAGCAGCGCTCTGGGTCACAGTGGTGAATTCTGCTCCAGAGGCAGGGGACAGTGAGAAGCGCTTTTGTGTTTCTCCCCCACTTCAGACCTCTCCCAGCTCACAGCGACGTGCTGCACATTAGTCACTTTCAATTGGCAAATAAAAAAGAGCAGACGTTAGCATGCATCACGCCCCCAGAATACATCTTTCTATATTTACGCCTTACGCCCCCTTCCCTTTATTTGATCACCTCCCTGGCATTCTGTGGCTGTTATGTTCCATGTTTCTAAGAAATGTAACTGTTTTTTAAAAAATTCCATATTTGGTGAAGAAAAAGTTTGTTTCTGTTTTAGGCCAAAATGTCTCATTGTTTTTCTTGCATAATCGTCAATTGCCAGTGCAAGGGCCATAGGCAGTGTCAATTATAAAACCGCAAATGTAAAAACTTCCCAGAAAAAAATTAAACAATTAAACTGTATACTATGTTTTATTTATTATTACCATAAAATGCTTATCAGGTATGAACATATTAAATATCATTGTATTTATTGGCAAGTATAAAACACATGCTTGGAAAGACACAACATCACACACACACACACACACACACACAGGTACACATGCATGCACGCACACATATGGATTACACACACAAAACACACAGTCACACTCACACAGGCACGCATGTGTACACACACACACACTCACACTCACACACAGGTTCACATACAGACCCACATACACACATTTGGTGTACACCTACACCACACACACACACATACACACACACATACATGGTGTACACCCAGATACACAAACACATACACACCCACACACACACATGTGGTGTACACCTGGACGCGCATGTACACACACACACACACACACACACACACACACACACAGACACACACACACTCACACACACACACACACACACACACACACACACTCACACACACACACACACACACACACACACACACACACACACACACACACACACACACACACACACACACACACACACACACACACACACACACACACACACACACACACACACACACACACACACACACACACACACACACACACACACACACACACACACACACACACACACACACACACACACACACACACACACACACACTCACACACACACACACACACACACACACACACACACACACACACACACACACACACACACACACACACACACACACACACACACACACACACACACACACACACACACACACACACACACACACACACACACACACACACACACACACACACACACACACACACACACACACACACACACACACACACACACACACACACACACACACACACACACACACACACACACACACACACACACACAATGGGAATTAAAGGTCCACAGCAGGGCTGATTAGCAGTGGAGGCAGTCAGCCATATTAATCGGCTGTGGCAACTAAGGCTAAAAAACGGAACAAAGCGCTGCCCTTCTTGGGGGGCTGGGCGGGCGTTAGTCGGGTGTGGTCGGTGGGGGGTGGGGGGTGGTTGGTGGTGTGTGTGGGGCGGGGGGTAGAGGGGTGGTGGGCGCCCATCTGTTGTGGCGGCTCAAGTTATCCAGCGCACGCCCATGCAGCACAGGGAGAAATCTGCAGCCTACCATATGTGTGAACCCTGCTCCCCCACGCACCCCAACCCCCCCAGGAAAAAGTCACATTAAGCGTGTGCTTAATGTGGGGGGGGGGGGTAATGCCGTGGACAGGGCCCACTCCCCACTGCCGGCGCACTACACACATATGGGACACAGCAATCAGCCACTGGCTCAGAACTAATCCCAAGCAAGCATTTTTGCCGAGGCACACTTCAAGGCCATTTAGGGTCAACTCCGTGAACAATTATCAGCACTTTAACAAAACAGCCAGCATTACGAGCGTACGAACCGCGTGAGCATATGACACAGAGCGCTGCTGGGACCGGCCAACTGCCAACCGAACACACAAACCGCAGAGAACAGACTGACGCACGGAAGTGACTGGGAAAGGCTGACTGCTCACTTTTGATTTGATTCGTTGGCCACGCGCAACCCGGTGGCCGCTCTCTCTGTGAAGTCCTCCTTTTGTTATTGTGTTTTTTATTTCATTCTTGGTTTTTTTTCCTCCCTTCAGATGAGACTTGATACATGGTCAGTCAATCGGCCACAAGTTTGTGTGAAGTAGCGACCAGTTTCAAGGCCCAACTGAAACTGCTCCCATCTTACTTATGTACGTGCATTGTCCAGCAGACAAATAAAAATGATCAACTTCGCTCACAAAATAGGGTTTTACTGTCTGTGCCAAAGGCTCGTACAGAGTTTGGTAAGTTCTAGTTCCAGTTCTCCGCTGCTTCAGTGTGGAACGAGCTCCAGAAAAAGCTTCACCTACAGGAGCTCGTCTCACTAAATTATTTTAAGCAAGCATTAGGAGGAAAGTGAAAATGCGTTGACCCTTATTTGCACCACATATTTAAGACTGCTCTTGTGTAACCAGATGTGAAACTGTGAACGTTGTTGCTTGTCTAGGCGGCAGTGTTAGCAGCAGTGTTAGCATAATGGTTAAGGAACTGGGCTTGTAACGCAAAGGTTGCAGGTTTGATCCCAGGTGGGGCACTGCCATTGTACCCTTGAGCAAGGTACTTAACCTGGATTGCTTCAGTAAAAATCCAGCTGTATAAATGGATTGTATGTAAAGAAATGTGAAACTGTGTAAGTCACTCTGGATAAGAGTGTCTGCTAAATGCCTGTAATGTAATATAATGTAATGTCTGCCTTTATGTTACATGTTGTCTTGTCATTTTTGTAGTGTCTGTAATTTATTGCTGCTTTCTTGGTCAGGTCTCTCTTGAAAAAGAGATTTCTAATCTCGATGACACTAACCTGGTTAAATAAAGGTTAAATAAAATAAGGCTGCCCTGTTACGTTACCTAAGGCTCTCTCTGTTGGTCTAAAGGCTGCCCTGTTGGTCTAAAGGCTGCCCTGTTGGTTTTGAGGCTGCCCTGTTGGTTTTGAGGCTGCCATGTTGGGTTAAAGGCTGCCCTGTTGGTTTTGAGGCTGCCCTGTTGGTCTAAAAGCTGCCCTGTTGGTTTTGAGGCTGCCCCCAAGGCGTAGATGAATAACTCTAAAAGCAGGTTAATAAGACGCAGACCCTCAAATGATTAATTGGATGAAGTCATGCTGATTCCGTGTCTCCTTTACAGTGGAGGCTGTGATGTCCACCATAATTATCCCAGATCCTCAGGCCACCTATTTAAAGACAATGAGATGCACACAAAGAGCTGAAACATCCAACGCCCATATGCTCGATTTCACCCGTGCAAGATCGTAGTCTTCAAGCCTTTGCCAGACCATAATAACTCTGCCTCTTCTGTACTGGGGTTTTATTCTTTTAAATATATATTCTACCTGTCTCTATCTATCTATCTTTCTCTCTCTATCTGTCTATTTCTCTCTCAATTCAGTTGAGCTTTATTGGCTTGGCTGAAATACGGAGAGTAGATGCTGCCAAAGTATAACATGCACGTTGTTTAGATACCTTACACAATATTTTAATTAATGAACATGATAAACATTGTAATTCTAACCATGGCAATGGCAACAGTTATAGTAAACTAAGATAAATATAAGGATATAAAGATCTTTTTAAAAACTTGAGTATTATGTTTTCTACATATTATACATTTTTGTAGTTCAGAAATGAATGTTGGGTGGTTTTGATCTCTCTCTCTCTCTCTCTCTCTCTCTCTGAATATTTTAATGTTGTCTCTCCCTTCTTCTATCTCTCAATTAAATCCAATTAAATATGCTTTAATTCAAATATGTGAATGTTAGTAAAGTACAGTTTGCATGCACAGATATAAACAACATTTAAATGTGTAGCATAGCGCATAGGGATTAACACAGATAATTGTAATTGTAGATTAGTAAATAAAATAGTAAATAATATGCACGCACGGTGTATTTGTTACTAATAAACAGCTGGTCATTACTCACTCCCTTGGGCTGTGATGACCTGACATGTTCTGTGCTGTGATTGGCTGGTGGGGCCCTTCTTCTACCAGCACTCAGAGAATTTCCCCGTTTGTCATGGAAAGGAAATTGTTTCTAATTAGAGAAAATCTGTTGAAATACGTTTTCCTTATGTTTTTCATATTTCTTTTTTTGCCGGATTGGAGGAAGTGCATCACTGTCTCTCTCGTTGTCTCTCGATGACCACAAATACGACCTTTGTTTTTGGCAGCCATGGGTTTTTTTTTGCGTCCGCCTGTTTTAGATACTGGCATGTGGTCGTCTGTTCTGGGCCGGGATCTGTTTCTGCTTTGCCACTGAAGAGAGGTTCTGTCACTGGGTAATTTCTCCTCTGGGGCCCCCGATAACAATTCAGTTTGTTTTGGGGGTTTAGTTTCTTCCAGATCTCCAGATAGGGGTGTTTTTGATACTCTTTGTAGTGCGGTTGACTTTAATTGGCTGTTGTGTTGCAATAAAGATCTGAAGCTCTCTCTCTCTCTCTGTCGCCCCCCCTGGTGCAGCTTGGTATTGCTTCTGATTGGGTCTGACCGATTTTGAGATTCTGAAATGTTTCGAGCCACATTTGATGGAGTGAAGCCACTTGTTTAAATTGAAGTACATTGGGACCACATGGGCGAAGGGGTAGAGGTTCCGGGGGGGGTGATGTTTCATGTTTCATCTGCCCACTCGCTCTGTCTCTGACATACCCCAAATTACTCCCCACCCCAACCCACACACATACACTTACACTTATACACACATACATACAAACACAGACACACACACGTACACTTACACTTACACTTACATTACATTACATTACAGGCATTTAGCAGACGCTCTTATCCAGAGCGACTTACAGTTTCACATTTCTTTACATACAATCCTTTTATACAGCTGGATATTTACTGAAGCAATCCAGGTTAAGTACCTTGCTCAAGGGTACAACGGCAGTGCCCCCACCTGGGATCAAACCTGCAATCTTTGCCTTACAAGCCCAGTTCCCTAACCATTATACTAACACTGCGGCCTGACACACACACACACACACACAAACACGCACACACACACACAAACACACACACACACACAATTACGCACACACACATAAAAATTATTCCATTAAAACCAATCTGTGGCCCCCTGATAAGGCTGTCAGCTAATCACCAAAAAATGCAACACTGTGATTGAATAAATGAGCACTGTGATTTAAACACATGTATCCTCTCCTTTTTCTCCTCCGGTGTGCAGCAGGTCATTGCTCTATAACTTCCCGGATTAATGACCAAAATTAAAATTAAATTCATTACCGATCACGGTAAACCCCAACGGAACGAAGAGAGCAACATCTGGTTATTTGTCAACGGAAAATGCGGAATACTGGGAAAACACGTTCGAAATTGCGCAACGTGGCGCGAGCCATGGAGAATCACGACACGACGTCACTGTGAAATAGTTTGAGGTGAAGTCGTGGGTTTCAGAAGGCCTGATGAGCGTCCGGAGGTCACTGCGTCTGACCCTGGGAGTGTGGA
This sequence comes from Aldrovandia affinis, assembly GCA_029706075.1. Classification (NCBI taxonomy): domain Eukaryota; kingdom Metazoa; phylum Chordata; class Actinopteri; order Notacanthiformes; family Halosauridae; genus Aldrovandia; species Aldrovandia affinis. The sequence continues at coordinate 2,383,386 of JAINUG010000022.1, forward strand.
GCCTCGTGAGCTGTCCTCCTACGAGAAGAGAAGAGAAGAAGAAGAAAGGAAGAAGGAGAAATGTGCGCCCGTGCGTCTGTTCTCCCACGCGGTTAGCGCCGCGGAACGAAAACCCAATTAGTGTGTCTGCAGAATGAGGTCGGCAAATTGCGGAAGGAGAGCATGTTGGGAAATCTCTGAATTTCGTGTCTTTCTCTCTCTCTCTCTCTCTCTTCTCCCTCTCTCTCCCTCGTGGACAAGGCGACGTCTGCCGCTCTCAAATGTGCGGGCCACATGCAGAACCGAAAGTCTGGAGCAATCAGAACCCGAAACCCCCGCCCCTGCCCCCCTGGAGCCACATCAAAGGCCCACTCGGCCCCTGGCTCACTCCCCTACCCGCACGCCCACTGACATCTTGCAAACCGGGGGAAGCGCTCCGTAAATACTCGAGCGCTAGATTGACACGATAATCCTGTGCTGGGGAAATTATTTTTTAGGAGAATTAGCAATGACAGTACCCTTTGTAGGAGATTGTGTCTTCGCCGTGTGTGTGCCCTACTGCGTGTGTGTCCGTCAGAAGCCTCCGCTGTGATTTGTTTTCTGGTTGTGAAACAGGCAAACAAATTTGGCCCTGTGGTATTATCCTGCATGAACATTCAAATCCGGCCTAGGAGGATATGTGTGTGTGTGTGTCCCCGTAATACAAACCACCATCACATGCCTTCCTGTGGTTGCTTAGGGACAGAAAAGTAGTAACAACATAGCATTTCCAGAGAAACTGAATAATGATCGCCTTCCCTCCCCAGAGGAAACGCTAAGCCTGTAAACTGTGAAATGTCCTCACAAAGGATTGTGGGTTTCTGGTTTGCAGGGACCAGGATATGGGAGGTCTGTGCGATCGGAGATGGAAGGTAGTCGGCGGTGAAGCCCGCAGTTAGTGAGGCCCCACAGTCTGTAGTTTGTAGGCCCCACAGTCTGCAGTTTGTAGGCCCCCACGCTCCTCTCCTTCACAGCCACAGATCATATCATTTCCCATCGACTGCTTTAGGAACAGATCGCCAGCAGGAGCTTCTCTGTGGCCTTGCTGCTTACACGGCTACAAAGGAGCTCACACACACTCACACACACACTCACGCACAGACACACTCACACACACACATGCATGCATGCAGACACACACACACACACACACACACACACACACAGACACACACACACTCACGCACAGACACACACACACACACACACATGCATGCACACACACACACACACACACACACACACACACACACACATGCACGCAGACACACACACACACACAGACTCACACACGCACACACACACACACACACACACACACACATGCACACTCTCTCAGACACGCACACACACACTCTCTCAGACACACACACACACACACACACACACACTTTCAGACACACACATACACACACACACACACACACACACACACACTCACACACACACACACACACACACAGACACACACACACACACACACACACATGCCATCTGTCAGATTCCCTGGCTCAGCACTCACATTCACAGTCCTCCCGCACTCCAGTTTCCATTGCTTGGCACTTTCACTCAGAGGAAATGTCGCTACACAAATGAAAGTGCCTCTCTAGGGGGAAAAAAGCAAGAGTTCCTCACAGGATAGGGAGTGTGATAAGGTGAGCATTAACAGGCTGTTTGGGGGGAAAAAGAGCAGCTTTTTCTCAATGTGACATTCCAGTGATGTAATAGCATCCGCCATCGCTCCCCACACAAAACCCCGCCTGGCACACTGCCAAGGCCTTATCTTAGGTGCACACTCTGTGTCTGCGTTTGATTGTGAGTGTGTGTGTGTGTGTGTCTGAGTGTGTGTGTGTGTGTGTGTGTGTATGTGTGTGTCTGAGAGAGTGTGTGTGTGCGTGTCTGAGAGAGTGTGTGCATGTGTGTGTGTATGCATGCGATCATGTGCATGTGTGTGCCTGAGAAAGTGTGTGCATATGTGTGTGTGTGTCTGTATACATGTGAGCATGTGTGTTTATGAGTGTGTGTGTGTGCGTGAGAGAGAGTGTGTGTGTGCATGTGTGTCTGAGAGAGTGTGTGCATGTGTGTGTATGTGTATGTGTGTCTGTATACATGTGAGCATGTGCATGCTTGAGCATGTGTGTGTGCACGTGTGTCTGAGTGTATGCATTTATTTGCATGTTCCACCAAACTTTTTTTAAACCTGCTTTCAAACAGGCAAGGAGATATGTATTGATGTTTTATTAAATGAATCACCTATTCTCTCCTCTGCACATACGAGTCACAAGCCGAGTATGCCCTGTTATCTGTGTGAAGGCAAGGACCTGCCTGAAGCAACAGCAGTGTATGTGGTGAAATATATAATACAATAATAATATAAGTCTCTCAAAGACCCCAAAATAATCTAAAAATTAGACTGTTGCTTACTGTTTCTCACAAAAAATAGTTTAATGATGAATTCAGAAAGGACATGGAACCGTCAAAATACCCCCCCTCTGTAAACGAGGGCTCCTGCAGGTGTCCTGATGGAAATTTATTCAACTGGGAGCCGATTCGGGAGCAGGTGAGAGTGACACCAGTCTCACTTGTCCAAGAGTCCCCGTCTTCGAAATTTGCATGTCAGATGACGATAACACATTTAACCGATATGTACGCTTTGAATATCTTTTTTTTTGGCTTCGAGCTAAACTGTGACTTTTCGTAAAGTAGCTAAGCAATGCACACTTTTTGTCCCGCATGTCGGGGCGTTAACCGTTTGTCGCAGAGGATTTGGAGAACCGTTTTGGTTTCAGTCTCGTTATTCGTGTAGGCTAATCCAGGGCGGTTTTTTTGTGCGTGTTTTTTTACAGACGTGCGATGCGATCTGCAACACCTTTCACGTCCAGAAGAATCCAAAGCTGAATTATTTAAAGGGAATCTGGATGACTCCTTGCCTCTTTAGAAGTCCTCGCTGGGTGATTGACAGACGGACGGTATAGTCCATTTTATCATTGCGGTGTCTGTCCATACATGCCGTTGGAAATCCGCCAGCCTCTCTACTCCCGAGCCGCGCGGTACTTACATTAAAGCGCGCGCGCACACACACACACACATTTTTTTTCTGAAACGAACTTCGATGAATTAAACATGCCTCGTTCGAAATATAGACGTACGAGCCGCGGACAGAAAAGATTGATAATAACGGTGTCACCCGAGACGGACGCAGAGTTGAGTTTCCCTCCGCGGGGTTTTACGGCCCTAATCAGGCGGAGGCGCTGATGACGGCCTGCGAAACGCGATGGAAACTCGGCCGTCCTCCTTGCCTCTCACCTTACGGCCCGCTCCTCCTCCCCTTCACCCCCCCAACCCCGTTGACACCTCTTTTCGTGTCTACGATAAATGAAATACAACAAGGGGGCCGGGTCGCGAGAAAAAAGGTCAGGCGCATTCCAAACGTCACCGATATCGCCTTTCGCCGGCGTTTCCAGCCACAGGTGAACGGGGGAGAGACCAGGAAACGTCAGGTGTGGTCTTCGCCTGGCAGGTGCCCACAGATAACAAGCCCCTTACCCCCCCGCAACACTGCAAAAACTGTTTGGGTTGAGTCCATGAAGTCCTCTGTCACACGGGGCGATGTGTCTGACGGCACGCACAGGTCGCTTGACTCTTGCCTACAGCTAGCTGCCTGCGTAACTCTAGAGCCGGGCTCCAGTGCCAACACCTCACACCATCTCTGCGCATGAAAAATTCAAGGGCAGGATTATCGGCTATCGCTTACCGCTAATGACGATGAAATCGCTTTCTCATGAATAAAAGCTGTCAGGAAAGGAGAGAGGGTGAGAGAGAGGAGAGAGAGAGAGAGAGAGAGCCAGAGAGAAATTGTATTGCAATATTGTACATTATATTGTGCTTTTCTGTTATATGTATATGCAGGGGGTAGACAAAATAATGGAAACCCCAAATGGAAAAAGGCCTCGTAGTTTGAAGTAACTAAATCGCAATTAGAAAATAATCTACACAGGACTTTCATATTAATGTCAATATCAATGCCTATCTAAATACTAATATGTTTCTGTTATAAAGACATTTTAAAATCAACATTAATATGTGAGTTTCTAAAGCAACGTGAGAGATCTAACAGATTTCGAAAGAGGTCAAATAGTTGGTGCCAGAATTGCAGGTGCGTCAGTAACAGAAACAGCAAAATTATTCAATGTGTCAAGGGGAACAGTGTTGAAAATCATAACAGCATATGCCAAATAAGGAAAAACTGCATCAGGAAAGAGGAACAGTAGTCACAAGCCAAAGCTCACTGACAGACATAAACTGACACTTAACAATATTTTAAAAAAAACACAAAACAACGGCCTCAAAAATGACAACAGAATTGAATCTATACTTTTGTGATCCAGTCTCAATAAAAACTGTACGTCGTGAGATTCACAAAGGTGATATTTATGGTTGGGCTTCCATTCAGAAGCCACTTGTAACCATAGCTAAAACCTGGTATAATGAGCACAACGTCTGGACTTTTGAGCAGTGGAAGTAATACAGTCTGATGATTTCCTACATCTGGATGGGTTCACGTTTGGAGAAAGCCAGAAAACCTTCAACCCAGATTGTCAGTTCCCAAATGTTAAAAATGTCCAATTATTATACTGCATGGTAGAATTATAGTCAAAGTATACAAAGGCATTTTAGGTGACCAGGTGCACATTGATTCCTCAAGATGTTCCCATATCCCAGGACGATAATGTCCCCATGCACACTGCTAAATGGATTCAAGAGTGGTTTCATGAACACCAGGATGAAGTCAAACACCGTGGCCTCCCCAATCACCAGATCCAACTATCATTGATCCTTCATGGGAAGTTCTGGAATGTGGAGTGTGGAGTAGATTTACACCACTTTTATTTCTCCTTCAAAGAACTTCCTTCTTGAGGAATTCTCCAACATCCCACTAGAAACAGATCAAATCTTGTATATCAGCATTCCAAGAAGGCTTCAATCTGTTCTGAAGGTAAAGGCCAGTCCAATTCCTTATTAATGAATAAATATCCACATATTGTTTGGTGTTCCTATTATTTTGTCTACCGCCAGTGTATGCTATGGCAATACAAATGTAGGTTTGTCATTTCAAAAAACTGAACTGAAGTTCACTGCAATGCAGAGTCTACCTCTATCTTTAAATCCACCTCTTCAACCTGGCCTTTCTGTAGTTTAGTTCTCTGGATTTATAGGACTTTGTGCTTGTTTTTAAATAGTGTCAAATTCTTATTATCTTGTTGTCTTATTGCTTTAAAAAAAACTTTACAGCATCCTTGGGTTCCTAGAAAAGCGCTATAAATTCAATTTATTGTTATTATTATTATTATTATTATTATGAAATTAAAAATGTAAAGAATTGAGGTAGAGAAAGGACGAGAGATGGTGAAAAAATAAGGATAAAAAGAGAGACTAGACCTTTCGTCCCATGGCTCAGTTTTAGCGGTTAACCAAAAGCTGGTATGCCCCTTAGGCATTGACCATGATAAGATAACACACTGTCAATTCAAATTAGAACGCTGCAAAGTTTATCTTCAGTTGGACAGCTAATTGGCAGCCTTTAAGTACAGATAACTGCCCAAATAAAGGAAACGCTTGAGTAAATGAAGGGTTCTGGTGGCTCTGTTATGGTGTGGGGTGCATTTTCCTGCCATGATGTCAGTGCACCCTAACCTTAGAAGGCAAGGTAAACGGCAATAAATACAAAGACATTCTGAGTGATCACCTTCATCCTGTGGTGAAGCATTTCTATCCTGATGTGAGTGATCTCTTCCAGGATGAAAATGCCCCCATCCACAGGGCACGAGTGATCACTGAATGGTTTGATGAGCATGAAAACGATGTAAGCCATATGCAATGGCCGTCTCAGTCACCAGATCGCAACCCATTTGAACACTTATGGGAGATCTGGAGCGACACCTGAGACAGCGTTTTCACCACCATCAACAAAACACCAAGTGATGGAATTTCTCATGGAAGAAATGGGTGTTGCATCCCTCCAATAGAGTTCCAGACACTTGTAGAATCTATACCAAGATGCCTTGTAGGTGTTCTGGTGGGTGGTGGTGGCTCAACACCCTATTAAGACACTACATTTTTAGTTAGTTGGTTTTCTGAATTAAAAAGTATATCAGCCAACCACATGTGATGGTTCTATCATTCACTGGGGGGTGGGTATCTTTTTTCCTGAGCTGGTTTAATTTCATCTTCCTTTGTAAAAACAGTTCTGGGTTGTTACAACAGTTATATCAGTTGTAACTCCTTGACTTGTGTCCTCCTTGGTTGGAGTGTAAGGCACAGTATAAAATGTCTTTCTTATGACGGGTGCCAGATGTCTTTGTTCCTAATGATTAGTGAAAGCGGAACTGGATGACTTTAAGGGCAGAAATCCCCACAAGGCCTTGTCTTGTTTCCATTCATTCACTAAGAATAAAGGGCCATTAAACAGCAGACAGGCCGCTGTTCCTCCAGACACTCGTTCAGGTGTGAATGCCAGTGTGTTACTGTATGATACCTCACACATTGCATCCAGCTGATGTCACGCGCAGTAGCATTGTGCGTGGTGACTAGATTATCTAACTTATAGTAAATAAGTGAGCCTTCTATGTTTGTGAATATAGTAGTACAGTCAGTTCAGGGCTGGGCAGAGGTGCTCAATGTTAAAAATGGCACAAATTCAATTGTTAATAATAATAATAATATATGCCATTTAGCAGACGCTTTTATCCAAAGCGACTTACAGTAGTGAATGCATACATTTTTCAGTATATGTGGTCCCAGTGGCAATTGAACCCACAACCTAAGCGCTGTCAGCACCGTGCTCTACCAACTGAGCCACACAAAACCACTTGTTGAACAGAGAGGGGGGGTGAATGCTAGCATGAAATGCTAGTTCACAGGAGCGAACAATGAGCAGGAGTACAATGAACGAACTAAGAGTGCCCTTTCCCGTCAGGATGGCACAGAGGTGTGTGCCCAGGTCCTCTTTCACCCCCCCACCTGTGCACATGCCTGGTATCGTTACAAGAATCTCACTGCTTCTCAATATCTTTTTATTGCAATTTCCCAGCAGGCGCACTTATCCACTCTCACATAGCTTTACGATTCAGGTTAAGCGCCTTTGTGCTTTGGGGCACTACAACAAAGCAGTGCCCCCAAGCTAGATTCGAACCTACAACCCTTCCGTCGTGAGCCCCAGCACCTCCCCGATCCACATCACATGGCAGCCGTTATTGCCGTCCGACGAAGCAGCGACCTTTAGCTAGAGACGTTCTGTCCTGATGGGGGAGAAGACCCCAAAGCTCTCACACACTGGGGTACAAATCAAACTGTTGCTCAAAAGACTCTCGGGTGTATAGGGAAGACACTGTTCTCGGGGGGTGTTTTGCCTGTGGGCCCAGCGCTTCCTTCTCGCCCGCTGCTCTTGTCGGTCGCGGATGATTTCATGGCTGCAGGGAAGATGTTTTTCTCAGGGTGTTTTATTCGTGGATCCAGTGCTTCCTCCTTCTCCCTGCTGAGTCAGCTCCCGTCCCATCTGCGCCGAAGCTCTGACTAACATTGTTGCTGTTATTAATACCGGGCTGCCCGTGCTACAGTCTGTGAGTAACCGTCGAGCTGTCGGCACATGCGCCAGACGGCGGGGAACTTTACTCACTTCCAGACTCACCGTTTTGGGTATTCCCCCATTTTATTTCTGGAAAACTTAATATTTTGATTTTTTTTTGCGGGGGGTGTTTACTCTAGCTCCCAGTCAGTCTCGCATCGTCGGTATCGGGAAGCGAGATCAAAAGGGGGTCGGTGGCACCAGAAGGAGCAGGGAGGTGGGGCAGGTAAACTCCGGCACAACGTCAAAGCTTTCTTTCTTTATCAACGGGACAAAAAAAAGAAAGAAAAAAAGAAAGGGAAAAAAAGAAGAAGAGAGACTTCAAAGAGATGTGGTTCAGTCTTCATTGAGCCATTCAGAGATTCGGGAGGGTGGGACTCGCCCTCCTGATTTCACATGAGATAAGAGAAGTGCCATCACAAAGATACCATTCACCATTCTGAGAGAGAGAGAGAGGGGGAGAGAGGGAGAGAAAAGGAGAGAGAGGGAAGGAGAGAGAGGGAGAGGGAGAGAGAGAGAGAGAGAGAGAGACAGAGGGAGAGAGAGAGGTAGTGAGGAAGAGGGAAGGAGAGAGAGAGAGACAGAATGAGAGTGAAAGAAAGAGAGAGGTAATGAGGGAGAGAGAGAAATAGATATGGAGGGATTGTTTGTTTGTTTAATAAGGATAATAACCAGATCCTGTCCAGTCAATGATTGCAGAGGACTTCTGGGAAATGGGAGCAACAATGATGGAAATGACAATGATGAAATATAAAACAGTTCTTAATTACCATTACCAGAAAAAAAAGGCAGAATGGAACATGAGAAAAATCACTTTCCTGTAAGGAGAGGTGAGAGAGTAAACTGTGTTAAAATATTTACTCCTGCTGGGTGTCAGATCCGGCCTGGTCATTGTGTGTGTGTTGGCCTGAGAAATCCACACCGTCATTCCATCCCTCTCTCTGTCTCTCTTTCTCTTTCTCCTGCTCTCTTTCTCTTTTCTCTCACATATTTACATCTTCTAAAATGTGTTTTTATGGCAAACATACGCACATCTGTGTTGGCACAGTGCACTCAGACATAAGGAGCAATACTAATGCGATATCACAAGAATACAACATATTCAACTAATATCAGGCGTTGGAAACACTCTTTGCTATAAACACTCAATGCAATGCATCTGATGCTTGTTATTTGTAACACTGTAACAATGTTTTCGCTTAATCGTCCCTGACAAATATATATGTATAGAAAACAATAAATAAATAGATAGCGTACAGCGATGATTCTCTCATTTTCGATGATTCAATGACTCTCTCAATTATCTTTACCATTTCAGTTAATTTTGTTAGCTTGAGGAACACACATTTGTGTTGAAAAGCATGCGCATGCACATAGCCCAGACAAGCAGGAACTGTTAGTGATGCTGCTCTCTCTCTCTCTCTCTCTCTCTCTCTCTCTCTCTCTCTCTCTCTCTCTCTCTCTCTCTCTCTCTCTCTCTCTCTCTCTCTCAAATTCAAATGGCTTTATAGGCATGACAAGATGACTCTCATATTGCCAAAGCACATATTTACAATTACAGACATAACACATTGATAGATTTACATAAAACACAGAAAGGTATACATTTTTTAGACATAACACACAATATGACATTATCTCTCTCTCTCTCTCTCTCTCTCTCTCCCTTTCTGTCAGTTCAATTCAATTCAATTCGATTTTGCATGATAAGATGACTCTCATACTGTCACATTCATAATTACATATATGACAATAACTGATATTAAAGATATAACACATATGTGTTATAACGACAGATTTACATCCTCTCTCTCTCTCTCTCTCTCTCTCTCTCTCTCTCTCTCTCCCCCCCTCTCTCTCTCTCCCTCTCTCCCTCTCTCTATTTCTCTCTTTCTCTCTCAGCTGTTTCTCCCATGTCACCTCATCCTCTCCTCATGTACCCATTCTTGGCGGGTGGCAGGAGCGTGCGCGTGTGTCTGTAGGGGGGGGGTGGCGGTGCTTATTCAGGCCGTGCTGCTCGGCTCGTGGCCTTCGCTTTAGGGGAGGAGGGGGGGTCGGGGTTAGGGGGTGACGGGTGCGCCCCGTTTCAGACACACGTCCTGTGATCTCAGGGGGTCCTGTGAGCGTGCTTCAGACTGTGGGGGGGCCACAGTTATTTTTGGGGAGGTCCTCCTGTCCATGGCTCTATAAGGAGAAGGACGCCCCCGGGCCCAGGTGCGATGGGGGGGTCGAGGCTGGGCTGTGCGCTGTTTGCACAGGGGCTGCAGCAGCCATGTCAGAAAATCTCAGGAATGTAGCTCGCCTGAGGCCCTGAATAAACTTCAAGCCGCTACTGCTGGTGTCAGTTGTTGATTTTTTTTTTTTTTATGGTTTGGGGGCTGGGGGGCTGGGGGTCGTAGGCCTTTCTTCAGGCCATGTGGGTGTCCTGTCATTATCGGCACCCTCCTTGGCACTGCTCGTCTCAGAGCTGAGACCTTTCTCACTTTTACCTTTTGTCCCAACTCGAGTTCATGTTCCACGGAATAATATAAAGTTGACAAGCCACATCCCCAGATCCCCACATCTAAGGAGATGTGACAGTTATTTTTCATTGTTTCATTTATTTATTTATTTTATTAATAACTTTTTGTTTTACATGGTTGTCCCCATTGAGATGAACATCTCGTTCGAATTAGATAACAACAATTTCACATGAAAAATAAAATAGATGGGATAAGAAATTACTTTTCACACAGGACGAAATTAACAAGTACAAAACATGTACTATATTTAATTAAAATGAACCAGAATTGGTATGTTTCTGTGGTCAGTTTAAATTCTCACTATCCCAAACATATACAGTTGACTGGATGGAATTGTCTATCAATTTAAACGGTTTTTAAAATGGGTCAGTGGTATAATATCATAACAGAAAACACAATAATTCGTTTTTCATTCATTTTTATTGGACGTCCTCAAACTTTACTTATTCCAAATGAACACAGAGACTCTTTCAGGCTTGTCAAAATACCAGCATCTATTCTCCCTGGAGCGTTAGATTTTAAGACAATGTTGTTTTTTATTAAAGAGCTCATTCTTACACACTGAGACACTTATATTGCGATATTTATTGGGGAGGAGAAAAAAAAACCTTTTTTACAACGCACCGGCAGACAGTTAACTCTCTTCACAATGTTTCGCAACGGTGCCATTTAACTTGCAGCAGAATGCCACAAAACGTCCCCTCAGCATTGCACAACCAACGTCCCGCATTGGCAGCGCGGCTGTGCATTCTTGCCATTCTCCTCGTGAAAGCGGATCGTTTTTAGACCCGGAGTGGCGCGACAGAATGCGAGACACGCGTCAGCTAACCATCGCAAACCGACAAAAAAAATCATAAAATCCATGGGTGAACTTTCGATGTACAGTGGATACATCCGCGGAAGATTTAGTGATGGTTTAGCCTTGGGGAAATTCGGGTGACGGGTATGAACAGGTGCGACTCTGGTTATTCAGGACCGGGGAGGTGAAAGGTTTATAGTTTATTACTCTAGAAAAGAGAAAGTTACCTTGTGACAGAGAAACATGAGAAATATTAACCTTGGACGAGACAATTTTAGGAGATGGTGCTTTAGTTTACAGTGCATGGAATGGAGGGTTAAGCTCTGCACTCACTGCAAAATAAAATGTATTTTGTTTAATATATAAATATTGTAGGAAAATTGTGTCTCTTGAACAGAATTTTTTTTTGCAATTACATTTTTAAAAGACATTTCCTCCAACAGTAAGTGAAACAATATATTATATATTAGTAGTAGTAGTAGTAGTAGTAGTAGTAGTAGTAGTAGTAGTAGTGGTAGTATTAGTATTATATAATACTCCAGGACTCCCTTGTGGCCAGGACTCCCTTGTAAAATAGATTTTTAATCTCAATGGGACCTTTCCTGGTTAAATAAAGGTTAAATGAAAAAAATTAAACAAACATATACAGTATTTGAGCATAGAATGACAACAATAACTGAACTGAGCATTCTGTGGTGTGGGCAACTGGGACTATACAGTTTTATTTTTAAATAAAAAGGTGAAAAGTACTCTTAACTTGTGGCAGGGTGTGGAACAGTACACAGGGTGTGTGTGTGTGGGGGGTTAACATGCTTGTAGACTGTAGACTGTGTGAAGGTATGTACAGCACTCTTAAACAGAAAGGCACAATTAGGGTACACTTCTGTTCCTCAGGGTACACATAAGATACTTCATGATGCGGTTTTGTACCCTTTCCCAGTAAACAAAGGTACAAATTGAGGAAAGGTACAGATATGTATGCAGGTAGGGTAATGAATCCTTATTCACACTGGCAGCCATATTGGAATGAAAATGAGGCTTGTACTGCAAGCAAAATTATTTTTCTAGTTCTTCTGACTAAAGGTACAATTCAGTACCCTACAGGGGTATTGCCACGGTGACAAGCATTTTTACTTGAATAGGTAAAACATGGTACCTTTACTCTGAGAGTGTAGAGGCTTTGTCCTCAACAACATACAGAGAGGGCGTATCACCTGGGCCTAAAACACATCGGTCAGACCTGTCCAGTTGACCAATCAATACAGAGCCCCCCCACCACCCCACCGCCACGCTTATCTGCCGTAGCTACGGGAACGCCTCTGCGTTATCGATCCGGCTGTTTGTCTACCTGCGTGCAGGAATGCATGTCTTCAAACGAATCGCGGAAGAGCTCCAGTACGCACTTTTATCCCTGCCTGTTGTTGAAAGTTACCTGCCGCAGGACAATGTCGGACCTTGTCTTATCTCCGGGTGTGTCTTGTTGTTGTGCCAGGCGAGGTTGAACGTTATTGGAAGAGCAGCACCACAGCAATGACCCTATATGATCTATGCTAGTGTGTAGGTGTCTGATCTGGTGTGGGTGCAGGGTTTAGTTTTTTTTAAACACCCGATTCAACTAATTAAGATCTTGAATTCAGACCATGATTGGCTTATTAGTTCATTCATGTGTGTTTTGTGCTGCCATTAGAACAAAAGCCTGTCACCCACACTGACCCTTCTCGGATAAGATTGGACACCCCTAGTCTATGCATTTACTGAACATAGGTTCCCAAACTGGGGTTTTTCCTCAGCGAAATCTAAATAAATATTTTCCCCTTTGTTTATTACTTCAATATGTCATGTAATTGACACATTTGAGACTTTCAGATCGTATAAACCTTGGCCTGCTTCACATGTCCCCTTCAGGCTGAGCGTACAGGCAGCAGGCACCCCCCACTCAGGTATAACAGCAGGGTCCAGAGTTCAGCACTCTGACCACTGCCAGGATATAACCCTCAGGTCCAGAGACCACTGCCCCGCCCAGACAGCCACCTCGATAGCAAGCCACACACCGTATTTCATTTCACGTTTCTGTGTTGACTGCATGGCACATGGGGTGGGGGGAGGAGGGGGCAGGAGGGGCGTTGGTAAACAGGGGCAGCCCATTTGCTGGGCGTGGTCGCAGTGCATTCATAAATAACTTCCCCCTCACAAAACCCTGGTCTCAGATGAAAGGGGCCCAGCGTCGTCTGCTCCCTGAAGCCTCTTATTAAAAGCCTTTCCCGTAAACAGCAGGCCTGGGGGGGATTTTACTGCTGCCCCCACATCTCAGTCTCTGTTAACCCCCAACCAGAGGTGTGGGCTCTGTTGGTACTATAGTATAAGGCCATTCTGACAATCACTTCACTTTCTTTACAGATTTACAGATTATGCTACGCAAACCTTATTAATCTTACATCCCTCCCCACTCCCCTCCAATTTTGTATGCACAGCTAAAGGTACATAACCTGAGCACACATGTATACTATATGCATACATGTATTAAACTATTTTGGAGTTGGGGAAACAAACGGGCTAAGACATGCGTGTATTGCGGTATTTTTGACTAAGACTTCAAAAGCAGAATGACCAAAGTGTGAATTACAAAGGACTTGAATATAACAAATCAAAGGAAGTAAGTGAAGCTACTGTATGAAAAAGGAAACGTCAACGAAAATTCCACAGGTTATCAAATGAGAATGGAGGGAAAACCCTGACGAAACCAATACCAACTTTTTCTTCTTTTTTTTTTTGGTTGATTTTCATTAGATATAACATTAAATATTATGATGCTTGATTTAAAGATATTTAATCATTTATTGTCAAATTAATTTTGATTGTTCAATAAATACATTTGGAATCTCATTGTTTATATGTGACAGTGTATAAATGTTTGATACTATGCATGTTTGGCACGGCATTTCATATGGTAATTAAAACAAGCATATTGTGTGTGTGTCCATGTGTGTGTGTGTGTGTGTGTGCATGGCTGAACGAACAACAACATGAGTGTCCACATGAACCTTACGAGAACAGTGGAGGAGAAACAATGTGCAATAATAATAATATTATTAATAATAATAATAATAATAACAATGATGCATTTTATTCATAAAGCACCTCTCTAGACACAAGGTCACTGGGGATGTCAGCAAGAACAGCACAGCACAAATCTCATATGATAAGACAATGAGAAGATTCAGAGTAATAAATGGGATGTTGGCATAGTAATCAGAAGGCATTATGATAAATAAAATACAATAAATACATTTTAAAAACACAGTAAAACCATTGAGAATAGGCTGCCACAATATTCTGTGGCAGTTTCCGGCAATGTTCCCTTTTAGGAACCTTCAACGTGGGACCACATATACAGAAAAATGTATGCCTTCACTACTGTAAGTCTGCTAAATGGCATATATTATATATCTGCATATATCTGCTTTAGAGAACATGCCACACATTTCTAGGGAAACAAACAGATAGCGTTCAACCCGTGTGAAACCACAGTGCATTTCTCCTTCCTCATTTTGTTATTTTTGACGGCAATAGATTAGATCACTGACA
>JAINUG010000022.1:2412933-2417933 GCA_029706075.1 Aldrovandia affinis
ACGGGAAGTTCTTATGGAAAGAGGGGGGCAGGAAGAACAAGAGGAGATGAGATGTGGAGATAGAGGACACAAACATCGCAATCGAGTGTGGGAAAAAGTGCAAGTCTTCTAAAAAAAGAGAGAGAGAGAGACACAGAACGATGGGGTAAACATCGCTAGGGTACAGCGCGTGCCAGCGGCCTACGTCACATGACCGCACGTCACGTGACCCCCCCTGTCGTTCCTGGTTATTGCGACATGTCGTTGACTCACTCGTCCATTAAATCTGATTTATTGGCGTACATCAACCCCTGCCCCCCTTTCTCGTCTCCACTCCACGAGTTTATTTGGGTTGCGTTTGGGGTAAAAAGCCGGGTTTAGCGTCCTGCTCAGTGCAAACAAACTGACATGTGATTTATGGAAAGGAGCCATGAAGGAAATGCACCTTTATAAATCAGTGTACTCTGAGTGCTGCTGACATGACCCAATCCCCGCCCGCCCCCCCCCCCAGCGTCCGCCCGCCCGCAACACGCACAGGAGACACGCTGATACTTATCTCTGTGCTCAGAGCTTTTACGTGGATTTAAATGGAAAAAGCTTGAGGCTCCTTGAGCTTCATTAGGTCCTCTGTTTATTTGTATCAATAACGTCTATAAAACAGTTAATGAAAGGTTGCCTTGTTAGTTCTGCTTGTTTGTCTTTGATGGCGTGCTTGAAACAAAGAGACAGAGACAGAGAGAAAGAGAGAGAGACAGAGAGACAGAGAGAGGGAGAGTTTTGGGAGAGTTTTATGAAGGCTGTGGTAACATTGACAGTAAAAATGTTCTCCAGCTTAACGTCTCAGTTACATTGATGACGATGGCTCATCTTCATACAAAAGCACAACCACAGTGCAAACAGATCACAGAGAGAGAGAGAGAGATTGAGAGAGACAGAGAAAGAGAGAAAAAGAGAGAGGGGGGAGAAAGAAAGACACAGAGACAGAGACAGAGAGAGAGACATTTTACATTTTAGGCATTTAGCAGACGTTCTTATCCAGAGCGACTTACACAGTTTACATTTCTTTACATACAATCCATTTATACAGCTGGATATTTTTACTGAAGCAATTCAGGTTAAGTACCTTGCTCAAGGGTATAACAGCAGTGCCCCACCTGGGAATTGAACCTGCAACCTCTGAGTTACAAGCCCAGCTCCCTAACCATTACACTACACTGCCAGAGAGAGTGAGAGAGGGAGAGAAAGAAAGAGAGAGAGAGGCAGAGAGACAATGAGACAGAGAGAGAGAGAGAGAGAGAGAGAAAGAGTGAGAGAGGGAGAGAAAGAGAGAGAGAGAGACACAGAGAGAGACAGAGAGAGAGAGAGAGAGAGAGAGAGAGAGACAGACAGAGAGAAAGGAAAAGAGAGTGCAGAAGGTAGGAGGGATGGACACAACGGAGCCCCTCACGTCTGGAACACGGGCAATGCAAATGCAGTCTGTAAGGCCCAATCACGCACTGCTGGTGTAACAGAGTTGGTTCTGCCTGCAGCGAGTTTCGAACCGAGGGATCTCGACGCGACAAGAGAGTGATTTAGCTCGCCGAGCCAAAGACTCAGCGTCACTTTCTGTAGCGGACGCTCCACGTACCGGAGCACCACCGCTACACTGGCACTGCGACCACTGTCCCGTTAACCTCACGTCTCATCGAACCCGGGGGGATGTGACCGAGCAGACCAATGATCATATTGGTCAGGGGTTCAGCATGGCGGGGGGGCAGCAGTGTGCCGTACCCCCTGTAATCAGCTCCCCGAGTCTGAGCTGCTTAACCAGTCTGCCCCCCCCCACCCCACCTCACCCACCCATTTTCTCCAATTATCCCCAGGAAATACTGTTATTTCCCACCGCCAGGATTCTGACAGAGAAGGAGGTATATATTCCCGGGTGCAGGAGCAGCTCAGACCGGGGCCGGTGATTGGTCCCGCCCCAGGGGGTGAGGGGGACGGAAGACGCGGTTAAGAAGCTAAACCTCTAATTTGCAGATAAACACGGCGGCTTTTATCTGCTTATCTGGGAGCGCGGGGCAGCTGAGCGGCTGTGGGGGGCTTTAGAGAGGGGGTACGGGGCGGGGGAGGTGATGTCATTGCGCGGCTGGAACACTGACCCCTCCCCTCCTGGCCCAGCCTTGAACTCGCTGACGGGCAGATGCAGAGCGACGGAAAGTAGAGGTGAAGTTAAGTGACCGGTAAAAGGATTGGCGAAGATGGGACAGATCGCACTCAGTGGATCTTCTCTCTCTAGCCTCCCCTCCCCTCTCTTTCTTTCTCTGTCTGTGTATGCACGTGACATCACTTTGGGTCTAGCTTTGGGTTTGTTACAGATTTTTTCCTGTTTTTCTCCCAATTTGGTGGCCAATTATAACCTCTATTTCTTTCAATTTACCCTCCCCCATGAGCCCGCCGCTCGTCCTCGGAGGCAAGACAGTTTTTCCCGTAGAGGGATGTCTTTCGCACTTCTTGGCGAGCTCGTGCCGCCTCACCCTCCCCATCAGGGGCGGTCAGCCAATCACCGGCCTCGATCGGTGCTCTCAATCAGAGTCAGGCTGGCTCAACTGGGTTTCGAAACTGTGGCCACAGTAGGCACCTTGCATTCCGGGCGAATGCTTTGACCGTTTCGCTAACCGAGGCCCTGGATTCAGCTTCCATTTTATTCACCTTTCTCTCTCTGATGGCTTTGTCAGGTATGTCATCAATCAAAGACATTTAAAGAATAAGACTTGCACACATATTTCATGCTCAGAAATAAAGTGTAATGATTTATTTAACCATGCAGGTTAACGTTTCAGTGCTCGGCAGGGCTGGACTGGCTATATAGTCTACCGGGCAAATTCTCCCAGTCCAGCCCTGGTGCTCGGATCTTCATTGCAACAGCCAACATCATCAGAGGACATCAGACACTCCATAGCTAGAGTCCAAGCAGGACTCATTTAAAGCATCCTGTTCTCCAAACTGGGAGTTCACAGGTCTGTCCCTCCGCTACAACATTCTCTCTCCTCCGAAATGTGTGGTTCTGTGTGGCTCAGTAGGTAGAGCATGGCGTTGACAACATATACTGAAAAATTTATGAACATAAGAACATAAGAACATAAGAATACATAATGATGAGAACGGGCCGTTCGGCCCATCTAGGCTCGTCATGTCCTAATCTAAAGAGTATCTAGTACTGCATCTAGCCTAGACTTGAATAACCCAAGCGTTTCTGCCTCTACTACCCGACCTGGCAAGCTGTTCCAGGCATTGACAACTCTCTGTGTATGCATTCACTACTGTAAGTTTGCTTTGGATAAAAGCATCTGCTAAATGGCTTATATTATATAATATATATATTATTATTACTTGGGTCACCACTTATTTACACTCTGCACTCATTCAGCTGTAGAGCTGCCACTTCATTTGCAGCTGGTGCAGGCAGACGGCTGGCGACCCAACGAGGCAGGGCGACAGTCTTGCATAGCGGTTAGGGAACTGGGCTTGTAAGACAGAGGTTGCAGGTTCCAGTCAGAGATGGGGCACTGCGGTCGTACCCATGAGCAAGGTGCTTAACCTAAATTTCTTAAATTTCCTAAGTAAACATCCAGCTGTCCAAATGAACTGTTTGTTAAGAAAAGTTAAACTGCGTAAGTCGCTCTGGATAAGAGTGTCTGCTAAATGCCTGCAATGACACCCTGCCGACTGGATCCCTCCCTCTCTGGGAGACGTATGGCAAAATATTCACTGCACTGTGGGGCAGCACTAGAACAGCCTGGAATTGGATCAGGCAAACAGAAACATTGTTTTATAATATATAATAATATATGATAAATGATAAATGATAAATAAATAATAATTGAACATAACTAAGCCAATGACTGCACATACTGAGCACAGCTGAGAGAGGTTATTACTTGTTAATCAGGAACCAATTATTTTCACATCAATTTAGCTGCAAGAGGAGGACCTTTTAAAAAAAAAAAAAAGTGAATTTGTAACAGTATGTATGTTTGCTTGTGATTTTTAAATTGAGCAATGTCTTCCTTGAGTCAAGAAAACCACACACACACTCATGCACATGCACACACATACACACACACACACACACACACACACACACACACACACACACACACACACACACACACACACAC
This sequence comes from Aldrovandia affinis, assembly GCA_029706075.1. Taxonomy (NCBI): domain Eukaryota; kingdom Metazoa; phylum Chordata; class Actinopteri; order Notacanthiformes; family Halosauridae; genus Aldrovandia; species Aldrovandia affinis. The sequence goes on from JAINUG010000022.1 coordinate 2,417,073, forward strand.
ACACACACACACACACACACACACACACACCGTGTGACAGATTGGAGACAGAGGTGTTTGTGAAGATGACGAAGGCCTCGTTGGATGAATTACGAATACTGCCCCCGAGATTACTCTCACATGTGCAGGACTTAATCAGAGAAGGCCTTGTACTGGACAAATTTGTGGCACCATTCCCTAATTCATCCTAGAGTCTCCGGGCAGGCCTTGAATTGTCTCCTGCACTGTGGAGCTAATGAAAGGGTCCACTCTGCCCGAAGGTCACATTGAATTTGGAGGCCTCCTAGCCACCTCTGTCATCTCTTTTTATCCTCTCTCTCTCTCTCTCTCTGTCTGTCTCTCTTTCTCTGTCTCTCTCTCTTTCTCTCTCTCTCTCTTTTCTCTCTCTTTCTCTCACTCTGTCTCACTCTCTCCGCTCTTGGCTCCTTTCTCTCCTCTTACTCTCTCCCCACAGCATTGTGACACCATTGTATTGTGACAGGGGATGCGATTGTGGCATCACAATTAGAGGTGGAGGCCCATCACGGTCTCCTTGTTGCCTTTGTGATGCAGGTTTTATTGTAGCTCTCTGTGCTACATGTAGCCTGGCCGTTTTTTGACCCCTGCTGGTCCAATATGATTTGCTGTGGGTAATACAAATCAAACAAAATAACATTATGTAATCTTAGAGGGGGGGAAACGTTCCATCAACAGTAACGGGGCTGAATAGTAGTTTTCTTCAGCACAGGAGATGTGGGGTTGATTGGGAGGGGGTGGGGGGGGGGGGTGACAGGAAATGAAAAGGAAAGGAATGATGGCATGATGGAGTGTCGGAGAGAGCGCTGTTTACCTTGACATCCTTCAGGGAATAAGTGGAAAAAA
>JAINUG010000022.1:2422933-2597933 GCA_029706075.1 Aldrovandia affinis
AGTAGGTAGAGCGTGGTTCTGTGTGTCTCAGTAGGTAGAGCATGGTTCTGTGTGGCTCAGTAGGTAGAGCATGGTTCTGTGTGCCTCAGTAGGTAGAGCATGGTTCTGTGTGGCTCAGTAGGTAGAGCGTGGTTCTGTGTGGCTCAGTAGGTAGAGCGTGGTTCTGTGTGGCTCAGTAGGTAGAGTATGGTTCTGTGTGGCTCAGCAGGTAGAGCATGGCGCTGACGACACTTAGGTTGTGGATTCCAATACCCACTGGGGCCACATGTGTTGAAGAATGTACGCACTCACTACTGTAAGTCGCTTTGGATAAAAGCATCTGCTAAATGGCATATTATATGTTATGTTATGTTATGTGATCACGTACATTCCAGAAACTTCCAAAGCCCGAGTACCACGGGGCTCTGTCACGGGGCGCCTTGTGCCAGAAATAACACCGCCTTTGTCATCGCAGGAGCTGTCAGTGAGCGTGAGCATCTGTCCAGCAACATCTGAGCCTAATGCACCAGCGTCTTCATATTTGTGTTTGTCCACCGTCGTACCCTGACGAAGGCTCGTGAGCTGAAACGCCTTGGCGCATAGTGATTTTAAACGATCTCCTCTGTGGACATGCCATGTAATTAAAGGCATTTTTTAATATTGTTTTTATTGAAAGGGACATTTTTTCATGTAATTAAAGACATTTTTTAATATTGTTTTAATTGAAATCAGCCGATTGAAAGGGCCATTTTCCAAGAGCACCTCCTGCACTGGATTTAGGCTTTTTGGGTAATCCTGGCAGTGCTCCGCCCCTTTATTTAATGCGTTGTATTTGAAGTATTTGAAAAATATAATGCTTCAATATTTTTTTGTTCTTTAAATCTCTCAGAAAGTCACAACTTCAAGTTCATGTTTGCTGTTAATTTATATAAATAGGTATGCAGTACATCCCTGAAGATGTCATGTCATATGTCATATAATGAAATATAAAAAATAAAAATAAAAACAACAAAACATTTGAATGTATTCTCAAATTCATTTGAGCGCTTTCGGAATGCATTTTCAAATACATTGCCGGATTCAAACGCCTTTGTGAATTGAAAATACTGCTCCAGTAGGACATATCACTTATGAACAGTGTGTCCTCAGCCCTCAGCAGTGTGTCTCTGGGGGCTGGCATCTTGGGGTGTTAATGAAGTCTCAGGGGGGCCGTATCGTATCGGAGTGTCCTGATGAATTACAGTGTTCATGTGATCACTGGATCATCTGCTCTGAATCTCAACATACCAATCACTAGTGGAAACTCCAGTGAAAATGTAAGACATTTCTGAAATACATTATTTTAAAGTGCTGCTTGATGCTTGATGCACTCAAAGGAGGAAACGCATATTTCACTCATGTATATACTGGCATAACTGGTGATGGGGAACATTAAAGGTCAGATAGGGTGTGTTTGAAGATGATTGACATCTATCCTCTTTGGAGGAACATCCTGTTCAACATGAATCTGTGACTCAGGCAGGTTTACAGGGTACAGGCAAGAGAAGAAGAGGGACATGTTAGAGGGAGTGGGCGAGGGGGGCTTTGGGGTGATTTAGAGAGGAATAGCGCATTGTTTTCAGAGAAAGCAGTGGATGGGGAATCGAATCTAAATGTAATTCCCGGCCTGGCCACGAGGGCTTGTGGGTAATTAGGAGTGCAGCAGGTTTTATTCCTGACGTCGTCTGAATGCTGAACTCATCTTTTGGTGGCTGATGTGTTCAGGAGCCTGAGGTTTGGCAGCGTTTGGCAGGTGTGATACATTCAACCGGGTGTATAATTCAGCTCTGCGCAGGATAGAGATGTGATGCGATTCGCCATGAGATCTGATGAGATTTGCCATGAGATCTGATAGGATTCACCATGAGATCTGATGAGATTCACCATGACATCTGATAGGATTCACCATGAGATCTGATAGGATTCACCATGAGATCTGATAGGATTCACCATGAGATCGTATGAGATCCTGCCATGAGAACTGATGAGATCTCGCCATGCGCCAGGGAAGCCCGGCGTGTTTGAAAGCCAGCCAGCGGTGTTGGCAGAAAGAGCCTGTCTCCTCTCCAGCTCTCTGTGATGAATAACGTGTTGGAGAAAAACACGTTTTCGGACAAGAAACGCCGTGTTATTACAGCGCGCCGTAGCTGTTTGCACTCTTTTCCCCTGAGCTATAATTAGGGCCCTTGTCTGTGCACTTTGTTACAATGCGAGACATTGTTGAGGAATGCACCAGCAGAGTTTTTAAACAAAAGCGATTGCATAAAAACAGGTTTTTCCTTACGGTTTAAGCAGAGAGAGAGAACGAGAGAAAGAAAGAGAGAGAGAGGGAGGGAGAGAGTTAGAAAGAGACAGAGAGAGAGAGAGAGAGAGAGAGAGAGACAGAGAGGGGTGCGGACACTGAGCTCTTATGTAAACCAGGCGGGTCTCTCAGGTCTACAGGAGAAAGGAGGACCCTCTCCGTGTGTCTGTGAGGTCAGAGTGCCTCTCCTGTTGCGCTACCTGCTACCCACTGGAGACACAGAGTGAGGTACACCCACTGGAGACACACTGGGGAGAAGCGAACATTTGGCAACGTGTCTTTACGCTCACCTGAGCCTTGCAGCAATGTAGTGTAGAGGAACTTGGTTTGTAACTCAGGGGTTGCAGGTTCAATGCCGTGTGGGCCACTGCCGTTGTACCCTTGAGCAACGTACTGTACCTAACCGGAATTGCTTCAGTAAAAATATCCAGCTGTATGAATGGATAGCACGTGTTTGTAAAGAAGATGAGCTGTGTACAATCGCTTTGCATAGGGACGTCTAGCTACGTAAGCATCTCAATAATGCAATGTAAACCCGTCAGCCCCCATTCAAACAAAACACTGTTTTTATAAACCTTGTCAATTGCCTTGTATAGACCAGTTTAGAATTACAGTCCTTGTGGCCCAGTCTTGGCAATGGAGTCAGAGTTTTAAGGGGTCGGGGGTATGGAGAGGGGGTGGGTTTGGGGGAGGGAGGAGGGGGGCGTGTGAGATCAGACAGGGTAATAGAGGAGTTAATTAGGAGCAGCTTAATGGAGGATGAAGCAGACGGAGAGGAGTGCGTGCGTGGGGGCTGGGTGGGGGGGAGGGCAGGTATGGTGGTCAGGAGAGGATTTGACCGACCTACCACAGCTTCCCCTCAGTGATTGGAGCGGCTGAAGGGGTACTCTTACTGCCTGCCCCCCTCCACCTCGACACACAGGCACACATCTCCTCATCACCCCCCCCCCTCCGGTCTGAAATAAAGTGGCCTGTATTTACTCTGGGGGGGGTCTGCCCTGGGCATGCACGGTAATGGAGCGGCTGTCCTGCCGGTAGTGGGGTCACAGAGATGGGGGGGGGAGGAAGTGGCCAGTGGAAGGGGGGCGTGATGAAGACGTATGTGTCCCCAAAGAGAGGGGGAGAGAGAGGGGTGGGGTGGGGGGGGAGAGGGGAGATTACGCTGGAGTGACAGGGAACCTCTGGAATCCTCCCGGCCAATCGGGCAATCGTTAACCCCTCCCCCCCAAAGCAAAGGGGGGGTCGGGAGGGCAGGCCTGCCGCTGACCGCTGGATGGCCGCTGTGCAGAGGTGACCTGCAAGGTCACCCAGGGGTCAACGGGGGCTAAATCAACACCCCATTCTCCAGTGGCTTCTGCGGTGAGAGAGGGGCCCTGATTGATACAGGTACCCCCCCTCCCCTCACACCCCCAACACGCCCAAACGAGGTCACACCCTGACCGATGGGGCTCATCCGTCTTCCTCCAGCATCCTCCTTCCGCCAAAAACATCCCTTCACTTTTAGAGGTGGAGCAGCTCCTCCAGTGTGCTGGTTGTGCTGCTTTTCAAACTGGTCTCTAGCGCTGAGACACGGCCACGCTTTCATGTTTCCGCCCAGTCTCGGGGGGGACGAGGACCTGGAGGGGGGGTTCAGAAGTCTGGATACCAGTGTGTAGGTCCAAACCCCCAAAAAAAAATCTGAACAACAACGACAACGGCAACAACAACCAAAAAACAACAGCAGTTTGTTTGCCCATGAAATCAAATTTTGTCTGAACGGAGATCGAAGTCCCGCCAAGATTTTTGTTCTCCGTTCTTTTTTTTAGTCCCGGGCGTAAAGGCAGCGCCGCATGCAGTCCTCCCCTCTCTCTCTCCCTCTCTGTGTTTATAACGTCGTCAAGGGCAATTTTTTATTCTCATGGAGAAGTGAAAGTGCTTCTTGATGTTCACTTTTGGACTTTTCCCAAGATAAATGAGTAAATCATGTAACGCACTGGGGAGGAAATGGTTTTAAAACAGCTTTAAAAAAAAAGTTTAAAGGCACGACATATTTGGAGCAGCTGTGAGACTGTAAGTAGAGAGCAGGACTGCTTGTCCTGCAGACTAACAGCTTTCAGACAAACCACATTTCAGAGGGATCCAGCAGGCTTTTTTCTTCTCTCTCAGTTTTTTTGCAATATTTAATTAATGCTTGCCCTTAAATCAGAACAAGATGTCACAGAAGACACGAATGCAAGTCGTGCATTCCTCGCCAGACTATTGCTCAATCAAAAACTGTACGACGCACTCGGGGAATGTGAGGAATTTCTCCCAGAGACAGTTCCCCTCTCAATTGGTACAAATCGGGGGTGATTCGTTGATGATGCGATTGGCTGAGGTGATCCTTTTTAAGCCCCGCCTTGGGCCGAGACAGGTTTATTCTCACGCCATGAATCGGAGACGGTCACTGGGTTTCAAGGAGGTACAAACCTGCCCCCTACCCCAGCTAACACACGACGCTCACTCAACATCACAGCGACATTACTCCTGGCTGTGAAATGATACGGGCCGACACACACACACACACACACACACACACACACACAGGAGCCCCGGCGGGGATATCAGGCAGCAATCTCTTCCACGCTTCATTCAGAAACAAGTCAGACACCAGCACGGAAGATCCAAGCGATGCCATTTCCTGCTTTTTTATGCCCCCCCCCCCCAACACCCTTCACCCCCTCTCTGCCCCCCCCTCCCAGCCCTCTTCAAAGCTGTAAGCTGAGGACAGACACTGTCCAGACCCGTCCTCACACACAACACAGGCCTTTAGCTTCCCATTCATAAAAATGCATGAATGAATGAATGCATGAATTAATAAATTAATAAATGGAAAATGCATGGTTGCTGGTCGGGGTGGGGGGGTTGTTGGTGGGGGGGTGCAGTGGGGGGCTGCAGTGTGCTTGCTGATCTCTCTCCTGCCGGCCTTGCCGAGTGGGGGGCACAGACAGGGAACAAGTGTCAAGTCCGGGGAGGAAAAGTGGGTCACGTCGCAACCTTTGTTTGTGAACCCAGCAGTTACAGGGTACGGGAGACAATAAGCGCTTTGTCCACTGGACTTTTTTCTGCATTATGTCTGAGGAAAAGAAAAGCCAGCACTCTCTTCCATCTCACTGGGCATGAGTCGGGGTGACAAGGGAGAAAACTGTTTGCCTTTCAAACTGAAACCTGATGCCAGTCAAATATACTACTGTATGTCTGTCCCCGCCCCCCCTCCCACCACCACCAGCACCACCAGCACCACCAACTGCCTGCTATGACATCACAACCAATACTGTTGTGATGTCATAAATTAAGTGGTAAATAAAAACAGAGGAAGAGAGAGAGAGAGATTATTATGGTATGCCACAACTTGAGTCAAGTGACATTCATTCACACAAAGAGCCACAAAGGTCCAAAAACATAGTCTTGCACTTTTAGATTGTAATAATATAATATATCATATTTAATCGATTATTGTTACTTCTAGTTAGTTCTTTCTGTTCTATTACCTTTCCTGTACATTACTTTATTTGTTGTTTTTGTTTTTTTACATTTTTCTCTAGTTCAATACTTATTTTATTATTTTTTATTATTTCTTAAAAGGTTTAATTAATCTTTTCCCATTAATTATATTGTGTGATATTGCGCTGTGCTTTTCTGTTCTATGCTTTGGCAATAAAGAATGTATAGTTTTCATGCCAATGAAGCAAACTGAAATTGAAAATAGAATTGAAAAATAAGGGAAGAAAGTTCAATAGAGGGACAAGAGAGGGAGAGAGAGCACCTACTTGATTCAAACAACCAAAGATTTTCACTGAGTTTCCTTTTCAGACTAATTCAATCATAATTTAAATCACATATATCAAGTTAGCATGCTTAAATGAGCTAGCAACCATTTTTAGAGACATGCGCTGTGTCAAAGTCTTCAAATTCACACAACGTGAGTGATGTAAAATTAATGGCTTGAAGAACATCCTCAAGAAGACTTAAAAAATCTGTACTCATCAGATCTTAAGGAAACGTTCAAGAAACAAATGTAATCCAGACTGATTTTAGGCTGGTGTGTATGCACGTGTGTGCGTGCGCGCGTAAAGGTGTGTGTGTGAGTCAGTGTGTGAGTCAGTGTGTGTGTGTATGGGGGGGGGGGGCGGTCCTTGTCTGGCCTGGCCAGATTGAGCGCACTAAGTGACTGGTCATTAACGGTCAGCCGAGCGCGTGTCTCTGGGTTAAATGGGAGCATTGTCTCCATCGCGCAGATTAATGCTGCCCCCCGGAGAACGACCTCACCTGTCATATCTGTCACACGTTTAATTCATCATATTCCATGGTCAAAAGAACCCCCCCCCCCTCCTCCCCTCCCCACCTCGCTTACACGCCTGCCCGGTTACAAGGAGCTTAAGTCAGGGAACAGCCCAGACTTAAGTGAACGAGAGCAGCCTCCTTCGATTGAAAAATGTAATTTCATCTTCTTTATCTGTGATTAATAAATCAATAATTGCAATTCGGCCGAGGGTCTATGCGTGGACGCTGCAGCTGCTGTGGAGCTACGCTGGGGTAGACCTGCGTATGCGCATGTGCTTTTTATCTGCTTTTAATCAGGTCAAATAGTCTTATTAAAGAATGACATTTGTTTAATAACTGATGGCCAATCCTATCTCGTTTTATGGAAATGCTCACCATTTTAAGGGTTCTAAAGACCACTCAAGGTCTAAAAATGTATTTCGAAAGCATTTCGAGGACCAACGTACGATTGGATCTCATATACACTGTTAAGAAATTATTCCCAGTGCTTCATAGTTTCTTTACAGATAATATACCACATAAAATGCTATTTATGTAAATGTGATTTATGCGATTTTATGCAAGCATGTCCCGTTTAGATCTCTTAGTCACAGCAATCTGATATGAGGAGATGTTGACAGGTTTCACCTGTAATCAAACAGAAATATGTTTAAGTACCTGTTCCAAAAGCAGGGTCTGATCTCTTATCTGTTAAAAGCTCAACTAAAGGTACTAAAAATGCCATTACTTTGTAACACAAACCCTCTGACCTTGAAGCGTTTGAAAGTGAAATTGCTTTATAACAGTTATACTTCTCCTTATATGTCCTTATCTCTCAGTGGGCCACAGACACACACACACACACACACACACACACACACACATACACACACAACCATAATCTCAGTAAGACACACACATACACACAATTTCTGTTTTCTGAGACATGAACACACACATTAAATCCCACACACATATAATATATATATATAACATGTAATGTGATGTAAAACACATACTGCACACACATACACACATACAGTCTCACTCTCTCACACACACATGCACACACACACACACACACATTCACTCACTCACTCACACACAAACAGACACACATGCACTCACTCAAACACGCTCACTCACACACAAACACACATGCTGCACACACACTCACTCACACACACAGAGACAGGCACACATACTGTACACACACACACTCACACATACACACACACACACACACGCAGTAACTCACACAGGAGCAGGCTCCAGTGACGCGTGCCGAACGGAGGGACGGTAAATCCCCTAATTCGGTCTATTCTAGCAGAGATCCCTGGCTGGCAGCCAAACTAAATATTCTGGATGAGAACACAGTAAGAGAGCCCTCCCCATGTGCAGTACAGAGGGCTTCCCTCTGGCTTTCACTATTATTATTATTATTTATTACTTTTGATCTTCTATTATTATTGTTACTGTTATTATTTACAATAAAATGAGTATTGGCATTCTCACTGGTCATACTTTAAACTGAGAAAAAGTCAGTTGTATTATTTGTTCTGCCCGCTCGTCCTCTATCATCCACAATACACAATAACGCCCCCGCCACCCCAAAGCCGGCCTGCCCACCACAACTAGAGAGAGGTGTAAATCTGTCAATGTGTTATGTCAATAATCATAAGTGTGTGATTTGGCAATATGAGAGTCATCTTGTCATGCCAATAAAGCCATTTGAACTGATTTGAGTGCGAGCCAGAGACAGAGAGAGAGAGAAAGAGAGAGAGAGAAAGGGAGGGAGAGAGAAAGGGTGGAGAGAGAGAGAGAGAGAGAGAGAGAGAGGGAGAGAGAGAGGGAGGGAGAGAGAGAAAGGGTGGGGGAGAGAGAGAGAGAGAGAGAGAGAGGGAGGGTTAGTTCCTCAGCTGGCATGGTGTGTTGTGGTGTGGTGGGGGGGTGGTCGGCACGCAGGGTGGCTCAGTCTCGACTCACATCCCACACACACTTCCATGGCTTTGATGAGGAGAGCACTGTGTGTGTGTGTATGTGCATGTGGATGTGGATGTGTGTGTGTGTGTGTGTGTGTGTGTGCAGGAGGAGGGAACGGAAGACAGCGTCTGTTTCGTGTAAAGATCTGAAACAAAAGGCAGAACGGAAGTGGGGGTGAGTCTCGACGTGGACGTTATTACCCTCCCACAGAGGCCTGGCAGCCAGCCCGCCAAGCGCTGCAGAGGCATGCTGGGATATCCAGGGGAGAGCGCCCTCGTCTAGCATGGGACAGGGGCGCTGGGGAACCAACAAGCTGTCCGCCAACCCGCCTGTCCCATAAGAGCAGCGTGTTCATCCTTTAAAAAAATCTGCTCACACCAGCAAGGCCTCACACACTCAACCTTAACACAATACATTTATTCTGAATCTTAAAGTATCAAAATAAACATAAATGAATGGAATTAAAGCACCTTTAATCATTTGTTTAAAAAAACGTTGTTCTATTTGTTTAATCCAATTTCACTTTCCCGGATACACTTAAATAATACTTCACGATTAAGCCATATAAGCATTGACACCGAATGTATCGAGATGTACCTTAAAAAGTGAAATAGGATGCGAATTGGAGACTTGCGGGTAAACTCGTTGGGTTAATATTTGTTTTTTTGTCCCACGCCTGAGCCGTCATTTCAGGTTTCTCTATTACTCTGACACAAGGCATCACGAGTCATTAAAAATGTCTTGTGCTAATATGACTTGCAAAATGAAACGTTCGAATGAGCAACAGGATGAAATAAAACGTTGCCGGGCGCAAGACCTCGGCATTACAGCTTCCGGTCTCGGGCTGAACGATTTGCTTAAAATTACTGACCTATTTGCATTTATGAAAACCAGAGATAATTACTATCTATTGCCTCAAATAATGAAATTATTGCGCAATTTACTTTTACAAACAAAATTGAGACTATATTTTAATAATTTGTATTCTCAGTTATTTCAATTATGTAAAACTAAACTCTTATCGAAAATGTGACATTTTGTCTTCTGCCTAATTAATACGGTGTGGTATATATACAATATAATTTGTGACAAATAATTAACAACACATTTAACATAAAATAAGAATGCCTTCAAATGTCTATATACACCAACGTTAAATGATGTTAACATGCATGACCCCCACCCCGCCGCCAAAAAAACGATGAATAAAAAGCATGTACATGAACATATTCAAGCATATATTGGAAACTTGAACGGAATCGTACAGGGGGAAAAACGTGCAATTCGTTTAACCTGTTATTTTCTAGGTGAGTTGGAATAATTGTATTGACCTAAATTTCAGTTAAATAGAGACGCCTATTTATTTGACAAATAAGACAAATCGAATTGATTAATTTAATTTACAATCCGATTGAGGACAATTTGAAGTCATGTGGGAAGTTTCCCTCGTTATTGTAACAAGGAGAGAGTGAATGTGACCCTGCGTTTCTATCGCCCCCGCGTTTTTTAAATAATTACATTTACATTTTAGGCATTTAGCAGACGCTCTTATCCAGAGCGACTTACAAGATGTGCATTAATACGTGGTAGGAACAATCATAGTTTGCGCACGAGATCAGTGTAGTAATACAGCGATAGACATCATTGGAGGCAGCTGCATAACATACCTGTAACACTGGGAAGGAAAAGGTTACTAATTTTTTTGTATTATTATGAAAAATAAGAAGTATAATGTAATAATGTAATAATGTAATATACAAGAAGTGTTGAGCAAGTCGGCAGTGGTGATGACAGTAGGCTAGATGTACAGAATTAAGTGGTAGTATAGGCTATAGCTTTACCACTAAAGCTATATATTGAAAATAATGCTAACCCAACGAAATGAACTGATATAATTTTTTTCACCGCTGTCTGAGTTGAACAACTCGTTTGTCGGCGGGTAGCTATAGAAGCATGGTAAAAAGTTTAGCAACTTTGGCGACATGAAACGAACAAACGTGTTAATTAAGTTCACGCAGGCTGCAAAGTCGATCGGGGATTTTTTTCTTCTCTCCCTTAACAAACAATTAGTCCATCAGAGTTATCGAGAGAGTCAGCTCAGAGGGAGTTTGTTTTGTTAATTGCTCGTGTTAAGCCTAATTACGGTTTTGGGTGGAGCTGTCAGGACAGGACGCGGAGGTGGAGTGAGGGAAGGGAGAATGGGGGGGGTTGAGGGGACGCGCTTTGTATATGGAAACAGTAAAGTCCTATCTTAAAGACCAGTGCACTCGGACTACAAAGTAAGACAGTCGAGTAGGAGCTAAAAAAATTGGGATACCAGCGGTACCAGTGAACGGGAAGAGATTCATGGAAGCGCGAGCAGGTAAGAACTTCACGACACGACCGATCGATGCGTGTACTTTACTTACAGTTTAAACTTTATACTGTATGGTTTGGTGTAGCCTATACAGTCACATAGCGCGCAGCTATATAGGAAATGCAGTTAGCTCCGCGACGTGTGTCCTAATTTATTCATATTCAACATTAGGCTACAGTCAATCGTTCTGTAGCTGAACAAGTTTCTGAGCGAGTCGAAATTGTGCAATTTGTCGTGTGATGTCTAGACTGTTCGTGCGTTGCTTTGGGAATTAAACCTGACGATTTAATTATTATCAACATTATGGGGTTTTTTCATACTGTAATTTGTAGCTATTTTCACACATATTTTTGTTTTTACAAAAGAAGGACCGCTTTCTTGTTTTTTGGGAAGTGTAACTAGTAGTTAGGATATAGCTAATAATTGTTAAAAACAAAAACGAACTCGGATTCGATACTGATAAAAACCTGCTGAATTGTCCATAGTATTTCACCCTGGAATGCGATAAGAGCTCATCGCAGCATTGCGCGATAGAAAGTAGGCTAATCTTCGCCTTTGCTTGAACCCGCTAGCTAATATCGATATCCTTTATGTTCCCACACTTAAATGCTGCTTTCCTTTATTAAACGTAGCCTAGGCTACTCTAGGTCATTTGGTTTTGAGTCAACTTTTTTGTTTTAAAGCTTAAAATGTACACCGGTCGAAGCCAACCCCCGCTGTCTACGAATCCACCTTTTGAAGGGTGACCCTGCGAGCCCGCCTCGGTCCTTTATTTACTCTCGTGCTGCATCGTGTGCGATTATTCCACTTCCTAATTCAATCGCACACTATCTCTCAATCTCTCTCGCTCCCTTGTCTCAATGTTTGTCAAAATGCATCGCGGGGCTTGACACGGCGTTTTATCGGTTGGGCCCCCCGCCGCGTTCGGTTTAGCGCGCGTGAGCCTTCGCCCGAACACGCGCTTCGCAAGGGAAACATGATCCACGCGCGCAGGTTCCTTTATATCTGTGCATGTAACGCATACCGCGACGTGACATCTACAATAACATTATTTCAGACTACAGCTGTCAAAGGGAGAGAGGAGGGGGGGGTATACAGTTACTTCACATTCAATGTCCTATTTTTTTGTCTTTTTGACAAGCCTCTAAATAATTTAGAGCGTTCTGAGAAACACATATGTGACAGCATTTTTTCCCTCCTCGTTTCGCGGTGGTGTCAAGAATAAGATTTTTTTTTTGCACGAGAAAGTCGCGATGGAAAGCGATGATGACACGGGTTTTTGTTTTCTTGTACAAGGTGCTCATCTTTTGTCGATCACCGCATGACTTCACTGACTGTTGCACAAAAAAAGGCACGTGACGCCCTCGCCCAGTGAGTAATAATACGTTCGGGGTTATTTACGGGAACACGAACGTGCAAATGTGTAAACATTTTTCCTTGATTGGAGGCATGTTCACGATTTTTTGGTTTATTTTACATTCTTTGAATTACTCGAAATCAAGTGAAAATCTAAGATTCCTCGTAGGCTACTATATTGGGTAAACGCTAGATTTTGAAGAGGCTGACGGTTGCGATAGCGATTCTCTAATTTTGTAACTTTTTCGCAAGACGTTTCAAACTGGCTGTTTCGGCTCGAGCCCTCTCGGTTTCAGCAGCGCTTTCTACATTCTCGGTTGGAGAGGAGAATTCTCACTTTTTATCTCAAAATACCTGCCGAAAAAGTGCTCTCTTCTCGCTTTTCACTTTCAGCTCTTCCTCGGCACTTAACAAAACGAATTATATACATTTTTAATTTAAAACAAAGTTTTAATCAGTTAGCAAACTGGTGTTCACCAGTCAGTGGGGGCGAGGGTTGAGAGAGAGAGAGAGAGAGAGAGAGAGAGAGAGAGAGAGAGTGTGTGTGTGTGTGTCTGACTCAGTGGTCCTTGCCTGCCCCTTAATGAAAAGTGCAATTTAATCACTGGTGTGCCAAAGTGAGCGTGATTAGCTCGTACTAGGGCTTAAGGGTGGCTGTGTGTGCACAGTATTGATCCCCCCCCACAGCCCCCCTGCCCCCCCAGCACTGTGACAGGCAGTACCTCCAGATGGCCTTGGAGGAACCTGACTGTAAAGATTGGTGGGTGGGGGGTGAAGTAGGTCAGATTGGCAGGATTAGGAGAGATGCAGCCTCACTCCGCTACGCTACACGTGGTGGGGGGGACGCTGGGCGCCACGCACACATTCACACACACACACACACACACTCACACACACATTCACACACACACACACACACACACACACACACCCCGAATTATAGCGCCCCCTAAACCCCCATTGTCCCCCCCTCTCCCACCTTCCCCCTTGTCCAAGCGGAGAGATCATGGCTGAGGCTAACCTCTCTAATGTCCCTAATGGCTCCTCCATTGTGGGATTATCCCCTGTCCAGAACAATGGCCAAACCCCCTCCTTCACCCCCCTGTGTGTCCCGGCGCCCCACCCTAGTGCCCCCAGGGTGATGAGGGGAGCGCTGGCTGTACGCAGGGCTCTTTATTAGCGCAGACTGCCTAAAAAATACCCAGTCACCCCTCTATGGCTCCCCCAAACAGTGTGTGCAGGTGAACACACTGACCCCAGATCAGTTTCAGCACTCTGTGGCATAATGGCTGGGGGTGAGGAGTAAAGTCAAATGAAATGATCCTGGATCAGTGCCAGGGAGGCCCTTGACTGCATATTGACAATATTATAATGGAAAGTGAGCTGCTAAGTGCTTGCAATCAGAAAACAGACTTACATTTTTACACAGCACAAAAAAAGAGGCCCTGAAACGTAAAATCAAGCACACTGAAGATGTTCCCGCAGATAACATGCAGTTGTAAATGTCTGTGTGTGTGTGTGTGTGTGTGTGTGAGGGGGAGGGGGTGTATTTGAATGTGGAACACTCCTAGAGCCAAACAACCAGTTTTTCTAAAAAAATATGAAAATGAGCAGAAGGTACTAGGTATAATTGTGTCCTCCCAGAATGCTTAGTGATAATGGAGAGGGGGAATTCTCAGCACCCTTCAGTCTGACGGGCAGCAACTCTTATGTACCTGAAGGTCTGCAGCAGCTAGGGTCTTCCCTGTCCTTCACCCCTCCATTCCTCCCTCCCTCTCCCACTCTCTCCAGCTCTTTCTCCCTCTCTCTCTCTGTCTCTCTCTCCCTCTCCCTCTCTCTCCAGCCCTCTCTCTCTCTCTCTCTCTCTTCTCTCTCTCTCTTCTCTCTCTCTTCTCTCTCTCTTCCCCCCTCTCTCTCTCTGTCCTCTCTGGGCGTGTTTTGAGGAGCGCAGGAGAAGAAGAGATCGAAGCCCCCTCCGAAAAACTAACAGAGCAGCTGGAGTCCTCCTTCACCTTTTTGTGTTTCCAGGAGTTCCTCCTGCAGGCATGGTGACCACATTAAGCCCCCACAACAAAACCAACAACAACAAAAAAGCAATTCAAATTTCACTTCAGAGCCCCCCCTCCTTACTGAGTGGGTAACCAAAGCGAGCCCTGGAGGGATGAGACCAGCCCAAGAAAAGAGAGCAGTTTTTAAAAGTTTTTAAGACCGTGGGGCCGGTGGCATGGTGGCGGGGCAGGGTGGGGTTGGGTTGGGGAAGAGTGGGTGTTCTCCACTGAGATTGTTCCCAGCTTTGGAGGCCCGGAGTCCGACCCCATATGTTCCTTTCAAAAGGAAGCTCTTGATCTCTTTGAGATTTTTTCTTTTGGTGGTTGCTCTTGTTGTTGTAGTTGTTGTTGATTTTGTGTGTCTGTTGGCTCGTGTCCTGGCAGCAACTGCATGTCCAAAATGCTGGTGTGGGGGCCATCTCAGAACGGGACGGGATGGGATGGGACGGGAACGGGAGGGGGGGGGGGAGCGGAGGCGGCTCTGCAGGACAGGGCGTCCGCTGGCAGGAAGTAATTGGCGGCGAGGCAGTGAGTGATGTGGTCAACGCCATGTCACTGACGAGGGGAAGGAAGGGGGGTGTTTGGAGCCTGCAACCCCCTCCCCGATCCCTTCCTACCTTCCCTGGTTGTTTTCTTTTTCTCTTTATTTTTGTTCTCCGCTGTCCCTCGCTTTGGTTCCGCCCCGCCCTGCTGCCCAGCTCTGCCAGCGGACGGACGGACGGAGAGCATCTGTTGATCGCCACAGCAGAGAGAGATGGGACATGGACAGATTAATCACAGATTGCCGCACAGAGAGAGAGAGAGAGAGAGAGAGAGAGAGATTGAAAAGGGAGGGCGGTTCAGCGTGATCCAGTACTTGTTGGGTTTTTTTTAATGGTTGGTGTTGTTCCTACTTAACCGGTTTTCAGGTCTGAATTTTTCAATTTATGGACGCGAGGGGCAGGTTAAGTACTGTTCTAGATGAGCACAATAGCGCCTCCTTGAGGAGCTGGGTTGGAGGGCGGGCGGGGGGCAGGGGGCTTGTTTTGAGTTTGAGAAACAGGACCGTCTTCCGTAGCTCTTTGGGCTCTGTAAACAGTCATGCGTCACAGGATGTCCTTCTGCTGCCAAGAGAGAGCGGGAGAGGAAGTATGATCAACGCTGCCGCCCCCCCCCCCATCTCAAAAAAACAAGCCCCTATCTCGGGGGAGCTGTCCGTCAATAAACCAGGATTAAATTAAAATCAGCCTCAATGGAGGGGGTGTGTGGGTGTGGGTGTGGGTGGGGGGGTTAATAAATACTGAAATTAGTTGGCAGTTAATTCCCTTCAAGTGAGATCTGGAATTTGTGCCCTGTACATAAAATAAATGTCTGGAGGGGTATTTATTTGTGTGTGTGTGTGAGTGTGTGTGTGCAGTACAGTGTGTGTGTGAGTGTGTGTATATGAGTGTGTGTGTGCAGTACAGTGTGTGTGTGTGTGTGTGTGTGTGTATATGTGAGAGTGCGTGTGTGCAGTACAGTGTGTGTGTGTGTGTGTTTGTGTGTGTGTGTGTGCAGTACAGTGTGTGTGTGTATATGTGAGAGTGTGTGTGCAGTACAGTGTGTGTGTGTGTGTGTATATGTGAGAGTGTGTGTCTAGTACAGTGTGTGTGTGTGTTAGTGTGTGTGTCCAGTACAGTGTGTGTGCGTGTGTATGTGTGTGTGTGTCTAGTACAGTGTGTGTGTGTGTGTGTGTGTGTGTGCAGTACAGTGTGTGTGTGTGTGTGTGTGTGCGGCGCAGTCATGTAGCAGGATGCCAAGACTCTCAGGTGAAAGCGCTTTGGCGTTTCCTCTGCGTGTTCGCTGAGCGCCGCTGGAACGTTGGGGAGGCAACGAGAACTACAGGGGAGGGGCTCGATCTCACTTTCCTGGGGGGGGAGGAGCCAGGGAGAGGGAGGGGGGGGAGGAGGAGGGAGGGGAGGGAGGGATCTCTCACACACAGTCCTCAACAAGTGAGAGAGCCATTCATTCAGTCAGTCAGTCACTTTGAAGGAGTCACGCTACACCCTCACTCCAACAGAGAGAGAAAGAGAGAGGGAGGGAGTTCAGCACCTGTCCCCCACACACACACGCGCACGCACAGAGGAGAGATCACAGACGCTCTGCCCTATGTGTGGCTCCGTTCTGGGCGCCCCAGTAAGTAAAACTTAGTCTTATCCTCTCTGCTGCCATGTGAGGGATTCTCTTTAAAACGTTTTATTTCATTTTCACTCTGTTCTTCCTTCCTTCCTGCTGTTTTACAACATATTGTGCTCTGTCAGTATTACTATTATGACTATTATTACTTCTAATAATACTACTATTTTTAGTACTGTTATATTTTTGAGATTTCCTATATATTTTGTTTAGGAAAACAACTACATTTTATTGCATTTTTTTGTAAAGTCTCCTAAATTGATTTATTAACTTTTGTTAGAAACATTTTTTGAGTTGTCTTTGGCATGTGTAATTTAGCTTTTGTGTAGTGTTCAAATTCAGCTGTTTGGTGTGAGCCCGACCCAGAGGTCTTTAAATCAGTTGGTGACTCTTCTGTCAGAGTTTCATTATTAGTTTCATTGTCTTTCACAGCTGTCATACAGCTTGCAATTTTGTTTTTCACACTGAAGCAAAGCGACTCTTTCCTGTTTTTGTTTTTTTTCCTCCTCCTATGTAACCAAAATGCCAACTTTGCGTGTTGGTGTGCTGGCATTTGTTTCTGAATTTTCTATTGAAAAGAGACAACCTTTCCTCTTTCTGGAGAAGACCGTGTTTATGCATTCAGTGCTCAGACAGAACCCTGTGTGTGTGTGTGGAAGTAGGGTGGGTGAATGTGTGATTACCTGTTGGAGCCGTTTCTGGCCGCCCCCCGACGAGGGTCGCATACTCGAGCCGAGCCGCCCACGCGTATGTTCGGAGCGCCCGTTCGGACCGGGCCAGGGGCTCAGCAGGCCCGAGGAGAGGAGGCGTCTCTGATTGGCCAGCGCTGGCCGGGATTAACGGCCTCCTGGCGAGGGTTTGGTCGCCGCTGTGTGGGAGCGTGTGGTAGTCGTTGCCGTTGCCCTCTGGTTGTGTTTTGGGACGCTCGAGGAGGTGGCAGGAGGTGGGGGGGGTCAGTGTTTGAAGGTTGTTTGTGCCATTTCAAGACCCGGTGGGAAAGTTGGGAACCCCCCTCCCCACCCTCTGCGATCTGCTTTTGGGACAGTTCGCTGGTTCCGGCCCGTGATGGCCACGCTGGCTCCAAATTTAGCTCCATTCAGAAGCAGACAGCACTTCCTTCCTGCTCCTTCCCCTGTTTGTGACACTGTTTTCCACCCCCCCCCCTCTCCTCCCGGAGTGGGACGAGGAGAGTGGGACCCTCTGCAGCCCTGACCCTGCTGACCCCCCCCCCAGGCCCCGTTCACCGAAACGTTGCTCCAGAGTGGATTTGCGTATTTTTCCTGCGGAGTTCCATTCCCGGAGAGCGGCCGGAGGACTGTTGTGATCTGGCCCGTGTGTCACAACGTCCCGACACCGGGTCGGGCCCTCAGGCTCACTTCCCACGCAGGGACCGAAATAGCCTCGCCCCCCTGCATGAGGAATAACTGATAAAAAAACGTTTAGTTTTATTTCATTGAATTTTGTTTGTTGTTGTCGCCCCTGGCGCGTGCCGCAGTGGCTGGGACGTAGTGAGAGGAGGGAGGTGCAGGCGGTAGGAGACGCTCGTCTGGCCTGACCCCCTCCTCAGACAGTGAGCTCCCTCCAGCCGCTCCGCGGGGAGGTGCTGAACGTGACTCTGGCTCTCCCCGGTCCCTGTCCTGGGGGCGAAGCAGACACTTCGATTAGTCAGCGCGTCTCAGAGGAAACCACAGACTGGGGTCTAATGGTGATAAAATCTCCTTTCTCTCTCTCTCCTTCCCTCTCTCCCTCCCTGCCTCTCTCCTTCCCCCTCTCCGCTCCAGGCCTCTCAGCATAGCGCAGTCATGTTGACCACAGAGGGGCTGCCCCACGCCGCCGGCCCCGACGCCGTGAGATTGGACGTCCAGGACGCCGACATGACCAAGTGGACGGAGGCCGAGTTCGAGGAGAAGTGCACCTACATCGTCAAGGACCACCCGTGGGACGGGGGCCCCGAAAACGCCGAGATGACCCGAGCGGAGGCCTCGCTGCCCCGCAACCTGCTCTTCAAACACTCCCCCAGCACCAAAGAGGTAAGGCCGCTCACTCTGCCTCTCCCTGTGTCCTCCTCCTCCTCTTTCGATCTCTTCTTATGTCACACAGAGACACGCCTGGCTCTCCATGACTCTCCCTCCCTCCGTTTCTGTTTCTATCTCTTCTCTGTCACACACACAGATGTATGCCTGGCTCTCCCTCTTTCCTGCATCTCCCTCCCTCTGTTTCTCTTTCGATTACTCCTCTGTCACACACCTGACTGGGCTCGGCCCGGTTATAGTCCAGGCATGCATCACAGACAGCGCTCTGATCTCGTCCCTACATTTGAGAGCAGAGCGGAATCATATTGTAAAAAAATGCTGCAGTACGCTTTTATTTCATGCTTAGTATTCACGTTGGGGTTGGGCCGTAAGGTGTTCGAAACCTTGGGGTGCGACGGTGATGGACTGTATGTAGAAGGGGCTAGGAGTGTGGAGAGAGGCGCTCTGTCCCTGACCTGAGGCCTGTGAGTTGCCCGTCTCCCAAGATGCACTCTGATACAGACAGAGCAGAGTGAGAGGGTCACCTGAAGGAACCCTTTTCCGAGGCGGTGTCTTCGCCTCTTTTAGTTAACATCAAAATAAAAAACGGGCAGTCCCAGGCTTTGTTTAGAGCAGAGGACGGTGCTCAGTGGCTCCCGTCGCCACGCGCACGAGCCTGCGATCAATCTCCGCTATCTGCGCTTTTAACGACTTTTAACAGCGATTAAACAACCACCCCTGTGCTCGTGTGTGCACTTTGGGGGTGAGGGGGGGGGGGTAGGGGCTCCAGAATCGGCAGAATTCCCCCCCTCCTTTCCCAACACTCTGTAGCATGCAGGAAACGGCGGCGCGGCTCCGCTCTGTGTGTGGCGGGCGGCGGGCGGGAGGGGGGGGAAACGAAGGCGCAGCGACAGTAAGCTGAGCTCGCCCGCACGCTCAGAGAAAACCACCGGCTGTCTGCTTCCAGCTTTCCCCTCTTCCTCCGGCGGGGCGGCAGGAAACAATGGAGTAAACAAGAAGGGAAGCGTTGCATTACAGAGAGCAGAAAGAGCAGCACAGGAGGGGATTCTTTCAGCCCTGCTCCACAGTTGTCGAATGACAAACGGCATTGTGTTTTCCCCTGATTACAAACAGAGGCGACGTCAGACTCGCAGAAGGGATTGGTTATAAATTGATTTTATTATTTTTTTTCTTCCTGTCGTTCAGTTGTTTTTATCATGCGGTAAATGTGCTTACACTTTTTCTCGGGAGATAAAACGTAGGTAAATATTTAACGCCACAGTGTGGTCGGTAACGGGGTGGGGGAAAGACCTGCAGTGGAAATCACTGAGGGCGATGATCAAAGAATATTGATGGTCTGTTTAGATGGCATTGTAAATCTTTGTTAATAATTATCAAAAAAGGTGCTACTGATCTGAAAAACAACTTTTAACCCATCACGTTGTATGGATTTTGCGAGGGGGGGATTTCCTCACCTCCTTTAAAGTGGGTGTTCTCATCTGCGTGGGGGGGGATAAAGAGAACCCGTTGAGCTTTGGTCGGGAGGGGGGTAGCGCGGCGATTGAGTCTGGTTCCTCAGGTGTTGCCACTTTGAGGAGATTAGGAATAAGGCAGTTTGTAATCCTCGCCTCAGACAGTGTGTTCCAGAGCCATAATGGCTCCCTCTGTTTTCAGGAGAAACACCAGCTTCCTTTGAAGTCATGTATCTCAAAGAAACAACAACACACACAAAAAAGCTCTGTAATCGGAGCTCTTTGTTTCTCCTCAGAAGGTATTTTACATTTTTCTTTTCTTTTCTTTTTTGTGGGGAAGTGTGTCTGGGGGCAGCTCGGGTCACCGTGTGCTTCATCTCCTCTTCCTCATCCTCATCCTCGCCCGCCTTGGCTCGTCCTGACAGTATCAGACGGCCCCGCACGCTGGTCGGAAACCTAAACTGCTCCCTTAGGTTTGCCCTCTCGACATTTCTGCCGTAGACTCTGGCCGTCATGCGCGCCCCCCACCCTCCCCCATGACAGGACAGGAGAGCTTTTAGCTGAGTAACAAATGGAGAGATAAGGAAAGAAGGGGTAAACATAGGGGTCGCAGCCCGGCCGATTCGTGGAGGTGACGGCTCTGGGGCCTTCCGGTGATGTCAGAACTGGAGGGAACCTGAACCTCTGAAACCTAGAGAGAGAGAGAGATAGAGAGAAAGAGAGGGGGAGGGAAGGAGAGAGAGAGAATGAGAGGGAAAGGGAGAGAGAGAGAGAGAGAGAATGATAGGGAGGGAGAGAGAGATAGAGAGAGGTAAGAGGGAGAGAGAGAGATGGATGGACGTGGATGGAGCCCTCTCTGTGTTTGAGAGACGCACTCCCCTGAAGAGGGATGGCTCTTCGTCATCGTCACAGGTGTCTTTACCTGGGCCCAGTGATGCATCCAGCTCAAAGGAGGGGGGGTGGGCTGGGGGAGTTTCCTCTATTCAGGGGGGACCGCTGACCCAGAACAGACCTGTGCTGTCTGTCATCCCCCTCCCTCCCCCCTTCAAGCAAAACAAGGACGGATCTGTGGATTTCTCCGAATGTTCCCTTACACCCATTCTTCCGTCTCTGTCCGTCCGAGATCGTCCGCTGCGATCCTTCCGTTGGAGAGGGGGGGGGGGGGCAAGTCGTTACCCTTTAATGAGATATGCTACTTTTAATTAACAAGCAGACGTTTGGTTGTGAAACATTCTCACGCAAACCTGGAGGGCTTGGTTTTGACGGCAGAGGTGCCTGTCAGGGTAGAGCCGAGATCGCCCGTATTCGTTTTATCATGAGAGCCCGTGGGGATGGCTGAGATCACAAACCTGTTGGTTGGGCTTGCGTGTGACGCACGCCGATGGCAATGGCCGTCTCTTCCTGGTTCTGATGCAAAGCCGGTGGGTAGATAACAGGAAGTGATAAAGTAAATCATTCCTAACCACTGATCTAAATAAATCCTGGAATGGACGTGGGTTTGGCTGGAGGTCCACTGTGTTAAAGCTGTCCCTAATTAATCTGAACGGAGGGTTAATTACTTACAGATATTACAGAATTGTCTATTCTGCTGTTATTGATCATAATTGCATGCTTCAAGAAGAAAATAAAAACTTGTACTTTTTGGTGGGAAGTTGTTTGTTGTTGTACATGTACAATACGAATATATAATTTATGCATTTTCATAATGCATAATAGCATTACTTATACAAAAAATAAATCTATCAAATGAGCATGTTTGTTGAAAGTTGATATGTGAAACTTTTTGGGGAATAATGTACACAGGAAGGTTTTCCCTCATTGGGGCAAAGGCCCTGTTGCCTTGCTGCACGTGTCAGCAGTCTCCTCATTTTAATTTGATTTATTTGTTTCAGGTGATTGGAGTCGCAAGCAGAGAGTACATCCCTAAGGGGACGCGTTTCGGCCCCCTGGTGGGCGAAAACTACACTGCAGAGACCGTACCCAAGGACGCCAACAGGAAGTACTTCTGGAGGGTGAGTGTGTTTGGCGTTCAGTTCTGGACTTCCACTGGTGAAACAAAAAGGGTAGCAACCAAAAAAAAAAAATGTGGTCATTTCCTGTTCCACTGACATCTCCCTTCCTCTGTGACATCATTGCCTTCGGCTTGCTGTGAGAATTTTGCTGAGTAAACATCTGCTCTTTTGGGGAAACTGCTCTCGCGTTTCAGTTGGTGTTTGAATGACGATTCAAGACCAAGCAGCCTTTTTTTTGTTGCAAGCTGCATTGACTGAAGGTGTTTTTGTGTGTGACAGGGTTAGTTTTAGAATGAAAAGTGTGGGGTGACTTTAATTTCCGCCTGTGGTGTTCGTTCCCGTCGCGAAGCGTCCGACAGCGTTGCCAGGGCCCCTCGTTGCCGGTAAAGACGCAGCGTGTACTGGTGACTCAGCGAGGAAGTGGCTTCTCGCCGCTGAATGCCTCACAAGCGCTGTGTGAGAGAAGGTTGGCCTCAACAGCTGTTCACTGTGGAGAAACTGCAGAGTAATGAGAACACAGACATGGCACAGACGTGCGTCCGGTGTCAGTGTGTCCGTGCATCACAGACACCGGCGATAGACTTGCACCCACTCCCACATGGGCAGCCTAGTTCTAGGTAATCCACGATGTTTTACCATTGCCGTGACGTTACAGCAATATTTGGCACGTGACCATTTATGAGAATTTCATATGTTACCCAACGCTATCTCACTCTTAGTAGCCTCTCAGTTCAGAGAGCGAAAGAACGCTCATTTCGTGTCAGTCCGGCTGACTGTCGTGCTGTGATTGTGTAGGAACCAAATTGACAACTTTGATCAGGGGCTAGATATATACACACACACACACACTATTACACACAAAAATTGTCCTCTCTTCTGCTGTTGAGGAAAGAGTGTATTTCTTTTGGTCAGTTGTTTTTGTAAGTGAGATCTACATTTCTTTCCTCTATGTTTTATCGGTTCTGAATTCAGTAAGAGTGGCAAATATGGTTGCAAGTACAGTAAATCATGAACTGGAAAAGTTAAAAAAAGAAAGAAGAAAGCAGCTTCAGAAAGGGACCCCTCATATACAGTGTAATGTGAAGCGTGATGTCACTGTTCCTGGAAATGACAGGTTCAGAGTAAACAAGAACCGTTCTCCAACGCCCGCCTACGAAAACAGCCCCCACCCCCCTTCACCTTCAAATGTTGTGACATCTCCTCTGACCTCCTGTTCCATTCACCCTCCTCAGAACCACCATACACTGAGAAACAGGCTCCCCCCTCGTATTTTTTGAAAAGACCACATGACCTTTCTCCTCTGACAGGAAGCACCAGCAGAAATGGTGTCTTAAAAAAAGAGAGAAATGTTCAACACATTTCAGCATGTTTCTATGGGGAAACTTCTTTATATTGCATTTTTGTTATTTTTCAGACATTATATTGGGGGGGCAGGTGTGTGGACAGCAGTCATCCACAAAAGAACGGATATGCACACACACACACACGCACGCCCACACACACCGTCTTAAGCTATCATTGGCAACCCTCATCTGTCACCTTGTAAGAACCCAATACCCCTCTATCTCACTGTTGGGGGTGGGTGGTTCTTGCAGAAAATCTGCTTTCATGTCTGACTCTGTGTTGGCCTTATCGGGGGTGAGAGTGAAAGCAGTAGAAGGGAGGGAGAGAAATAAAGAAAATAAAATAGAAAAAACGTTCAGCTGTGGACTCGATGTGGGACTGTGACGTGGCTGCGGCAGAGCTGACTCAACTCTCGACAAGAGTTTGTGACATTATAAGAGTGCACGTATGTCTGCCGACTGTCTGAACAGAGTCACGCAAAGCCTGTCTGTCTCTGTCCGTCCGCCTGTCTGCGCAGATGCCGTCCTGGCAATGCAACACTGGGGCGATGGAGAAGGTACCAGAGTGAGCCAGAGTTACTCCAGCGTTCAGCTGAAAGGGACAGAGCAACAGAGAGAGGGACAGATATCTGCTTCAGTGATGGCTTTAGAGAAAGCGGTGGCTTCACTTGAGAAGTCATTTATATATCAGCTGTCAAAAACAGGACAAAACAACAACAAAAATCCTATTTAAAATACCAGCATGGAGAATTTTTTTAGCTGTTTTTTTAATTTTTTTAATGTAATTAAATTTTTTTTCCTTTTTTGTTATTTACTAACTTCCCTTTCCTCTCTTTTCCCGTGCACACAGATCTACTCGGAAGGGCAGTTCCACCACTTTGTGGACGGGTTCGACGAGCAGAAGAGCAACTGGATGCGCTATGTGAACCCAGCCCACTCGGAGCAGGAGCAGAACCTGGCCGCCTGCCAGAACGGCATGAGCATCTACTTCTACACCGTGAAGCCCATCCCAGCCAATCAGGAGCTGCTGGTGTGGTACTGCCCGGAGTTCGCTGAGCGGCTGCACTACCCGCCTTCTGGGGAGCTGATGATGCAGAAACTCAGTAAGTCATGGTCCTGAAACCCCCCCGGCTGATCTCAGTCACCTCTCTCTCTCCCTCTCTCCCTCTCTCCCTCTCTCTCTCTCCACTGCCGTCGTTCTGTCAATGCTTTTTTGGGGGGAAAAACTACGAAAAGAAAATGGGGTGTAATGTTCAACACAAACAAAAATTTTCATTAATTTATTCATCATTGTTGTCATCGTGATGATATTGAAATATTTAGTGAGAGTTCAAAACGTAAAATATTGCATTGATGTATTTGGTCCGGCTGGCCTTTTTTTCATCAGAATACGAGGGGGTAAAACACTTTTTTAATGTGCGCGTCGAGGAAAGCAACTCTCCGAAAAGCAGAATGTCTTTTCAATCAGTTTCCCCTCTTTTTTCTCTCTGCCTCTGAGATCTTTGTTTGCTTCTCCTTCTCCCTCTTCGTCACTACGCCGTCAGCAGCAGTTCTGTGAGGACCTAGGTCTGCCGGCCCGAGGCGGCGACTTCTCACCAGTCGAATTAATTGCTGGGAAAACAAGGGGTTTCGAGAAGCGCGCACTGTCGTTTCCGCCTCGGGACGAGAAAAAAAACCAAACGAGGATGAACTCTCTCTCTTAAAGCCATGTTTTTCATCGGGTGGCTCATGGTCAGTAATGGCATTTAATTACACAGTGCTCAACCACTTTAATGCCAGTCAAAGGCAGTTAAAAATGTCCTTTCAACAGCAAAAGGTGCCCTGACATGTTTTATCTGCAGTTGTTTAACCGGCAATAAAAGTCAGAGCTCTGGGCATTCGTGCCTGAGAGAGAGGGGGAGAGAGAGAGAGAGAGGGAGAGGGAGGGAGAGAGACAGAGGGAGGGACATACAGAGAAAAATAAAGGAGATGAGACACTGACTCGTAGTGTGGTGTAGCGTGGCCGGACCAGCCCTATGTCTATATCATGTCCACCAGGTACATCACAGCACCTGAGAGCGCAGATAAAATCTGTCTCCTTGTTGCTGGCCCCCGGGAGGGGGAGGGCTGACGTTAATGGCAAGCCGTGTGGTGGTTAGCGACGGTTAGCCGTTGGCGGTTCGGTAGAATTGGACTTGCCGCCCACCCTGCGGACCGACCCAGTCATACCAGAAAACAAGAGCACCGCCCCCTAGGGACAGGAGCTGTTGTGACTCAGCGGGTTGTGACCACAGGGAATTCTGGGTAATGTATCTGTCTGGAGATGAGTGTGGGCCTCCCACGTCAGATTGGAATATTAATCAGAGTGTCACTGTTTGGTACAGTTTCACTTTAGAAAGCTGGGGCTGACGAGCCTTGACTCGACAACGCTTCCGTCACAGCTACAGTAAAGGAAGTACCCCTGCGTGTGAACATGGTCCCACTTCAGCCGTAAACACACTGAATGCCATGAATTAATACGTACGATCTTCGCAATTATGATTTAAAACGTATACTGTATACAGGCACTGTAATACACTATCTCACAATCATAGTCACAGACAGACCCCCACCCCACACACACACACATATTCACACTCCACCCCTCAAACGCATACTGACCCACTTCATTCAGATATGCTCACTCTCTCATTCACATAAACAGTACCACACACTGGCTCCTTCTCTTCAAACGCACTTCTCTCTCTCTCTCTCTCTCTCTCTCTCTCCTCTCTCTCGCACACTGCTCTGCGTCGCTCTCTCTCTCTATCGTCATTGCCAGGGGAGTGTGTTTTGGTGCCGCTGACAGCTCTCTGGCATGACTCCCTAATTTATTTGGCACTTAAAAAGAAAAAAAGAAAAGACAGGGAAGGAAAAAAATGGACCCCTCCATTGACTACTTGAACTTCCTGGCGGCCCGCTCCGCTGACAGATTGATATCTCTGATCGCTGGCTGTTTGTTTTCTCTCAGCTCTCAGGGAGGCTTGGGATGGGCCCTGTCACATGGGCGATTGGGGGGGGCGACGGGGGGCAGATAGAGGCTCGGGTGTTTACTCACTGCTGCTGGCCCACTTTTGGGTGAGGGGGGGTAGGAACAAACCATGGTAGATTTGGGACAGGGTATAACCTCTACAAAACGGGTGTTATGAGTTGTTGTGAATGCCCCTTGACTTTAAAGGTGACCCCCAGTCATCTCCTGACAGTTCAGGAGTTCAGAGGATCCCCCACACACACACTTTTAAAAGTTCAAACGGATGGCGCCCAGCAGTAAATGGCCATTCTTATTTATTTTACCCATTTCAAACGCTATGGTTTTACAATAACGATAGCATCTCCCAGCCGAGGAGAGTTTCTGTTGCGTATTTAAAGGGCAGGGGTGATTCCTTTTTGAACCTGCGCTAGCTAATAGCACGCCTGGTAATCTGACCTTTTTATCATTATTACTGGGACATTAAAGTGAGGCAGTCATCGAGGCTAAGGAAGAAGCCTCTTCACTTAACCTTTAACCCGGAAACAATAGAAGTCAATAGAGTCCGTAAAAAGATCAGAGTTACTGGACTTACGGTTGTGCTTACTGTGCATGTGATAAACTATCAAAGGGGCCATGTGTGTGTGTGTGTGTGTGTGTGTAAATACCTGTTCGCTCACATCATATTCCACAGACCACTTGTGTGCTCTGTCATGCCACTTTGACTGACAGCTCCAAAGAAGCTGTGGGCTCTGGGTTTGAAAAGGGGTTTTGGCCTTCTGTGACAGAGCGCGTTATTGATCGCGCTCTCTCTGGAGGAAGTGTGTAAATGCTGAGACAAAGAGCCCTAAGATGGACGTGCCCTCATCGGCTACTTTGTCAGGAGGTGCCTAAATTTGGAGGGGGTGGGGTGCAGGCCATGTTTTGTGACCTCTATCAGCAGGAAGTGTTCACTCAGCCCTTATCCCCCCCCAACCACTATCACCCGATCTTATCTGCCCTCTCTGTGATATCTACCCCCTCCCCCCTAACCCCACCCAGAGGCTACTGCCAGCGCTTCACTTCCTCCTCGCCTCTGGGCCCTGACTCAAGATGATTCGTCAAACTGTCACCTTAATTAGACCACTTCATTACCCTACTGTTTTAAAACCCCAGGACAGCTTGAAGAAGAAAAAACAAGGCCTCTTTGTTTACCAAAAAGTATTCAGCACGTTTAAAAAAAAAAGTAAGTGTAGAAACTGTGGAAAAAACAACCCACCAAAATGACGAATTAGCGATTTACGACGTTTTTGTTCATTAAATGGTGTGAAATCCTGTTCCGATGCCGAATGGCTGTTCTTGCCGCATAGGAGTAATCTGTGCCAGTGCGTCGCTGGCGGTAGCCAGATCGCTGAGCCTCCCCACGCTAATCCAGCGCAACAAACCGACCTCCAGCGGTTGAGCTGGCAAAGACAGGCGCTCGTCGTGGTTTGGCTGGGGGTCTGTCTGGTCACGGTGGTCGCCTGAGCAGAAACGCCCGCCGCTTTCTCTCTCTTACGAAGCGAGGAGATGCGGCCTCACACTGCTGGCGGTCAGATACACCCCGCTTTCCCTGTCGGCCTCAATCGGACACAAATACACGCTGCCTTACAGACGGATGAAAGGGAGGGGTGGGGAAATGTCTTCTGGCCACAGGCGCTGTGCAGAGGGACTGATGATTTGTCCTTCTCTCTACAGAGCAGAGTTTGATGGAGGTGAAGCAGCAGGCCACTGAGGTGGCCTCGGTCCGGGACAAGAGCTCGGGGAAGCGGGAACACAGCGTCTCAGAAATCCTCAAGGGAACCCACCGGGAGCCCAGCAGGCCCCTGCCCGCCCGCCCGCCGTCCCGCAAACGCAGCCCGGAGCGCACCTTCAACCCCGCGTCATCTACCCGGTCCGCCCCCGCCTCAACGAAGAGTACTTGAAGGCCAGCCCCGCGTTCGGCCTGGACCGTCCCAGCTACCCCGCCCACTCGCCCGGCCAGTCCTCGGCCACGCCCAGCCCCACGGCGCGGAGCAGCCCCGAAACCAGCCCCCAGAGCAGCCCCGGCCTGCAGGCGCCGCGGCCCCCCTCGTCCCACGAGCACAAGGAGGGCTTCCCCTTCTCCTCCGCACTGTACAGCCGGGGCCTGGGACACTACCCTGGGTACCCCCTCCCGGCCACCTCCCCCCGGCCTTCTACCCCAGCCCCCACTACTCCCGCTACCTCCTGCCCCACTACTCCATGGGCTGCGGCGGGGGTCCCGTCGGCTCCATCTTCCCCCGCATGTACCCCTCCTTCTACGGCAACCTGCTCCCCGGGGAGGTGCTGCCCCCCCACGTGCCCCTCCCCCCTGGCATGCTGCCCCCTGAGGCAGGTCGGCGGCTCCTCCTTCCCCCCAACTCCGCCCACAGAGACTTCCTGCTCCCGGCGCCGAACAGCGCCTTCTCGGCGGCCACCTCCCTGAAGGACAGCGCCCCCCATGGGCCAGGCAGCGGCTCGCCCACCGCCGGCTCGGGCGCCTGCACCGACCGGCTGCCCACCAAGCCCACGCCGGCCCTACTGGCGTCCGGACGCGCCGACGAGGAGGCCATCAACCTCAGCAAGATGAAGCGCGGCGGCGGCGGGGGCGGGGCCAGCGGCACCGGGTATAAGACTCTGCCCTACCCGCTCAAGAAGCAGAACGGCAAGATCAAGTACGAGTGCAACGTCTGCAGCAAGACCTTCGGGCAGCTCTCTAACCTGAAGGTGAGGCTCTCTCTCTGTCTCTCTCTGTCTCTCTCTCTCTGTCTCTCTCTGTCTCTCTCTCTGTCTCTCCCTCTCTCTCTCTGTCTCTCTCTGTCTCTCTCTCTGTCTCTCTCTCTCTCTGCAACTCCTCTCTCATCGGAACGACTTTGAATGAAACCTTAATTGCCCCTTAGGGAATTTGTTTCGTACACGATGAACATAACATTAAAACATAAATGACACAACAAGAATTCAATCTACAAATAAATCATCATCATTATCACGCCATACAATGAATGGACTATGAATAAAAATAAACATATATAAATATATAAAAGTAAATAAAATAAGTAACGTGTGTAAAGTGCATAGTGCGGTCAGTCTGTACTGTTATTCTGTTATTCTATTCCTACTTTAAGTTTGTCATCCCTCCTGAACAACAGAAAGGGAGATATTCCCAGCTCTGTTCCGCTCGTCCTTGTTGAAACTCGAGGGGCCGTTCTCCTATTTTCTGTGGAGCAGTCTTGGCCTTCTTTAGCACCTGTGTGAGATCGACTCCTCTTCATAATGTAACACGTTGTCCTCTCTTTCCCCTCACCTGTGTTCTCAGGTGCACCTGCGTGTCCACAGCGGGGAGAGGCCTTTCAAGTGTCAGACGTGCAGCAAGGGCTTCACCCAGCTGGCCCACCTGCAGAAGCATTACCTGGTCCACACAGGCGAGAAGCCACACGAGTGCCAGGTGAGACCGTGGCTCCACGCACCTTCCCGTCCATCTACCTGCATGCCTGTCTGTCTGGCATCTTAATCCAACAACCCCCCATCCACATAGATCTAGTATTTCTCATGGCTCCTAAGTCATACTTATCTTTCTCTTATTGCTGAAAGTTGAGTCATAGTCGAGGCGAACCAGAGTACGAAATATGTGTTAATGACCCTCAACACTGCCGACTGGTAGCAGGAGCTGACCTTTAACCCCCCTGTGCCCCCCTCTCCCCCCCCCCACAGGTGTGTCACAAGCGCTTCAGCAGCACGAGCAACCTGAAGACCCACCTGCGCCTGCACTCGGGCGAGAAGCCCTACCAGTGCAAGCTCTGCCCGGCCAAGTTCACGCAGTTCGTCCACCTCAAGCTGCACAAGCGTCTGCACACGCGCGACCGGCCACACAAGTGCCTGCACTGCCACCGCTGCTACATCCACCTGTGCAGCCTGCGCTTCCACCTGAAGGGCCACTGCCCCGCCGCGCCCGCCCCGCCCGGCCGCTCGCCCGCCGACCTCAGCCGCGTCAACGACGAGATCGAGCGCTTCGACCTGGGCGACGGCGCCGACCGCCTGGAGGAGATGGACGGCGTGGACGTGGAGGCGGTGGTGGAGAAGCAGGTGCTCAGCGCACTGTGGCGGGAGATGGACCTCAAGGCCTCCTACCACAAGGGCGGCGCCACTGCCGGCGACCTGCTCGCCGCCGGGTACGGCCTCTACGAGCCCGGCAGCGGCGGCGAGACCTCCGTCATCAAGCTGAGGCTCAGTAGCCCTCTACCTCTCCTTCCCGTCAAGGTCAAACAGGAATCCGTGGAACCCATGGATCCATGAGTTCCCAAACCCCCTAATGCCTACCTTTTACTGAAGGAACTGTGGAAATGGAAAGTTGACTGTGTATAATGAGGGCCAGGGTGCCTGGGGCAAGCGGTGTACATAGTGCAACAAGGCCTTGGCTCCTCCATCAGGGACTTTTGTACTCAGGGCTAAGAACGGCATTGTTTCAGACTACTCATAGTCTCCTCCTCCTTCCACTTATGTTAAAGACAATCGTGTACCCCTGATTTAATATTATAATTATTATTATTATTATTATTGTTGTTGTTGTTGTTTTTTGTTGTTGTTGTTGTTGATGATGTTGTTGTCATTATTTTCAAAGTTATTTGGTTCAATTCTTATATATTCTCCTTAATTTATTATGCAATTAGTCTAAATAGTCTAAAAGCAATACATGAAATGTTTACAATGACCAGATAATTCATTGTAATTTGAATATTTTCTTATTTCTGTCTTTTTTTTCCAATGTGGCCATTCTTTTGTAGATATGTTTCTTTTCTGCGTGTGCTTGTCCTGTTCGGTTGACCCTCAGATTATCGTATAAAAAAGAGAGAGATAATTAAATGTATAGTCGAGGCCAGCAACATTCAGTATTCAGGGTTTTTTTCTCAACATAGGGTATAAAAAAATATCAAGGGCTCGTTTTTTTGTTTTGTTTTGTTTGTGTTGCCAAAGTTGGACATTTGAAATGTTAAACCATGGGATCATTAATGTAAAAAAAAAGAACGAAAAAAGTTTGTTTTGTTTTGTTGTTATACGTTGTCGCCCCTTTCCCCAGTTATCTGTACCTTGAGTTCTAGTTAATTTAATTGAAACTAAAGGGCATTTTTGTATATTTTTTTTCAACAACGGTTACCTCAGTATGTATGTGTCCGGCGAGACGAGGGAGCGGCTGTTATATTTATTGCTTTGCTACTTGAAGAAGAAAACCCAAAATGTACTAAAGAGAATCCAGCTTTCAGCTCGGCCCAAAGAGCCGGAGAAATCCGTTTAGATGTAGCACGTCGGCTAGGAAGCTGCGAATCCTTTATTTGTAGAGTCAAAAGTGATCTTTGATAATGCTATCGATACCAAAAGGAGACCATTGAACGTAAAAGGGGGAGAGCTTTTGGGGATTTGAGGGCTGGTTACCAAAGTTCACTTGGTTTTGTTTCAAGCACCAAAAAATAATTAAATGGAAAAATAAAAATAAGTAAACAAAGAGGAATATTGTGTGCGCAATGTATAAATGAAGTGTGTCGGTTCATTAGCTGTGATATGTTCTTGTAGCTTTTTGTTTTTCGTGTTTGTTTTTTTTGGGGGGAAGGGGGGAATTCGCCCCCATCGCTCTCCTGAATAGCACATATACCAAAGCACCACGGTCGCCTGCACTGGCTTCTCTGTGTCCCTTTACTGTCGGTGCTTTTTTTTTTTACACGATTTGCAAAAGAGAGACTTCTCTGTGGCCGAGGGTTGCCGTCCTGAATGTAGCAGTGCTGTGTAACTTCCGCCGGAACTATGACCAAAGTTTCCCCGACATCACCTACTTCAGCCTTTAGAGGAAAAAAAACTAATAAATAAAAAGAATCTTTCTTTTGTTTACATGCCGGTTTACATAGTTATGTGCAACATGTCAAAGTTTAATAATGTTATAAATGTTCATTGCTCTATCAAGCGTATTCGTCTGTGTTTATTTCCCATTTTCCTTTTCGGTTAGTGGGCCAATGTGTGAATATGTTTCTTGGTATGAAGGCTTTCCTGGTTGTGTTGGCCGTTTAGCGACTGACAGACTGCGGAAACAACCTATTTGGAACATTTAGATAACGTGATGGGGGGAAAACAATTAACATTAATTCAATCAACAACGAGAACGGAAGCGGATAAAAGCAAAAACTAAAGTCTGGACAAAGTTAAGGGCCTATGTTGAAGATGTTTAACAGCATTATGTATTTTATTTTGAAGGAAAATAAAGCAATATATGCATCTTTAAACACAATGTACTACGAGGATTTAAATAGTATTCTGAAAGTCTTGTTAGGCTACAAGTTATGTCACGTATAGGCTATAGATTTTCTTCCACAGTTGTGAAAGTAAGTCAGTGGGAATTCGTCAGTGCCCGGCTGTCTACCTTGCGGGTTGAGCGCTTGAAATACCACTCCCACGCCTTCCCCAAAACCCCACTCACTTTCTCGCACAAGAAAGACCAACGGCGACTTGGTGTAAGGAAAGAGCTGTAAGGAAACAGAGCCACTCGGTTGTTGGCTAATCCTCCTCAATTTGGGGGTT
Organism: Aldrovandia affinis; assembly: GCA_029706075.1. NCBI lineage: Eukaryota > Metazoa > Chordata > Actinopteri > Notacanthiformes > Halosauridae > Aldrovandia > Aldrovandia affinis. Next base: position 2,455,836 of record JAINUG010000022.1, read on the forward strand.
TAGGACAAAGACCTTAATTTTCCACGATGGAAATCCAAGCGGGCTATTGTCAGAACATTGGGTTGGGGGGGGCGAGAGCAATACACACCTCTTATTAAGAAACGCCAACAAGCAATGACAGCCGAGCAGCCCAGCACCGTAATCGGAAGCAGCAAACCGTCCAATTAGTACTGAGGTATCGGGACACGGTGACCGTGTGCGTTTGCGATCTGGAAACAGGTTGGCATGTCAGTACTCGCCCCTGGCGCTGACTCACCAGAGTCGGTCTCATTTATAGGTGAAAGATTGTATTCAGCTGTCTCGTTGCCTGCAGTGCATGAACCTCCGCGTCAAAACGAAAGTCCTGCTGTGGCCCCTTGCGTTCTGACAAACTTTTTTCTTTTTTTATATCTACGTGCTTTATATCGGATCATTTCTTTCCACCGTCTTGTTATTAGTATCAGGAAACTGCGCAGTCCAATATTGACGCAGCAAGTTCCATCACTACCGAAAACGTCACAGCAGAAAAGATTGCTGTGTAATTCCTCACAACCGTGTATAGGCAACGAATGCAAGGCGGGCTTCCCTCAGCTTTTCTTCTCGAGAATTTAGGTCAAATTCAATCGAGAGGCATAGCCTTGTCCCACTGACGTGTTTACGTGACAAATAGAATTCGTAATAATGGAACGTTCATTACGCAAATCCGTTCTCACCCAAATTCCTGGCTAATAGGGAGCAAATAATGTAGCGTTAGATAGCCTACTTATCATAAACTTTGCAAAATATGTTTGCACCAGAGGTGGGCTACCAGGTCAGGGGTTCTCTGGCCGCATTGTTAATTGGGGTTTTATAAGTCTTACCAGTTGGGTTTCCTTTAGATATCCGTGAAATAAATGTGTTGAATGTGTATTATTGGTAAAACAACATTTTAACTATTTTAAAATGCGTTTGGTGTATTCAACTTTGTTCACCTAGCCAACGCATCGAACAGATTATTAATACCGAGGTAATTGACACGAATCATTGTTCGTTCGTTTTTAAACGTAGTTCTTAATAGTCAAGAGCAATAAATTAAGTTCCCTGCAAGTGTGTGAATCAGAATCAGAAAAAAGCGTGCGCGAATTTATTTTCCACAGCGCGAGGTTAATTATCCACAAATTGTCAACCAAAAAAGAACACAAACCCATGCTGTTTAAGTACATTCACGGATAATTTATACAAGGATAAAAGTACCGCAATTTTAAAATATATATGAGATAGACTAATATCATTTCGTCTCAGATTTGGACGAATTCGCCATAAATCACTATACGTGTATTTGTAAACAGTGTAGCTATTTTATAAATGGCTAATATCTTGAAAAATAACAATAGCTATATGTGGCCCGCTTGCCTTTTAGATGGCAAATATTTTATTAATGTTCTCCGAGTAGCCTACGGCGCAGTTTTAAAAAACCGTTTGACTGTCACTGATAATTAACCCAAACAGCAATATAATTCATATTTCTTAATGATAGTTGTTTTAATGTAGTCTATTAGCCTGCAAGACAATGTTGTTAGCTATAGCAGACTATCTAAAGCAATTGCTAGCTAAAACGTTTTTTTACTTAAAAGCCCGTTTCTATCTTCTTAATCCTCTAAACCAGGTAGCTAGACAGAAGGCTACACACTTTAACGGAATAATGGTCTCTAATGGTTTCTTCACACACGAAAGCGCAAGACACGTTCGCATGCATCGTCAGTTAACATCTACTCGCTATAAAACGCCTATCGAATATATCGTTTTAAATGGATCTAATTGTAGGCTATCCCCGATTTCTCTATTTATTCTTGGACATTGTTCAAAATGTAATCTCTTGGTACAAATGATCAATTGATTCATAATTAACTCGTTTTTTAACAAATGTAACCGACGAATATTATCTGACACAGATCCTGTAATTTAGTTGTCATGTTTTGTTTTTGTTCTCACAATCTGGCTACGATCGTCAACTTAATAAAGTAGGCTATCTAACGATAGAATGCCAGTAAAATAACTCGCATAGGCCTACAGTGTATAGTATTGAACATGCAAAATAACCATTTTGTCTCGATTGCGATCAAACAGTTTCAGTACAGTTTTAAGCCAACCCAAAAAATGGGGGCGAAATTTGGCCTACAGTAGACCTAGGTTTGGTTGCGGTAATCAACCTACTATTTTAAGTTTGATGCAACTAAATCACAACTTTCCTGTACAGTGAGTAATATATATTATACATACATTGGTTAAAATCACCAGCCCCTGTGTTCTTTGGCCCAAATTATACCTGTTAAGAACATAGTATAAATAATGATGTTCAAAACAGAATTTTGCCTACATCAACGATTTATACGTTATATATATATATATATTGTTAAGAATATATTGTAAATATATGTACTTTAGGTGCTATTTAGAGCTTCAATAGCAACATACATTTGTAGTGATAAATACATTTTATTTATGTATAAAAGTGACAATACATATAGATGCAACAGGCACACACACGTCACAAGTTTATCAGAGGGAGTTGCTAATCCGGGAAAAAATAATACAGTAATAATACAGAGATAATAATAAATGAGACTAATGCAGTAATATAGATTTATAACATAACGCTGAAATGGAGGAGCTTGGTGCTTTTTCAATTTAACTGAAATGTGCACATTTTTCACATCTTCAGGTTGCAAACCGTCAGTACTTTACTTCATATTTTCTTGAACGGTGTTCGAAGCTGACTCAGTCATTAGGGAAACTCACATTCAAAATGAGGTCCTGTTCATGTGGACGAAGAATTAAGGTAGGAATCAGAAATTGAGAATAACCTTTGTGGATTTTTTAAAATCATCACTGTTATAGTCTGGACATTGGCTAGTTTGGTCACACTCTTGAGTAGTGTAATCTGGAATGTAAATATGTTTTAGATCTAGCTCCTCGTGAAGACCACGCGCTAACTTTGGCACCGAGGTTTTCAGAAGCACGTGCTCAAATGTGAGGCGGGCTTTCAGTGTTCCCAAGTGCTCTAAATTGCACATGAGGTGGAAAATTATTGGATTAGAGGTGGTTATTCTAAAAAAGTTATAAATCGACTGAATTTAGGTAGCTATAGCCTAGTAATAAATAAATATGTACAAATAATTGACGCAACAGGGAGACCAGGGCTCTGTTTTGGCCTTTCTTTTAGGTCCTGATCTCATCAGTAAATCTTGGGGTAGATTGTTGAGTTGTGGGGCTTTTTTGTGTTGATGGAAAATCAATTAGTGACACATTTACCTGCTGGGAACCTCTCCTGATAGCAGTTATCTGACAGATTAGTTGTTTTATGTTTAACAGATATCACCTTCTTTAGTCTACAATTAAACCCCCAAATAGTCCTGTGGGATATGTGATGTTACCTTATATTATTGATTTATTTTAAATAGTAAACAGCATGGTTGATTGTCAAATGATTTGACTGTCAAATGTACTTGATTTTATCTGTATTTTTTTCTTTCAAATATGAATCATGTCAAAATGAAAATATTTGATCTCTCTTCAATTGAAACACTGAAGCTAAAATGTAGGCCTAATGGTTATGAATTTATTTGCGGTTTTAGGCTAATGCATCAGAAAAGTACTGGCTGTTTTTCTTTTCTTCGGTTACTCTATAACACGACTTTCCATCTCAGTTGATTTTAGAAGCCGAAATTAAATCGTCCCTGGCACCAACAATTCAGACCGAAGCGTTGATTATTGCTTGTTTTAAAAACTCGGCCTAGTTGGCAAACATCCCCTTCATAAACAAAATGACTCTTGCAATGTTATAGACCTATAAATAATAATGAGCACTGGTTTACTAACGCATGGCTAATGGTCTGCCTTGTTTACGGTTTCCAGCTGTTTCTGTAGACACGTTGCTGGCGGACTGTCGGCCATCTCAACTATGCATATGCAGGCGCGAGGTGATCGTTTTCGGTGTTTTCTTTTTCTGCAGGCCACGTAATAATTTTTTTTAGGGAAAAGTCCCCCCCCGGCCCCCTCACCCCCGCAAAACACTGTTTACTCAAAGCATTGCGTGTGTTCCACAAATATGCCAGGGCTCTGTGTGTGTGTGGTACTGCATTGCCGTCGATACCTCGCCCCCCCCGCATCATTGGTGGGAATCTACTTTGTCAGAATTTAGATTTCACCAAAACAAAAAACAAAAACGACAAATGGAGCCAGATGAAGAAAGCGTCATGGAAGTTTTCAGTGTGGAACAATATGGAAGTTAAGGGGAATTCAGGGGCTGCGCTCTATGGCCTGTCCCCCCTTCACTGCCGAAACGAGAGCAGGTTTGACGTCCACACGCACAGAGAGAGAGAGCCTATCGCCAGATCACAGTGACAAGTGATGGAGCAGACGTAATAGAAGAAAGCAAGCTGTGGTTTGCTCTCAAAAGACGATTTCTTTTAACAACTGCCTGCCTTGCCGTCTTTACTGACACTGACACCCCCCTGTGAAACAGCAGCCTACGCTATGGTTTCATAATTCATCGTAGGCTATTTGTGTTGTTTTCTTTTAACGAGCAGACTTGAAAGTAAGCTCGTGCTGATATCGCTCCTCTGCTATGGGACACGTATATGCAGAAAACCTGAGACACACACACACACACGGCAAGCGGTCAGGCCCCAGCGCCACACGTTCACGGTCACTGTCCGTTTTTATATAGGCTACTGTCTTAATGTGTCCTGTCTGTACCGTCCCGTTTTACTATGCCTGCCTCGGGAAGATAAATACAGTTTTTTTATTGAATTGAAATGACTACAAGCCCACGACGGGACTGGTCCCAACATAGATTTATATACGGATATACGGCTAACCCCCTTCCCCCCCCTACCCCTACCCCTACTTTAATGAAATGAACGATGTGTTTTCAATGTGGCAGGAGTAAAACCTTCATCAAAGTCTCTCTCGTGGTAGAACACGATTCGTTTTGTAACCGGTCGCGGTCGTAGGTCAAGAACACAGGCCCACTCTCGAAACATTTCTCTCAATCACGGGGAGGAAATCCGGGTCCTGGAGTGCCAGAGATGTTTCCGGTTCTTCCTCCATCCGACCCCCCCCCCAACAGCATGACTAGATTTATTATTAGCGTAATGAACGCAGGGCAGGGCGCTGGAGGTACTCAGTGTTGCGCCGTTCAGACTCTTAATATTCAGGGTAATGCGGCAGTCACAACAGGACATTGAATAATTTCGCCTTCCGTTTGTTTCAACCACGCGAGTGGGCGAAAAAAAAAAAAGGCTTCCGGTGGCGAAGCGGTTTCCCCACGACATTTCGCGCCCTGTTCAAGTTTGGTGAACTTTGACCGTCAAAATTCGCGCGACTCACTGCTGCTGAACCAACACCGGAGGAATGGGTGGGATTTAATGACCCCACGTATGAAAATAACATCACGTCCTTGACCGCCTGGTTTTCGCCACGCAAAGCGAATAATCTTCACCTGGCTAATCCTGGTGTGACGCCAGCACCAGACTCCTAATAATAAATCAAACTGTGCAATCAATCCTGATCAGAGCCCCGGCTGCGCCTTCCATCTCTGGCTCGGGAGTCCCGTTCGGGGCGTGCGATTGGCTGTCCGCCCTGTGGGAGAGAGGAGGGAAGCCGGCGTGAGCTCTGTGGCTCTCAGTGTACTACTAACAGCCTACAAGAATTAGTTATGATTATCCTAAAAACAGAGTGTGTGCTTGTCTTATTTATTTTGTATTGAAGTATTTGGCTTTAAAAACGTTTGGCTGGCTCTGGTGTGTTGGAACAGACGTGGCTACACCATGGATGACAGAGAGCCAGTGGAGATTTGGCACCAGGCACTAGAGCAGGAGGAGCTGATGTTTGCTTTTCACACGTCTGACAAAAAGAGCTCTGATTTTAGGGCGTGGTGTCAGATATCAAAGGCAGTCTGTTGTACACACACAGCTCAGAGATGACAAATCACTGTAAAACTGGAGGAATTAGAGTCATTTATTTTCATTAAGAAATGATTTTAACAATCAAGCAGTTTACACACTAGTGGAAATGTAAGCATCAGATTTGTCACAGGGGTTATTTTACAAAAGCTTTACAGACAATTGGATGAGGGAGTTGGGGACATGAAACATAATAAATTGAAATAAGAGTTTGAGAATCAGTCTCAGGTAAGAGGTATAAGGTTATATATATATATATCAGGGTTCCCACTCAAATCAAAATTTTCAGTGTATGTGGTCTCAATGGGAATCGAACCCACAACCTAAGCATTGTCAACACCATGCTCTACCTACTGAGCCACACAGAACCATGCTCTACCTACAGAGCCACACACAACCACGCTCTACCTACTGAGACACAGAACCATGCACTACTGAGCCACACTGAGCCACACAGAACCATGCTCTGAGACACAGAACCACGCTCTACCGACTGAGCCACACAGAACCCACCATTATACTGGTTTGGGAAAGGTTGGGTCATCCCCAGCCTCTCTCACATAATCACTTCACATGGGAACGGGAAACACATTTTGCACAAGTAATTCTGACTTAATATGTCTATATGTGGTTTGAGTAGGCCGCAGGCAGGAGAGAGAGAGAGAACGAGAGAGAAACTACTATTTGCAGTTAATTTTAAGGAGAAACAAACACTTAATTTAAAAGATCAAAGGAACTGTACGGTTCTGAGCACTTAAGTCGGAGGGAAAGAGAACTAACGTGTGTGTGTGTGTGTGTGTTTATGTGTGTGATCTCTCAGTAGAGTAACTTCCACCGGATCGATCCTAGTCCCCTCTTTCATTTTGTGGGACATTCTTTTCCTAAAACTTTGGTTGCCGATCTAATTAAAGGCTGAAGTGCCCCCACCCCCACTCTAATACCCAACCCCTCCCAGTCCATGGTCCACCCCCAAAGTCCACACAATCAGGAAGGCGGTTGCAGCATCAGCAACTACCAGCATCAACAGGTTTTCCACCAGAACTTCATGGCAGAGGTTACAGGGGGGATTGCTTGCGTGTTCTGATGGTGAAACAGAATCCCCCCACCCCAGTGTGGCTGTAGGTCCCGCTGACCGCCCGAAAACACCTTGGGGGACTTAGGGGACATCGTAGGACTCGCCTCTGTCTGTACCGCCTAAAATACCGCAACCAATGCCTGACAGTTGTTTCCTGGAGGGTGGGAGGGAGGGAGGGTGGATTTCTTTACAACAAATTGCAGTCTTCCTCCCCACCACACAAAAGCCAGACGGGAGCCTCAGACTAACCGCGGCAGGTACAGACACACCAGCACATGAGACATGTCCCTCTCTCTCTCTTCAGGTGTCAGGAAGAGGGGGAGACGGGGAATACAACATCAGACAGAGAGAGAGGGAGAGAGAGAGAGAAATAGAGAGCGCAAGAGGGAGAGGGAGAGAGAAATAGAGAGCGCAAGAGGGAGAGGAGAGAGAGAGAGAGAGAGAGAGAGAGAGAGAAATAGAGCGCAAGAGGGAGAGGGAGAGAGAGGAGAGAGAGAGAGAGAGAGAGAGAGACAGAGACAGGGACTCCTTGTTCTGTATTTCCCTCTCACTGATTGTTTTTTAATGCTCTGGCGAGATACACCTATTGTATGTCATGCCAGAAAAGCACTTAAATTAAGAGAGAGAGAGTGAGAGAGAGACAGAGAGAGTGATACCAAAAGAGGAAATGAGAGAAAAAAGAGAGTGAGAGGAAATGAGGGAGAGAAAGAGAACGATAGGAAGACAGTGAGAAGGAGTGAGGCACAGAGAGAGAGAGAGAGAGAGAGACAGGAGGATGTGGTGGGAGGGAGGGCAGATGACCGGGGGGCAGATGACCAGCCGGGGCGACTGTGACTCCTCTGTGAGAGGGACAGATCTCAGCACCTGGTAATCTGGGGCCTGATCTAATGACAGGTTCTGCCTCCTGTCGGGGGGGCGGGGGTGTGGGCTGCCTGGTGAAAATGAGAGGGTGCCGCGGGGAAAGAAGGGAGAGTTTTGTTTGTTCCTCTGACTGAAACCATTCTGCCCCAGTCCAGGTGTGCTGCAGGCAGGGGCGGAGATCTGAGTGGGGGGGTTAGACAGGGAGAGAGAGAGAGAGAGAGAGAGAGAGAGAGGGAGAGAGAGAGAGAGAGAAGAATAGGGGAAAGTTCTGTCTCCCATCACCTCATAGAACTTCACAGGGCCCCCTGAGTTACGAGCGCAAGGCTTTCCATTTTTACTTTAACACGGACCCTGAGACCAGGGCAGGGAGAGGGAGGGAGAAAGAGAGAGAGAGAGAGAGAGAGAGAGAGAGAAACAAGACAAGAACGTACCATTCAATTCCTTTTTAATCACAAGAGAGGAGAAGAAAAAAAAGATCAAAGCCACTTCCTCGTTAAAGGAGACACAGGTTTTCCTCCCACAGCCACTTCCACACCGCTAATAACAAAGGTGGATTAAGACAGCAGTCAGCCGCACGGCAATTTGTGTCCGAGCGACGGCCTGTGCCCCTTCAGGGGCCAGGGATAAATATATTCATTTAACGCGAGCGTTATGTTACAGCCTGTCCTGTACTGGTGCTTGACGATATCCTCAGTATTTCCCTTCGGGTTTTCGTTTGCCGTAATGGCTTTGCGAATCGCTTTGGACAAAAGGTGTTTTGCCAAAACGAACATGTGTAAATGTGAACTCACGAACAGCCAACACTGGGGTCTCTGGAAACTTCCTCGAAGGTTATTTCCCCCACTGGACGCACACAAGTGTGAAAAAGGCGCAAAACGGACAGTGCATTAATTTTCCGGCCCCTTGACTTGCAGACAGTCACATTCCCTCCCCAACCCTTCCGCACAATAGTAATGGAGAGGAATGTGGCCTATTGTAATTTACGTCAGACCGTTCAAATAAAAAATCCCCCACCCCACACTTCCTAAAACGTGCTTCTGGAGGGATGACATCGCTGGAGTCTCGTAGGGTGGAGGGTGGAGGGTGGGGGCGGGGGCTGCGATCTTTCATGTGACAGATTTACTGGCAGGCCTGCTCCCCCCTTTCTCTGGGATAGATCTTTATTTAATTAACTCATCGAGAGTATGCCATTACGCTTTGATGTCCGTTTTTCCAGACTGGGGGTAACCACCACCTCCCCCTCTCCTCTCCTCCCCTCTCTCTCTCTCGCTCTCTCGCTCTCTCTCTCGACTTCTCGCTGGGAAACCCCCCCTGAAGCACTGCATGCTGTCCGGACACAGAGAGACTCACGTCGTCTGGGCCTGACTGGAAACGGACCATGCCATTTTTAAGTCCGGCCGACCTGGAACCATGTCCCGTTGGCTGGAGGCCTGCTGGCGGACGTGGACAAACAGACGCACAGGTGGTCCCCCCCCACCCCTCCCCGCTCTGTCTGTCGACGTTGGCTCGGCCGTGAAGGAAGTGTGGACTGAGGGCAGCAGGGTCGACCTTCAGTGTAAAGGGGTCGACCTTAGTCTCACAGCCTTCACACCTCTCTCACACAAACACTCACTTGCAAACATGTGCAGACGTATACGGACCCACACATTTACACACATATTCACATAGATTCTCCCCCTGCCCCCCCCCCACCCACACACACACACACACACACACACACACACACAAAAACAAACACACAGACAGACAGACATAAACACAAGCACACACATAGACATGTACCTGCTCCCACACAAACACACACTCGCATATTTAGGGACGAAAGAACAAGAACACAAAACTATAAAACATTTGAACTTTATTTGAATGTTAATGCTTTGAGAAAAAAGCATAAAGCGTCAGTAAACAAACTAACAAAAGAGAGGACATTAAGCCTTTGCAAAAGAAAACATTGTGAGACAGAGAGAAAGACAGAGAGAGATTAATTGCACGTATCTTGTTACAAATTTCACCAAAATCCCCCAAAAAAAAAAACCCCCAAACGTCCTTATTAATCTGTGGTGTTAATTGGTCTGTTCTGAACCGAGAGGCGAAGGCCCAGAGCTTCACAGGCGTCACTGTCACATGACAGGCCGCCCGGGCAGGAGCCCAACACTCGGAAAGAGGAAACGGAGCGGGCAACGGGTCTGGAAAAACACAAACACACACAATCACACAACTGCTCTGTCCCACTTGTGCCCGTCCAAAAAACAACTTCCTGCAACAAGGACCTCTTTCTCTCTTCCCCGGAGGGGTGTGCAAAAAGAGACCTGAACTCTGCTGTTTTTGTAAACAATCTGTGGTGCAATCTTTGTTTTGTTTTTAAGCGTAGGCGAGGAGAACACAAACTGAAGTATGCCGAGAATTCTGCCGTGGCAGTTGTGACGTCCGCCTCGATGGACGCCGGGTTTTCCGCAGAGCTGGCGAGATGCGCGGTGACACGGTTACACGGTTACAGGAACTCGGACACGCGGGTTCCTATAAATACATAATGACTCTCAGCTGGGGCTCGTTTTCGCCCGGCAGAACTCCGCAACCCCCGGCGCGCGCAAAAACACAAACAAATGTGTTTACGTCTGAGGAATCTCGCACCCCTGCCCCCCTGTGTTGGGAAGTTCAGTCACCGTTACAGACCGTTACAGTCACCGGTGCGCCCGTCTGCCAGAGAGCATGTGGACAACGCGGAGGAGCCCCGAAACAGCATCGAAAGACCTCAGGACCGAGGACCGAGCCCACTGACTGACCCCCCCCACCCTGGTGACCTCTGACCTCGCGATGTCACTTCTTTTAAAACCGACGACGCTTCACTTTCCGGCCTTTCTGACCAAGTCGTCGGGGAGCAAACGGATTAATCTTTTAATTAAAAATAAACAATTCACAAATAAAATATTCAGTCTACACTGAATAGGCCAGTCTAGACCTGGGTTCTCTTTGGTGCAGAATCGATCGACATTTTGGCAGGGCACACACACACACACACAGGCAGGCACGCACACACACACACACACACACACACACACACACACAACACAGACTCGACACAAATCGGGACCCTCACTGGAAGGATCATCTCTGCTCAGAACAGGGGGGCCGGGAAGAGGCATTAGAGGAGCAGATGGAGAAAGGAGATAAAAAGAGGTGACAAGACGTTTTGTCAGAGCTCTCGAGACGCTGACTGTGTCTCCGTTCATCCACCGCACGCTTAGCGTTCGTCTCGTCGGGGAGGGGATGAGACCCCCAAACCAGCGGCCTCCTGCTCCCCAGGGGCGTTGGGTCGGCTCGTCCGAATAACGCTGCCCTCCTTCCGCTTCCGCCCTCTTAAAACAAAGAAGCTGGACGGGTTTGAGCCACGGGCCCCGTGAACCTGACTGAGGACACGCGCGCGGTGAGATCGTGAAGGGGGGGGGGGCGAAACATGAAAGGAGCTGGAGCAGACAGAGAAAATTCCATTCCATCTTTTCACACCTCTGTCACCCGCACCCCACCCTCCCTATAAATAATGTCGAAAAAGCGTGGCCCATTAAAACAGTTACCCCCCACGAACACATCCCACGCCTGCCAGGGAGAGGAGAGTCCCCCCCTCTGTGGTCTAATTAACGAAGCTCCCGATGCCTTCTGATCATTCGCCGAGAGGGGAGAGAGAGAGAGAGGATCTAAGAGGACGGGGGCTGTAAATTATACACAAAAAAGTTCTGCGGGGGAAGGGGGGGGGTGAAGTTCACGGGCGGCCAGCGTGTGGCACCGCCCCCCTGCGGTCCTGTCCAAACAGCGACGGGCCTCTCTGCCCTCCCCAGGACGGACGATGTCTGTGTGCGTCTCCAGGTTCCGATCGTTTGTCCGGATGTCGTCCGCGTTCATCACTTCCTCTCCCGTTAGGAAGGCCCCACTGACGGCTCCACGCCGCAAAGGAGAGGGGGATGATGATGAAGGCAATTGGGGGGGAGAGAGAGAGAGAGACAGAGATGGTGACTGAAAGGGTGAGTGAATGGGAGAGCGATGGAGAGAAGGAGAAGGAGAGTTTCCTCCAGGAGTTTTCGGTTTCAGAGTGATGATATATATATATATATATATATATATTTATAAAAAAAGATGCATCCCCCTGCTGTTTTCTGGGGTAGGGTGTTCTTGGTTGCTTGGCAATGGGGGAGGATGCTCTCAGTCGCTAGGCGCCGGGATGATGCTGATGTGCAGGAAGTTGTCCGGGTGACTTAGGTGTTCACTCAACCACTGAACGGGAGTCTCCAGCAAGGGCTCGATCCCGTGGACCACCACCAGGTACTTCTTCTGTTCATCTGCAGAGAGAGAGGGAGGGAGAGAGAGAGAGAGGGGGGGAGAGAGAGAGAGAGAGAGAGGGAGAGAGAGGGAGAGAGAGAAAGAGGGGGAGAGAGAGAGAGAAGTGGGAGGGAGAAGGGGAAAGATTGAGGGGGAAAGAGGGAGGAGGGCAGAAAGGCAGGAGGAAGTAACAAGACAGGGTAAATTAATGAGGGAGGGAGAGAGGAGGCGGAACGAGAGAGGAGGAATGAACGAGGGAGGGAGGAAGACAGGGAAGGAGTGAGAGTAGAGAAAGAGGCAAGAGGGGGGGGAAGAAATAGAGGGGGAGAGAGGCAGAAAGAAGAAGGGAGAGAGACATCAAGACATGTCACACACATACACAGCTATTCTTGGGTGTTTCCACAAAAACACTCGACAGCAGTGAATCACTCGTCACACCAAAGCCAACTGACCAATCACACGACTCAGATTACGTGACCCGGTCACCAAACAGAGCCTGTGGCCGGGACCCAAGCTGAGGATGTAACGGAAAAAGAGTAGCTGGAGAAAAGTGGAAGGAACAGGCCTGGATAAACCCGCTGCATGCTGGGTAAAGAAGGCTGGTAGGCTCAAGCCTCTCTCTCTCTGTGTTTGGGGTACCTGGGCACACCCCTCACCTTCCTGTGACCCAGCCCAGCGCCGCGCCCCACATCCCGCCCGGGGGCCAGTAAATCACGGTGATCAGGGCGAGCTCTGGGGCCTGTCACTCTGACGCACGGACCGCCCTCTGGGTCACGGGGTCACGGACGAGGACAAATGAACCCGGCTATCCTCCGGCTGTCCTAAAGCGCCACACACACACACACACACACACACACACACACACACACACACACACACCTACACCTACAGATACACTTACACACGCACACGCACGCGCACGCACACACACCTACAGATACACACACACACACACACACACACACACACCTACACCTACAGATACACTTACACACGCACACGCACGCGCACGCACACACACCTACAGATACACACACACACACACACACACACACACACACACACACACACACACACACACACACACACACACACACACACACACACACACACACACACCCATACCCCCACACACACACACACACACACACACACACACACACTTACACACACACACACACACACACACACAGGTGTGTGAGACTGTGTGCATAGGTGTGTGTGAGTGTGTGTGTGTAAGTGTATCTGTAGGTGTCTGTGTGTAGGTTTATGGGTGTGTGAGTACGTGTGTGTGTGTGTGTGTGTGTGTGTGTGTGTGTGTAGGTGTGTGTGTGTGTGTAGGCGTGTGTGTACTCAGAAGCATCAGTTCCAGTTGACTGCAGGTGATACGGTAAAGTATCTGCGTTGAGTCATTGTGAGCTGCACAGACACAGATCAGAGCAGCCTTCACACAGCCACTTCCTCACGCTGCACCGCACACTCTGATAACTGCACACATCTCAAAACCATTTCCCTCCTGTCTCTCATTCTCACTTTCACAGTCATGTGACACCTTCCCGACACTCACTGAGCACATCACCGTGTTCCACCAGCCTGGCCAGTCTGTTACTCAGCATATGAGAGGAAAACAACTCTGGACCTGGCTTTGTGGAGTAATCCTGACACAATTTGCAGCTCAGGTACTAGATCCACTAGGGAGTGCAGTCACTTTTGATATTTTTTGGCAAGTTAAGGCCGCTTCCTTTAATAAAATGACAGAGGATTTAAGTCATATAGATTAAGTAAAACCTCAAGATGGCAAAATTGTGAACAAAACATTGACTAAATGTAAAAGGGTTATTGTTGATGCAGTGTAAATTCTTCCCATAGTGAGGAAAAGACAAATAAGGCAGCAGGCCCCGATGGCAAATATCCTAAAGTACTCAAGGAATTTGGGCAGATTATTGAGAAAGCATTGACAGATATTTTTATGCAAACACTGGAGAAATACCAGATGACTGGAAGCAGGGTAGTAGAATTCCAATATATAAGAAGGGGGACCGAACTGACCCAAGGAACTCTAGGCCTCAGTTTAGCTTTCATCTGATGTAAAATACTGTAATGTATTATTAGGGATAAGTTGGAATCATTTGTGAAAAATTATTTTAAGGGATATGCAACGGTTTTTTTTTTCAGGGGGAAATCATTCCTAACAAACCTTCTGGACTTCATTGAGGAAGCATTTTGACTTGATTCAGACTTATATTATATATTTTGACTTTTGACGAGGTACCACATGAGGCTCATTGTCAAAATATATTTAGTAGGAATTACAGGAGTTGTTTCAGAGTGGGCTCATAATTGGCTGCAAGGTCGAATACAAAGAGTAATTGTAGGAGGGTCGTATCTGGCCTAGGTGCTGTGGGCAGTGGAGTCCCACAGGGATCGGTGCTGGGGACCTCTGCTCATTTAGATAAATGATCTTGATAGGGATGTTACTAACAAGATAGTTCACTGATTTACTGTGTGAAATTCTAGGCACCACACTATAAGATAGATATAGAAGCTCTTGAAAAAGTACAAAGGCGTCCAACTTTTACCTTTCGTACCTGGTACGAAAGGTAAAAGTTACGAGGAAAGACTTTTGACGTTTCATCTACTCAGGCTTAGAAAAAGCAGACTAAAGGGGATTTGATTGAGGTTTTAAATTAAAGGTATCAACAAAGTGAAGTACCAAAGTTTTCTAAGTTCAGTTAACAGAAAAAGAAGGCACAGCTCATAAACCAACACAGCTCACACCCCAACACAGGTCACACACAGCTGAAGATGATTACTGCAGTCAGTTTTGTGCTCTGACTCTTCCGTGATGAGGGAGGGAAGGAGGAGTTTAATTAAAAGCTGCTTTTGCTTCAGACACACAGTCACAGTCTTACGGGCCGGGGGGTTGGGGGTCTGGACAATGCTTTCTCTGAGGCTCTGACGAGCACTCTAACCTCTCCACTGCTGATGGCTTCAAAAACAACTTAATTGAATCCATGGACACAGGAGACCACAGCCCACCATCCCGGCACAGGGTGAGTCCGAGTCCACGGGGAGAGACACTCATTAATCTCCAGAGAGAGAGGGAGCGGGAGGAAGGGGGAGAGAAGGAGAGAAAGAGAGAGAAAGAGAGGTGGGGGGTGGGGGGGAAGAGAGAGAAAATTAGGGAGAGGAAAAGATGGGGAGGAAGAATAAAGTCGTCGTTCGGGGTTTTTGCGTTTGCCCTGCAGGTTACCCAACAATCAGAGGCAGAGGGGACATCTCCTGTAAGGCTGCAGTGGAGGAAATGGTGAACTTCCACCAAACCGTGACCCCCTCCCTCCTACACACCCGGTTGGGGCCCCACAGGCCTCGGGCCCCTGGCCCACTCATAACCAGACTCTCCAGAGCGGGCGGGCGGGCGGCCCAACCGAGACGGGCGGAGAGCACGCAACATGAAAGGGCATCGGCCGTATGACCGCCTATAGCCCCACACGTAATAACGGGAGAGCCGTTACAACAGGCAACCGCTGACATGACCCACGCCCCAAAAAACAAGCGTGCTCAGAGAGCGAGAAACGTCCACACGAGTATCGAGAAGGATCCGGGCTCATCTCTGATAAGCCTATGAAGCGAGCACATTTACATTTATATTTTAAGCATTTAGTAGACGCTCTTATCCAGAGCGACTTACAAGATGTGCATTAATACATGGTAGGAACAATCATAGTTTGCGCACGAGATCAGTGCAGTAATACAGCGATAGACATCGTTGTAGGCAGCTGCGTACCATACCTGTAACACTGGGAAGGAAAAGGTTAGTAAATTTGTTTAAAAAAAAGAGTAAACAAGGATACATATACAAAAAGTATTAAACAAGTAGGCAGTGGTGATGACAATTGGCTAGGTGTACAGAATTAAGTGTTAGTGGAGTCTGATAAGGTGGGTTTTGAGTCTCTTGCAGAAGATCGCAAGTGATTCCACGAAGTGATTCCACGAAGTGATTCAACGGTCCTGACCGAGCATCATCTACCATGGCACATGTTCAGACTGCAGTCTTGCGTTATCACGGAGGAAAGGACACGACATGCTGTCTGATTTAGAGGATAGCTCTTTCGACTGGCCAATCAAAGTTTACGGGAGAATGAATGTGAATCACAGAGATGGAAAGACACAGAGACACGGGTCTTGTGGTCACAGTGTGACTCTCTCTCAGTGTGCCTTTTACTGTAAATCAAAAACTGAACCCAAGAAAGACATTTATGACCTTTTGAGCTGAGAGTGAAATACACCCACACACACACACACACACACACACACACACACACACACACACACACACACACACACACACACACACTCATCATATATTACAACAGCACGCACACAATACACTCAGACACCAACACCCACACTCGCACACAATACACCAACAGCAGACATCAACACACACACACACACACACACACACACACACACACACACACACACACACACACTCACACACACACATTACAACACACACACACACACACACACAGACACAACACCCACACACGCACACACACACACACACACACACACACACACACACGGAGGGAGTTTCACTGTGCTATAAATGACCATGGGTGACTCCCGATTCCTCGAACCCTTTGCTCCGTCCTCCTCCTCCTCCTCCACCAGCAGCAGCTGCAGGCTGGGGGCGTCCCCAACGCCACTCTCGCAATGAGAGGTGGGGGAATTCACCCGTCACAAAAACAACACAAGCCTCCATTACTGCAGTCTCCCCCGGCCAATCGCACGCCTGCACAGAGCGGTGGCAGGGCTCGCCCACGGCCTGTGCGGAAAGCGGCAGCGGAGGGGTTAAAAGCAGGAATGGCATGAGCCTGACCCGGTGGGAGGATGTCTGAGACTGGGAGCTGAGCGGGGAGGAGATGAAGCGTGCCGATTGAGTTCTGGGGGAATAAGTGATGTGTTTATGCGGACCTGAGCGCCGCGCTAATGGAGGCCTCGTGTGACAGGTTAATCTGAGCGCGCTCAGAGACGGCCGAAATCCGGGCACCGCCTGTCACGCGCCCCCCAAAAACGTCCTGCATCCTGCTCTTCGACCACTTCCTGCCTCTTCCCTCGAACACGTTTCCATGGTAATCCTGAGTCTGGGATATTTTTCACCTTCCAAACCCCCACCCCCGTCCCTGCCCCTCCTCTCCCCAACACACTTTATACTCAGCGGTCCATTAGTGGCCCCTTCTCCAGCCCGAAACGCACATGGTGTGGGGCGGTTTGTAACGGTGTGGGGGCGTGTTTACAGAAGGGAGTCGGCCCATTACCGGCGGTCAAAGGTCACAGCAGGTAATCCCCCCCCTTTGCCTTTGCTATTTCTACCTACATAATCAAATTCAGAGGAAGGAGTCTGAAGGTTTTTGTGGACATGGTCCACAGGTCATTTTTCGTGATATACCTTGCTAGAGATTTTACAAGACATTCCTCCAGGATCTCCACCCCTATTTCTCTCCACCAATCATATTGGCCCTTCCCTCTCCACCAGTCATACTGCAACATTCTGCCCCCTCACTCTCCACCAATCACGCTGCAGCAGGCACTAACCCCTCCCTCTCCACCAATTACGCTGAAGGGAACTGACTATCTCTTTAAGGGAAATTGTAATCAAATTGTGCTTGCAGTTCAGAGACACTAAGCCTAAAATGCAAAAAACCGCATGAATATAAAACGTACAACTTCACACAAAATGCTCGAGTTCCTGTACACGCATGTGCGCACTTAAGCAACACACTAACGTAGTAGAAAAAAAAATTATACTTCGAACCCGAGTCCTACCCAAGAAGCGGGGTTTTATCTTGTCTCTCAATGTGGCTGGGCAGACACACAACCCCAGAGCTCAGCCTGTCATGCGTGCGGTTCTCTCAGGTGCGTACAGGTAAGACAGGCCTGTCGCCGCGCCCACTTGTGGCCGTCGCTCTGATCTTAAACAGGAGCAGGCGCCCATGTACACTGGTTGCCTGGTGAACCAGGCAACCAGGGAATATGCAGATGAGCAGGGGCTGTGGGGGGGGTTTAAGACTCCTGTCTTTCATCAGCTCTCTGGAGCCAGAGATTCTGGAGAACCACAGGAGAATTAACGGGTCTTACCCATGGCAACACAACATTCGCCACTCTGCCACCGCTTGCTGCAGGCTCCTGGCCTGCGTTCACCACGAACGATCTCAATGTGATACCTGAGATACTGCTTACCTGCATCAACGCCCTTTAGTCCTATTACTTACCTAGTCTAACGCACTCTCCCCTTACTACTTACCTGAATCGAACGGCCTCTCCTCAATCTTGACGCCCTTTTGTCCTACTACTAATCTGAATCTAACAACCTCTCTTGAATCTAAAGCCCTCTCCCCTTACTACTAACCTGAATCGAACGCCCTTTAGTCCTACTACTTACCGGAATCTAGCACCCTCCCTAAATCTAACATCCTCTCCTGAATTTTATGCCCTCTCCTGAATCCAACACCCTCTCCTGAATCCAACGCCCTCTAGCCCTACTGCTT
Source organism: Aldrovandia affinis (assembly GCA_029706075.1). Taxonomy (NCBI): domain Eukaryota; kingdom Metazoa; phylum Chordata; class Actinopteri; order Notacanthiformes; family Halosauridae; genus Aldrovandia; species Aldrovandia affinis. Next base: position 2,474,564 of record JAINUG010000022.1, read on the forward strand.
ACCTGAACCCAACACCTCTATTGCGAACCAGACTCGAAGGCAGTGTTGGCCCACTACTGACCAGACTCGAAGGCAGTGTTAATAAGGCCAAGGCGGGGCCGCCATGTTGCAATTATGAGGCTTTGTCATGGGCGGAGGTGCAGGTAACCAAGACTACGATTAATTCATCTCAATCTCTTCTGTCTGAGGGAAAAATTTGGACACTTTTGTTTTGTGTTTCTCTCTTTTTTTTTTGTTGCTGGTGAGACAGACAATTTCCGTATTTCAAAACAAGGGCGTCTAACTCTGACAAGTCAGTTGTGTGAGAAAGCAATGAAAGGGAACAATCAGTAGGAAAAACAGGAAACTTTCTGTATACAGGAACACTGGAGGTTCATCTGTCCCCAAGCAGGGGCTGTTTTTCCACGTTAATCACAGAGTGTGTGAGGCTCACATCTACTGATACAACATGTGACACACGAGACCGAGCCAAGTCAGATCCACGCACGCCACACACGTACGAACGCACGCAAAGCAATGCACACACACACAGGTACGCCCCCACACATACAAACATACACACAGGAATGTGCACATAAACACACAAAGGTATGCATGCAAACACACACACACAGGTATGCGCTCAAACACAAACATGCATACAGGTATGCACGCACACACACAGGTATGCGCGCACACACACGCCTGCACACAGGTACGCACGCGTGCTCAAACACACACACACACACACACACACACACACACACACAAACGCGCACACACTACCTGTGTGATGAGTCTAGAGTCCTGCAGCAGAAACATAAATCCTTTAATCTGTAAACGTTGAAACTCCGCTCATCATAACGAGGATATTAGTTGAGTCAGTGACCCAACGTGCCAAAATAATTAAACAGGACAGAGCAATAACGAAGAGCACAAAGTACATATGCACGCGTGATCCTAAATTAAACAACTAAACAATCACCCTGCTGTTTTCCAGACACCCGCACAAATACAGGAGCACACATGCAGGTAGGCGCGCACACGCACACACACACACACACACAGACACACACACACACACACACACACACACACACACACACACACACAGTGGTTTGGTAATACAGTACAACACACAACACAGGGCAGACATGAGGGCTTCTGAGCCGGAGCAGAGAAGTGGTATTTAGTGGACCACAACACCATGTTCCTCCAGCGACAGGAAGCAAAAGCATGTGAAGCGGAGCCAAATGAAAGAGGGACGGAGGGAGAGAGGGAGCGAGATGCTGCAATCACCCAGCACTGCTATTTGTACATCAGAATGTGAGAAAGGGCGTCACTCAGGAGAGACATTACATAAGAGGCCGACTGAACCAGGAGTAAAAGTGAGACGTCTGTCTAGCGCTCAGCCCGGGGCGAGGAACACAATTCATCCTTTGGAAAGAGCAAAGCGACTCCTGCAGCCCTTTCTAAAGCTGTGGTTAGGTGGGTTTCGGTCCCCAACTCCACACTGAAGCGACAACCGGGGCTCCGGCACACAGGAGCACACCCTCGCCGCCAGGCAGTTGGACCGATCCGCAGCACTTTGGCCCACAACACACCGGGCTGTACAGAACCGAGAGGCAGTGATGCTGAGGGGTGCTACGACGAGTGGGCTGGCCCGTCAAAGCTTTGTGACCTGTTGCGTGGGCTGTACCATGAGTTGGGTCAATGTGTGTGTGTGTGCGTGTGTGTGTGTGTGTGTGTGTGTGTGTGTGTGTGTGTGTGTGTGTGTGTGTGGGAGGGGGTGTTTCACACCTGGCCTGTTCCACGGGTTAGCTCAAGGCGGGGGGTTTTCTGCTCTCGTTTATTAGAAACAATGCCACAGCTCTTTTAAGAAAACAGAGGCAAGAACACGGATCATTCTTACAGCCACGTACAAGACATACACAAACGGGGGGGGAGTCCTGAGAAATGAGTTTTGTTCAAAATAAAATAGGTTTCGCAGAAAACCGTACGTACGCACATCCGTTGCGGAATAAAAAAAAAATACAAATGAAAACCCAAATAATAATCTATTTATAGCGAGCGTTGTGGAGGAGCGCTCCAGTGACGGGCCGGTTCCAGAGGAATCTGTTCCAACCCGACGGGCGGGGGATTTGGGGCAGATTTCTGTGGCTCGGGGGCCGTTGGCTAATTGGAAGAAGATGGCGGTGACGAGAGAGTGTCGGAACACGATCCCGTCTGCCGATCTGTTCCAGTAAGCCTCCGACACTCAACTGTGTCCCACAGGGGGAACTCCCTGGACACAAGCCAACTCTGACTTCTTTTCACAAAAGCATTATTAATTATGATTATTATTATCGCTATTAATATCACTGCTATTGTTGCTTCTACTACCGTTGCCACTACTGTGACAACTACTACTACTACTACTAATAATATTAACAATAGTAATAGTAGTAACAGTGGTTGTAGTAGTGGAAGCAGGGTCCAAGCTTGGACGGCTGACAAAGGTTGTTTCTGGTTTTGGGACTCTTTGAAGCAGCTTCATACACAATGCGTGTCCCTGAGGCCCACTAAAGTGTCCCTGCGAAGGCGCAGGCCAAGAATAGAGTCTGTGGGACAGGTTATTATCGTCTTTGGAGTTATTTTGGCTGGGGATTGAACCTATAACCTTCCGGCGTCACCGTATACGCCCTGACCGCAGCACAAACTTAACCCCATTTCCACGGTCACCTGAAAACGTTTTGTAAGTTCATCGGTAGGATTGGAAAGACCGCACAATTTTTTATTATTACTTTTTTTACACTTTGCTTCAGATTTTTCCCCGTTTTCTCCCCAATTTGGAAGCCAATTATACCCTCTGTTTGTTTTGTTAACCCTCCCCCGCGAACTCGCCGCCCGTCTCTACGGGGCAAACCACTATCCGAGGGCGGCGATGATCCGCCTCCTTCGAGATGGAACTCACCGACCCCCCTTTTTGGAGACACCCTACCTCACTACAACTGCCCCGTGGAATACGCTGCTGCTCTGATCAGGGATGTGATCAGGGTTAATCAGGAAAGGTTTCTTTTCAGACCACAGATATCTTGTAGACGTGTGTATGTCACAAGCATAGACATTAAGAAATGTTGCACTCTTTTGACAGCTGACGGCAGGAGAGAATGTTCAGCAAATGAAGCCAAATAGGCAGAGATATTTAGCGTGAGAAAATGAGTGTTTTCCGATTAATCAGGAAACGTCACATCCCTACTGAGACTCGGAGCGATGTGACCTGTGGACCGTCGGTTCTGAACGCGCACGTTTATAACATGCTTACCACATCTTGCACTTTAATACTGAACTGTATTGTTTTTGTCTATCGTTTGCGTATGTGAATAAGAGAGCACCCAGCCTTTTGCTGTGTGGCAATAAAGTTTCTATGTATCTCTCGATCTACAAAACTTTGAAAGCTGTGGTTTGGAAGGAGGAAATGGCCCCTGGGGGACCACACCCCTCATCCCATATAAGGGGGGAGTTTTCTATGTCATGTTTCCAGCCTTGGTTCATACATTTCCTCGAAAACGATCAAATAAATAAATAAACTAAAACTAAACTATATCTCACACGAATACTGACGCACTCACACCTGCACTCTCACACACACACACACACACGCACGCACGCAGTGGGCTACAACAGCGCTCCCACACTTCCAGAGAAGAACTCCTTCAATCCGCGCAGTCTGGTATCTCTCTCTCCAATCAAGCGGAAGGTTTTCACTGGTGAGGAAGAGGAGGAACACAACAAAACCTCCAGACTTTCACCTGCATCACACCGCGCGGGCAGAACAGAGGAGAGAGGAGAGGAGGGGAGGGAGGGGGGCGTGGCTGGGGCATTTGCACGCCCAGGGCCTGCAGGCTCCCTGTCCCTGTCCCGGTCTCTCTCTCTCTCTCTCTCTCTTTCTCTCTCTCCTCCATTGTCTCTTATCTGCTTCCTCTCCGGGGGGCCCAGACGGGCCCTGTTTTGGCTGCGCCTTGCCCCCTTTCACAAGGAGACGATACCCCCTTCCTCCTCGCCCCCCACCACAACACAATTATCTGTACATCTTACAGTGAATCGCACAAATTCCTCCCCCCCCCCCCACACACACACACTCACAGACAAAAACATCAAGGACTTGATAACTTCCACCAGAAGGGGAAATCTAACTCTATTTTTAAGTACTGAAGACCAGCGAACAAAGGAAAGTATACAACAAAAAAGTCTGGGCCCTGCTTTCACTCTGACGGCTGACTATGCCCAGGGGCAAGCAGTGCTACAGGAGAACCTGAGCGAGCCAACACCGGCAGCTCCAAAACGGCTGCGCGAGTGAAATCAAAGCTTCAGTTTATTTTCCTCCACCCTCGCCTCTAACTGAACCAAACCGACCCCTACAAAACCATCTGCGCTAGATGGGTCTTTATTTGTGATGTCTAGGGCCTGGAGAAATTCCTGACTGCTTTTGTAACCCGTAGTTCCCACCACCCATTAGTACGAGGCCGCTGTAGTCTCTCCTCAAGCCTGCTGCTAAACCATCATCCCATTACAGTCCATGAATCATCCCAACTAATCATCCAATTATCTGTCCTTGTCATCATACATTCTTATGTTCATTCCTATGTTCTTATGAATGAGTTAAAGGCCTCGGCATATGGGTGTACCTCTCCTGCCAGAAGGGGACATCTGCATTTGTGTTATGACCAGCATTACAAAGGTGGGCAAAGGTTTAGAGGGGGGGGGTTAAGTCAATGGTGGCAATGGGTGGAGTCAATGACAGGAGGGGTGGAGTCAATGACCAGAGGGGTGGGGTCAATGGAAGCAAGGGTGGGGTCAATGACAGGAGGGGTGGGGTCAATGACAGGAGGGGTGGGGTCAATGACAGGAGGGGTGGGGTCAATGATAAAAGGGGTTGGACTAACTCACTCAATCACACCAAACTCTCTTATGAGCATGACAGTGAGCTCGTTGGTTAGAATGGGTGAGAGATGTGTGTGAAGGATGTAGACGTTTTTGGGTTAGTAGGGCGGGTGGGAAGCTTACCATCCTGGGGTATGGCAGCAGGGAACACCACCTTCAGTAGATCCCCCAGGGTGTGGGTGTGGCCATCGGGCGAGGCGGGACGGAACAGCTTCTGGATGAACGGCCTGTCACTCATCGTCTATAGAGAAAAGGAAAGATAAAGAGTCTACAGTTCAACAATGTGCCTTTTAAAACGCTTTGGCAATGTAGTCCTGTTCATTGTCATGCCAATGAATGTTAAATGGAGTGAATAGAGACAGGCAGAAGTGGGGCTTGGAACACTGAACAGGTTTAAATCCCTGACACAGCCCTTCATCATCCGTGAATTAATAACTAAAAATATCACATTACTCAGTACTCCCAACCCCTATTTCTGATCACGTAAATCCAACAGAACCATGACAGAGAGGAGGCGATTATCACAGAGTTTCTCAATCCATTCCGACAGGGAACACTGCGCTGCATGTTTTCATTCCAACCACCACTTAATCATGCTCAAGTGATCATTAACAGACGGCCGATGCAGATGATAGGTTGGGAGCGGAGGTTGGAGTTAAAATTTCCAGGGCAGTGTGCCCTGTAGGAATGGATTGAGAAACACTGGGTTACCAAACGAACAGCTGATTCACCCCCGAACGGTCAAAACAAAATACAATATAGCTCATTACCTGTACTTTTTATTTTATACGCTTTTTTCCTCATCATTATCAAGTGTGTCAATCGTTTTGGAGTTGACTGTATATTGTTTGCTTAAAAAAAGGGGGAAATGATCATTCTTTTACACTAATACCCGAGAAATAATTACTGGAAAAAAAAGTAATGTCACAATTATTGACACTCCTGTTTTCAGCACTTTGTGCACCCTCCCCTTGCAGGGATAAGACTACTGAGTCATATGGAATAGTACTTTATGAGATTGGTGAAGATAATGGGGGGGTGACATTTGACAACTCCTCCATACAGAATATTTTCAAGATCATTCAGATCCTTTGGTCTACGCTTGTGTACTGCCCTCTTCAACTCAAACCACACATTTTTGATCGGGTTCAAGTGTGGAGACTTTGCCATTGGAAAACAGTCATTTCATTCCAAAAACCCTACTGGCATTTTTATTTTGCCTCCCAAACCATTTGCCTGTGCATGGGGGTAAGATGCACTTGTGTCCTCTACAAGGCAGGTTTACCATTGTTCCTGTGGTTTTAATCTTCTTAATAATTGACCTGAAAGTGGTATCTTTCATTAAATTATTTGTTTGTAACCATCTCCTGGTTTGTCTTGTTTCTTGAGAGTTCTTCGCCTTTCCCCATAGCGGTGAATAACAAATGGATTTTACAATGTGTGTTACATCATTCTTATTCCCCGGTGAAACAGGAAGCCATGGGAGGCCACAATACAGTTCCCTAAGATTGAGATTAACTTAAAACAGTAGAATTTTAATGCAGATATATTTTAGTTGGGATTTTTATTCAAAATCATTAATAGGGGTGTGAACTGTGACATCCCCCAAAAAAAAATAAAATCCTCTGCACAATAAAATCATGGAATTATTTGAACACACAATACAGGCCATTACTGGTCTTGTTTATTTTATACAGCCTTCTTTGCTCATATTTATAAAGGGTGTAAACAATTTGAAAGATACTGTATACCAACACATATAACTTCTGTTGTTTAGATCACTGTCATGTGTGTTCCTGGAATAATTTGGCACCACGACTTGTTTTGTCATGCCAGTAAAGATCCATTTGAATTGAACTGCAGGGAAACGGGCCGTCCCATCCCAGTGGAAAGGCACAGAAGTGGCCCCCCCTTTGGTAATAAAAGCCTGTGCTCCTCCCCCCTCCCTGCTCTCACGGTGACTAACGCGTTTTCTCCGTACAGCCCGGAGCGGGCCAGGGACGGATGCGGCGGTGGGCTCAGGAATGCCGTTAAAGAGGCCTGGTCAGTGGCCCAGACGGGGGGTTTGGGCCGGAGTGTGGAGCCACGGCTGTGGAGTTATTCACTCTGCTTCCTCCACTGCCCCACAGCGGCACCCCCCTGCACGCCTTACAGGGGCATCCGTCTGTCTGTCCTGGAAGATAATGGGGGTTTTTGGGAAAGGGCTGGGGGACTGGGGGGGGGGGTTGCGTCTGGAGGTTTATGGGGCTGCCTGTCCCCTGTGCCAGCTCAGCAGCTCCCTCCCTCCCTCTCTCCCTCCTCTCTCCCTCCCTCTCTCACTCCTCTCAGCTGAGTCAGGGCTCAGATAGCCGGCCTCCTCACCTCTGGCCTGCAGGAGGTACACCAGACATCTCGGACACTGGAGCGGCTAGCGGTTCTGGGGTGGGGCCTAGGCGCTGTGGGAGGGACCTATGGGACTGTGGGATGGGGCTAGGGGCTGTGGGATGGGCCTAGGTCCTGTGGGATGGGCCTATGGAGCTGTGGGAGGGACCTATGGGGCTGTGGGAGGGACCTATGGGGCTGTGGGAGGGACCTATGGGGCTGTGGGAGGGACCTATGGGGCTGTGGGAGGGACCTATGGGGCTGTGGGAGGGACCTATGGGACTGTGGGTGGGGGCTATGGACTATGGGAGGGGCCTAGCGGCTATGGGAGGGGCGTAGGAGTTTGGAATGGGGCTATGAGCAGGGGGTGGGGCTATGTTTTAATAGCCGGGGGGCTAAAGGGCAATAACTGTTATAACGGAGGCGCTGCTGAAATCTGGGCTAGCACTGGTTACATACTGTATGCACTGAAGTACCCACTGTATGACCGAAAGTGTATCACTTGTATCACTGAGACCCTAAACAGGCAAAGATTACCTACCCTACACTTCCACTGACTGCAACTCTCAGCCATGAAACACTCTGCTTCCCTCCATTTTTCCCTTCACTAAATCCAAGCCCAGAAAACGTTTGAAGGAATGAGCGAGCGAGCCATGGATTGAATTATTCCCAAAGAGAAAAACCCATTTTGGTTTATACTGCAGTAATGAAAGCTTTAAATGTGTCATAAACAAGCCACACTACATTCTATTAAATTATGCAGGGCAATTAGTTTCTTTTTTATTGAGCGTAGGAACCATCACGACCCAAAATAAAATTCCCGAAAACGAAAATACAGGAAACAAGACTAAACGAGTGAACTTGAATATGTGTGGATTACTCAGTAACTAATCCAAGATTTTTTACAAGGTAGGCATTTGATTAGAGGGCCTAGGCAGTCCTGCTTGTCCTTTCAAAAGACTTCCTGAAAGCCACCCAGTGCCACAGATTTAAAAAAAGCAAGATTTTGGTCAACAATGGTGTGGGTGGGTGGGTGGAGGGGGGGAGGTTGTGCTTTTATATTAAACCGCCACAGAAACCAGAATAAGCCCCAACCCCGTGAGCCAAGGTTGGTGACGCACTGCTTTCAATCAAACTTTCTATTTTAGTGAAAGTTCCTTTCCCACCATGCACCTCCTCCACATCCCATTTCCATTTCATTCTTCTGCGATGATAAACCACTATTTTCAGAATGCTATCTTCACCCGGAGTGAGCAAACTCTCTGATCAGCACATAGCACTGGGGGACAGGAAACAAAGTCACTTTAATGACATCACTTCCTGTTCGCTGGCAAAGCCACCAGCACAATGAGATGTAAAGGACCTGACGGCCTTTGAGAGTTCCCCTCCCAGTTCAGTGGAAGTCAAAATTCCACCAAGAGATTAAAACTGCTAAAGTATTTTCACTTTTAAGAATTCCTTGAAAGACCATTAAAAGAAAACCAATAAAACACCATATGATATTTTCTTAATCATTGCTTAACATTCCTCAGAGCTTATTGAACATTAACATTATATGAACTTTATTGAACACCCACCAGACACTTCGATATTTATTTAAGCCTAATCGTCACATGTAGACAAATACTGGCAAAGACAGGAAATGGCTGTACGCAAGGCAACCGTTTACTACCATATACGATTCAAGGCCAAATTAGTTTATTATCGGAACAAAACCAAACCCTAACCTTGATCCCAACAAAACTACAAACCTTACTTAGACCAACCCATATCCTTACAAATAACCATTGTGATAATACTGATTAACAACTAACAAGAAGAACAAACGGTTCTGAACAAGTTATTTTAGAAGACACAAAGACCCAAAAAAGTCCCAAACAGCCTTCGTCTTACTTTCCCACAGTTTCCATCGTTGCGTTAGTTTTTTTAAATAGTGTATTGTTTTGCAATACCGCCGGATATTATCACTCATCTTGACCCTGAAACGGCTTCAGTGGGTTTTTTTTTGGGGGGCGATGGACATGATGAGCAAATTTGCCGAGAGCAGAATTCAAGACCAGGCACATTTGAAGAGCACTTTTAACAAGGCTGTATTCTTCTCCATGGCTCGCCATTTTCCAGGAGCTCGGCTCGACTGCCTTTCGTTTCATTCTCGTCAACATAACATGTAACATATGCCATTTAGCAGACGCTTTTATCCAGAGCGACTTACAGTAGTGAATGCATACATTTTTCAGCGTATGTGGTCCACAGTGGGGAATTTTCCAGTGTTTCCACATTGGCTATACGGTCTTATTGCCTCTGGAAAATATCTATTGTGAAGTGCTGTTTGCAAATGCCGCCACACAAAACAATTGATTGATTGATTGATTGATTGAAGAAAAAAGAGATTGATTGATGAGCTCGAGCCGCAAGCCTCTACGGCTCAGGCCTTTACTGACAAAAATAAATAAATAAATACATAATAAAAGCCGAGCCGGGCCTAAGAAGCGGCGGGTGAAATATTAATGGAGGCCGGCTCTTGATTTGAGTGCAGGCGGCGGTAGGCGTCCCGTGCTGGACACGACCCAAGAACCCATTGTGCGGAATCGTGCGCGCGGGACACTGACAGGGGTGTCAGTGCGAGAAGAGAAGAGGGGGTGGTGGAGGAGGTGACAAACGCTGGCCCTGACACACAATAGAAACTAATCATGGGCCCGTGAAAAGGAAACCTGCCCCGCGGACTCTCGGGTTTCGGAGCGGTGACACCGCCGGGGCGAGGGGAAGGGAAGGTGGCCCGCGAAAGGCGCGGCCCGAGGCCCGATACTGTTACCAGAAAGACTGACTCACCGGCAGGAAGGGCCGGCATTAGCCCGAGAGACGGAGCGGAGAGAGAGTGCATTAGGAGACAGCGGGCGTCGATGCATTTTTAACCAGCGCCATTAATTATGGATCCCAGCGACATACAAAGAGGCCCATTAATCCCAGTGGGGGTTGCACGATGTGCTGGGGCCCTGGCCCAAACTTTCTTTTCAGCAGGGCGTGACGCGCGAGGGCTGTAGCCTGGCACAGGACGGGCGCTTCCTGGACCCCGCGGAGTCGAGAGGAGAAATCGATGGTAAACTTATTGGTGATGGTAAAACAAACCGGGCACGCAAATAATTTGTCCCAATGAATGCACCAGCTTTTTTAAACAAGGAGTTCAAAACATAATTACCTCACTTTACACGTCCTGTCTTATATGTTCATGTCATGTCTTTTGTGTCATGCTGTATGAGTATGTTGTGTTAGCTTGTATATGTATGCCAATGCCTGACTGCATTATTGCGAAACAATTATATATTCGCAATTATTATAACAATTATATACAAAATATTTTCTTCTGGGATAATAAAGTATTCTATCCATCTATTGTTCCGATGTGACTATAAATTAATGCATTTTAAACTTTCCAACGTCACAAAGTTAAGGACTTTTCATGTCCTTTCAAGGTCCAATTCCTCCCAATCCTAGGACCCATAAAACGCTAAGGTAGGCTATATCACAAGTGATACATCAATAAAGCGATATAGAAACAGCCTCAACATCCCGAAAGATGAACGCTGTCTCAGGATCAGCTCTTTCAACCCCAATTCAAACCCCAACCAATTCGAGTAAATGTCGATTCTTACTTGGGATCAGTTTCTAACGGCATAATTTATATCAAATCTGGACAGAATACTTTTCTAGACAATCACAAACATTTCTCAACAGAAGAGCTCAAGCACTTTAATGTCAAAATGTAGTTTTAAATGAAAAATTGTAGTTTTACATTTGAAAAAACTTTCAAGTCCTTTTCATTAAAATTTTCAGAATTTGAGGCCTTCCAGGGATTATTAAGGACCATGGGGTGAGAACACTGAATATAACCCTTCCACAGCAAGATACATTTAGGTTTTGCAATGAGCGCTAAAGACAAGAACGCAAAAGGCACAGTCATAATTGAAAAAGGGATTTTTCTGGTCGACTTGCTCCTGAACAGCAGCACGTCACTATATTTCAAGTGAACATGCTCACGTAATCAAAGTGTGTGTGTAGCCTTTTCTCTCCCGGTAATCCGTGACGGTGCCCGCATTAAGCCTGGCCTAAAATAACATTTAGAGCTTCTGAGATGTGGACAATTGTTCTTTGAATTGTGGATTGGACGCGAAGATTCCCTGAGTCTATCTGATAGTGAAAGTTAACATTGTTCTCCTGGTCACACCCATGAATGGGAAAATATATGGGTGCGAAATTACAACACAAAATATCTGTCTCCCCTCTATCAAACACAAAGGGGAATTGTCCACTTGATTAAATAACCGAATTGAAATTGTCAGTGGGTAATGGTTACAACTTCCTACAAAAAGATTTTGCAAGTGAGATACATTTACACCCCTTGTGTGTGTGGAGTCCAGTTTTTACACAGTTGTACATGGATGAAACACGACATATTGACCAGCTTCCTTCAGCAACTAAAGTATATTGTGATAGTTATAAAAAGCCAGAACAAAAATGTTACTTGAATAATAATACCTCACTGATGATAATTGTGTATTTCACATTTTATATTTCTAAATTACATTTAATTCAATCATATTTTCCATTTAATTTCGTCACATTTTGGTGTCGAAGAGCCCAGAATTTCAAAACACAATTAATCCCGCATTCCTAAAAGCGTTGCGCACCACTTAAACTTTGCCCCGCAGGAGAAACGGTGAAACGGTGCGTATAGTTTATATTCGCTCCTTGTGAGCAACTCTTTAGTCATGTGGCAGACGGAATCCCCTTTGCGTCAAGCATCCGTCTCAAACAACGAAACAATGGCAGCGCCGAACGAGAGGCAGTTAAATTTTCACTTTTTTCTGTGAAACTACGCCGTCGGCATCTTGACTCAGGACAGCACTGGGCAGCCGGAAGTGGGGTGATGAAATAGCGCCGTGAGCGCGAGGTGCGTCGTCCTTACGCACCTTTATACCCCCAATAAGGGCGTAACTAGAAAAGAAAAGTGTGCCCCGTGTCCCCTACCATAATGTCTCACACTGCAACCAACACGGTGGATTTCTGACGCCAGGTTATACAATCTTGCCCGATACTGCAGTTTAAAACTCGGGAGCTTCGCCCAGCATCTTTATTACAGACCTTAGTGCTGTCGCGTGGACAGGCCCCGACGGAAGTCTACGTTTGAGAGAGAGAGAGAGAGAGAGGGGTCTATCATTTGGGGTAAATGTTATCATTAATGCTGTCTGTATCGAAAGGAATAGCGCTGTTATTTACAGTAAAGACCGCAATCTATTTCCAAATAGGGATTCTTGGTCGGGAGACGGGTCATTATCAGTGATTTATACATCCGGGCTGGGGGGGGGGAGAGAGCAGAGTTATTCTATCTTTATTCCATCTTTTATTTATTTATTTGTTAACTTCTTGACTGTATATGCAGTTGTGTCTAGACGGAATCCGCGTCTGCGGTTTTGGAGCGACTTTTCCTGGTCATCTGTGGCGCTGTCCTGCGCCCCCTGCCCCAGGGCCTCGGTTCTCCCGCTAATCAAACAAAGCCCGTCATAGCGGCGCTTTTCATGCACATTATCATGCTGAACACGTTTGTTTTTAGCGCACAGTATATAGTTCTTGAAATACTATGTTTTCCCCCTCGTTGAATAAGTAACCATGTTAAAACCAGGAGATGTGTTTAAAAATCAAGATCACAGCAAAACATTTAGAGTTTTAGAACCGTCAACTTGTAGTCATGTTATTTTGTTTTGTAACATTTAAACAGCAATAATCCGTTAGTTGACATTAAAACCCAAATTATTAAAAACGTGAATAACTTAATTTGCCAATAATAACATCCGAATTAAAATGAAATTGCTCTCGGCTATTTTCTTGTGGATCAGTAGCCTAAATTTGTTGTATTCTTTACGCAATTAAATTACGCATTCGTTTAGGCATTACAACAGCGCAGCAGACTAAAGGCGATTTGAGGACTACATACGTCTTAAAATAACACATTGTAGTTTCACGCGATTTAGTCTCAATGAATTGAATAATGATTTATTTTTAAATTTTAAGCATTTAGCAGACGCTCTTATCCAGAGCGACATACAAGTTGAGACATTTCCACATCAATCTAAAAACAAAAAAAAAAAAACGAAAAAACATACAAAACTTCGTTTTAAACACTTGTTCGTTGAGGCACGCCTTCGTCTATTCTCTGGAATCACTAAAGTGTAATCCTTTACTACGAGAGCCACTTCACACTGGTGGGACAAGCCCGTTGATCCGATTCGCCAGGTTGTCAAGTTGCCGGCTCTTATTTGCAGCAGTAAACGGTGTTTTAGGAAACCTAAAGCCCCTAATCCGACCGCAGCCTGGGAGATCATAGACGAGTTCCCCCGCAGCCAGAGACGCGGGGTAGGGGTAATATTTTCCAGGCGGTGTCTATGCCACGCGGCGCACCCCAACTTAATCATCTCGTTTGGGAAATTTCACCTGCGTCAGTGCGCGCGCGGCGGGATCTTCCGAAGGCGTCCCGGTGCCCACACATCGATTACACGCCACATTAACGGCTGAAAGGGCTGCCGGCATCAATGTTGTTTTATTTGGCGCTTTGGAAACTGGAGGGGATTGCCAAACAATTAAGGGCTCACTACAGTTCACTGGCTGTACAGTCATAACTATCAGACGAAAAAACAAAACAAATAAAGAGTAATACAAGAAACAGGTTTGTAAACCCATACAAGCAGAATGCGTATTCTGCAATGCAGCCATTGCGCTCGCGACGGTAGTACCTCTGGGGGTTTATAGAACCTAAAGGCTTGGCGAAATATGAATATGAATATGTATATTTACTATATATATATATGTGTGTATTACCTGCAAGCACATATATATATATCATCACACTGGCTTCATACTTTAGGGTGTGTCCTCCCCCTTCCATTCTGGGAAAGCTCCGCCCAGCCTCTCCACTCTCCGCCCCCTCACTAACAGCTGCACCATTTCCCAATCCTTCACCCACTCCAAACGTCAGAGACATTCTCCCCACAGACTGAATCACATCACCTCTCAAAGTTCAAATAAGCGCGCACATTGTGTTTGTATGTGTGGGAGGTCACCTTCCCATTGTTGTATCTGGTACAGCGTGTTAGACAGGCACCATGCACAAATGTGAGGCGCTTCCAGCTAAAGCGCTTGTCCTCAGTGCAGTGGTGTTCCCCGGGGTCTGGAATGAATTCCGTGGCCACACCCGTGCCCACAGGGCTGCGCCTGATTGGCCAGGCCTGTCGCCCCTGGGGCAGGTGGTCAGCCGGATGACTCACTGAACGAATGGCTACGCTGGTTTCGGAGGACGGGCTTACTGGCTTGCGCTGTTGTGGATTGACGGAGGACTTTGCAGCGATGGGCCACTCCAAATCATGAGGACAATAAAAGGTGCATGCGGAGTCTCCCGGGTGGTCTAGCGGTTACAGCGTTCGACGCTGGCCACTGTGACTGGGGTTCGATTCCACTGGCCGCGCCAGAGTCGGCTCTGGCCGGGAGTGCCACCGGGGGCGGCAATTGTCTGCCCGCCCCAGGGAGGGGGGAGGGAAGCCGACATGAGATTGCTGCGTATAGGAGTGGCTCTGGAGTCCCGGAGTTACGGTCGATGGCTTGGTCTCAGAGTGCCGTCTCAGAGGAGATGATACTTCGCCCGTGTCACCGCCGGTCACAGGGCTACGGCAGCGAACTCACAATACGAGGGGGGGGGGCGGATTGACATGAAAAAGAGAGGATGTAATTGGGTACTAAATTGGGAGAAAATGGGATAAATAAATAAAAGGTGTACACGATGCGAATGTATCTATTCGCTCACACTGACTCAAAGATGAAAGGTTTCTACGGTGACTGTCACTTTCTGTGTACTTCTTTTTTTCTGGTCTAAACCAAAGACCTAACCACACACCGGCATGAACACAGGGAGGTGCACGCAATTCCCCTTCAACTGAACTGACTGACACAGTTCAGCACCTTCATTTACCGGAGTCAGGACGTCACGCAGTAGCGAAACCCAAAATGAACACAGAGAAATGAATACTTACAGGTAAGGGCAACAACAAAGGAAACAACGTAAAGTGTGTTAATAGGGCGCTGCCAGAACAGCTTCAGTGCACCTTGGCATAGATTAGTGTCTAGAAGTGATAGAAGTGTCTGGAACTCTATTGGAAGGGATGTAACACCATTCTTCCATGGAAATTCCATCATGTTTTCACATTTCATGGTGTTTTGCTGATGGTGGTGGAAAACACTGTCTCAGGCGCTGCTCCAGAATCTCCCATAAGTGTTTAGTTGGGTTGAGATCTGGTGACTGAGACGGCCAGGGCATATGGTTTAAATCATTTTCATGCTCATCAAACCATTCAGTGAGCACTCGTGCCCTGTGCATGGGGGCATTGTCATCCTGGAAGAGACCACTCCCATCAGGAGAGAAAAGCTTCACCACAGGATGAAGGCGATCACTCAGAATGGCTTTGTATTTATTGGTGTCTACCTTGCCCTCTAAGGGGTTGAGTGGACCTAAACCATGCCAGGAAAATACACCCCACACCATAACAGAGCCGCCAGAACCCTTCAATTTGCTCAAGTGTTTCCTTTATTTTGGCTGTTACCTGCAAGTCGCCACAATAACGTTCATGACAAAACAAAAACAACATTGTTTGTATGCGTGTTCAAATTGAAGTTTGCTCTGGTATTGCACAAGGCCTGCCTGGTTGGCTTTTCCCTGTCAGAGACAGCTGCCGTCGACTGGACAGACAGAACGGATTCCCCAGAGCTAACGCTCCTGATAAGGGGGCATAACAGTGAGATTCGCCAGCGTTCGCCGGGCGGGTTGTAAAAAGGCGGGAGGTTGAGGTTGCGGGGAGGCAGGCGGCCCCTTACTGGAAATGATCCGCGAAGGTGACGACTGCCCTCCTGCAGAGGCAGCGTCTCGCAAAAAAAACAAAACGCTGGCACCAAATGTGCCCGTCTGGTGCCAGAGGGCCAATCTCCTGCCAGCGCTCTTTGCTCGCGGGTCCCCAGGGTGCAGTGCACTGGTGCTGACAGACCCTGCGGTTTCACAGAACCACAGCCTCTGGCCCGGTCACCGTGGCTTTGCTTAGGCCGCCATCTACTGGACGTGTTGGGCACTGCAAGTAATTATTCCATTCAATGAAAAAATATGAGGGGAAATTAAAATGGTAACAAGGTCCCACTGCTGTCAATACAAGCTGCCAAAAAGGATGGAAAACAGCCCAAAGCAAAAAGAAAAATAGATGTGTAGATGGCCTCAAAGCTCTTAGTACTGTAACACAGCTGCTAATGCACACACACACACGCACACACACACGCACGCGCACGGGCGCACATTAAGGCACAGGCCACTTTCTTGTGGTAACTGTAACTGCTGTTGAATTTAAGGAAACTGTGGTGAAAATCCACAGAGCTGGTGCTGATGAGAGGGGGGGAGATCCTTTTATAAATGCTCATGGTTATTAGCAGCAAAAGGATGGCATGCAAAGTACATGAAGCTTGTGGTGATGCAGCTTCAGCAGCACAGCAGAATCATTTAGAGAGCCCTCCTCTTCCTCCCTGGGACACTCGCCACAAAGAAGCCCAGTCTGACTCAAAACTGAGGTCAGAGAGAGGTCCTCTCCCTCTCCCTCTCCCTCTCTCTATATGTCTCACTCTCTCTCTCTCCCACTCTCTATATCTATCTCTCTCTCTCTCCCACTCTCTATATCTATCTCTCTCTTACACTCCCACTCCCACGGTCTATCTCACATTCAGACACACAGACAGACACAGACACACACACACACACACACACACAGACACAGACACAGACACAGACACAGACACAAACACACACACACACTCTCTCTCTGAAGCTCTGGGCTCTACCTCTCCATAAAACAGTTAAGGAATAAAATATGTCACCTGCTCTTGTCCCTCTGCAGTGAATGGGGAGAAGCTTGAGACTCAGACCCAAATCATGTGACCCTAACCCTAAAGGAGTCACAGTCTCAGACCAAACTCATGTGACGGGGCATGGAGCCCAGAGACCACCCGCCCCCCCCCCCCCCCCCCCCCCGCCCCTTCCGCGACAGGACAAAGACGACGAGTGATGTCATGCGTGACGTCATACCTGGTATATCCTGAACGGGATGTAGCGGAATCCGCTGTCCTCTGTCGGGTATTCCATCAGCTTCCTGTTCATGGCCCAGAACTGGTCAAACTTATCTGCAGGACCCCAGAAAACACAACAATGAAATGTGTCAGACTCACCTGCCGGGACAATGAAGCACAAGAACGAGACGGCGGGAAGTGTGTCAGGCCTTAACCTCTGAGCAAGCTACTGACGGCGGGTCACGCAAATGGCCCGTTGTGATTGTCACGACAACGTGAGGTGCCTGTGCCGAGCGGACCGTTTGAGATCTTAGTTTCAGTTCGAAAGCCCTCTTCCACTTTCTGAGCTGCTGCTGCTGCCACCGAGATCTCCACCTGCCTGGGACACCTGCAGGGGCCCGCAAACAGGAGCCAAACAGGCAAATGCACCGCTTTCAACTCCCGACTCACTGTGTGTGTGTGTGTGTGTGTGTGTGTGTGTGTGTGTGCGAAACAGTCAAATGCACCGCTTTCAACTCCCGACTCACTGTGTGTGTGTGTGTGTGTGTGTGTGTGTGTGTGTGCGTGTGTGAAACAGTCAAATACACTGCTCTCAACACCCGACTCACTGTGTGTGTGTGTGTGTGTGTGTGTGTGTGTGTGTGTGTGTGTGTGTGAGAAACAGTCAAATACACTGCTCTCAACACCCGACTCACTGTGTGTGTGTGTGTGTGTGTGTGTGCGTGCATGTCGTCAAACAGTCAAATACACTGCTCTCAACACCTGACTCACTGTGTGTGTGTGTATGTGTGTGTGCGTGCGTGCGTGCGTGCATGCTTGTTTATAAGTGTGTGTGTGTGTATTTGGATTCATAGCTGTGTGTAATTATATTTGTGAGTGCCAATATCTGCAAGACACCTGTGTCCATGCAAAGGTTTTTACGTGTGTGTATTTATAAGTAGGTGCATTTGAAGCATTTCGCTTAATGCTACTGTCTCGTTATTGTGCTTCAAGCACTTAGGTGTGCGAGTGTGTGCATGTGATCATAGGTATGTGTGACTGTGTGTGCACGCGGGCGTGTGTGTATTTGTAAGTAGATGCGTGCGTGTTTGCACGTCGGTCCTCAGCCCCAGCTGAAGGCCCCAGTCCTGGTTTGTGACTCAGTGCAGTGCGTGTCTGTTCGAGGGTCACCCGGCCCAGCAGCCACGAGCACAGGAAGTTCAGCGATGAGCACAGGACGTCCAGCGAAGAGGCAGGAGGTGAAACAATGAGATAGGGGTCTGAGTCAATGTGAGACTGATCGCGCAGACTGATGCCGAGAGATGGAGAAAACAGGACGTTACTCAGAACGCCTCAACGTGAGAGCGAAAACCGAGAGCGAGAGCCAGATTTCTTCGGGGGTTCGAGTGGCTGTGAGATTCACCTGGGAGAACCACGTGTGAGTGACAGTGCTCTCTGGAGGCAACGGTGTGACCGGCTGAGTCCACAGAGGTTCAGAAAATTCCCTCAAACTTAACTGTGGATCAGACCCTTTTCACAGCTAGGCCCGTACCACACAGATCCTCACACACCCAACACTGAGCCGCACGCCCAACACTGAGCCGCACGCCCAACACTGAGCCGCACGCCCAACACTGAGCCGCACGCCCAACACTGAGCCGCACACACAACGCTGAGCCGCACGCCCAACACTGAGCCGCACGCCCAACACTGAGCCGCACGCCCAACACTGAGCCGCACGCCCAACACTGAGCCGCACACCCAACACTGAGCCGCACGCCCAACGCTGAGCCGCACGCCCAACACTGAGCCGCACGCCCAACACAGATCCTCACACACCCAACACTGAGCCGCACGCCCAACACTGAGCCGCACGCCCAACACTGAGCCGCACGCCCAACACTGAGCCGCACGCCCAACACAGATCCGCACACCCAACACTGAGCCGCACGCCCAACACTGAGCCACACACCCAACACTGAGCCGCATGCCCAACGCTGAGCCGCACGCCTAACACTGAGCCGCACGCCCAACACAGATCCTCACACACCCAACACTGAGCCGCACGCCCAACACTGAGCCGCACGCCCAACACTGAGCCGCACGCCCAACACTGAGCCGCACGCCTAACACTGAGCCGCACGCCCAACGCTGAGCCGCACGCCCAACACAGATCCTCACACACCCAACACTGAGCCGCACGCCCAACACTGAGCCGCACGCCCAACACTGAGCCGCACGCCCAACACTGAGCCGCACGCCCAACACTGAGCCGCACGCCCAACGCTGAGCCGCACGCTAACGCTGAGCCGCACGCCTAACACTGAGCCGCACGCCCAACACTGAGCCGCACACCCAACGCTGAGCCGCACGCCCAACACTGAGCCGCACACCGAACGCTGAGCCGCACACCTAACGCTGAGCCGCACGCCTAACACTGAGCCGCACGCCCAACACTGAGCCGCACACCCAACGCTGAGCCGCACACCCAACACTGAGCCGCACGCCCAACACTGAGCCGCACGCCTAACACTGAGCCGCACGCCCAACACTGAGCCGCACACACAACACTGAGCCGCACGCCCAACACTGAGCCGCACGCCCAACACTGAGCCGCACGCCCAACGCTGAGCCGCACACCCAACACTGAGCCGCACGCCCAACGCTGAGCCGCACACCCAACACTGAGCCGCACGCCCAACGCTGAGCCGCACGCCCAACACTGAGCCGCACGCCCAACGCTGAGCCGCACGCCCAACACTGAGCCGCACGCCCAACGCTGAGCCGCACGCCCAACGCTGAGCCGCACGCCCAACACTGAGCCGCACGCCCAACACTGAGCCGCACACCCAACACTGAGCCGCACACCTAACGCTGAGCCGCACACCTAACGCTGAGCCGCACGCCCAACGCTGAGCCGCACGCCCAACACTGAGCCGCACGCCCAACACTGAGCCGCACGCCCAACACTGAGCCGCACACACAACACTGAGCTGCACACCCAACACTGAGCCGCACGCCAAACACTGAGCTGCACACCCAACACTGAGCCGCACGCCAAACACTGAGCTGCACGCCCAACACTGAGCTGCACACACAACACTGAGCCGCACGCCCAACACTGAGCCGCACACCCAACACTGAGCCGCACACCCAACACTGAGCCGACCCCATGGTTCCCTCAAAGGCCTCACCCTCAATCAGCTTCAAGTTTTGTTTCCCATTCTTCACAGTTTTTCTCCCCAGTTTGGAAGGCAGTTATACCCTCTCCTGATTTTGATTAACCCTCTCCCACGACCTCGCCGCCCGTACTCTCCGAGGCCGGCGATGATCTGCCTCCTCCGAGACGGAACTCACCGACCCCCTTTGTGGAGACACCCTTACGTGCTTCACAGCGAGTCCGTGCCGACCACCCTCCCCCCTCCCTCAGGAGCGGACAGCTAAACGCCAGGGCCGGTCTGGCAGAGACGGGTTTTTGAGCCGCATCCCTGACAGGAGCTTCAAGTTCTTTCACGCCAAAGGAGTAAAGTTCGCTTCCCCAGGACGTGGGACTGTAGCACAGCTTTACTTCTCGTCTCACACACGGTTACACTTTACCCGTCTGAGTGCAGCGTGCCGGTCGGTCGCGCGAGCTTACGGGATGCTCGTTTACCAGAAGCCCCAGCGAGGCTGGCGCAGGAAGGGCGGGGTGCAAAGGTCATGGGGGCGGAGTTACCAGAGCGCTAACCCTCAAGGTGTCAGTAGGCCCAGAGCGCGGGCAGTGGGCCCGTTTCACAACCGCAGGTGTGGCCTCTCCAGGGCGGATTCTGAAACGTCTCGATGCCACACCGCACCGCTGGTTTCACTCAGAGCCTCTCCCTCACAGCTCCTGTTTCCACACCAGTGTTCGGTATGAATTTCCGTTTCCGAATGATGCGTTTCTCTCAGTCTGTGCTGTGCTCTTTCTCCTTGCCGTTCACTCCCTCTCCGTTTCCCTGAGAACGAATCGCAGGCCAAGCCCGGACCATGTGACTACGGTGGGATCATCAGAGTGGCGCCTGTGGGGGGTTCCCCCCAATTTCAGTTTTTTCAGAGTTTCTGGAACATGGCCAGGAGCTTTAGATGATTAAAACCTTGGAAAGTACCAAGGACATCACAGGCCCAAAGCACCTTGGAAAACCTAATCAAAATATTTGATGAATAAATTGCTGATAAATATTTGATGAATAAATAAACTATTAATATTAATTATATAATAATAATAATAAAGCAGGTTGATATTCAGGTTGTTATTAACAAGTTGATTGAGAACATACTCTCTTTTACAGAAGAGACCTGGCCAAGAGGCCCAGTGAGTGTGTACACAATACAAAATAAAACTAATCCATGAAGAAAAAAGAACACTCAAAGACTCAGAGAATACAATCAAGCGTACCCAGAGAACACACACACACACACACACACACACACACACACACACACACACACACACACACAGACAGACAGACAGACAGACAGACAGACAGACCATTATACTACACTGCCAGTACAGCATTAGCATCCTATCGGTCTAAAGCCCAACCTCCCCAAGGCACTAGTGGACTGGCTCCACATTCCCACTACACCCCCACTCCAAAAGAGGTGCCTGTTTATGGCAGATTCTACATAGATGGGTGTGTGTTCAACATAGGCCGCGCAGACCGGTATGGCCAGTAGGGCCGTGGCCATACCTACTTTGGCGTGCATCAAACATCAAACATTGTGTAAAAATTGTGAATCTATCAGCAAATACGCTACGTTCTTAATGTATTGCATTTTTGCGCGCTTCCCGCAGCTTCCCGGGCTAATTTCCACTAGCTGTAAGCCTACGTACAGTACGCAGCCTATCACAAACAACAAACTCTGTTTCCTAATGATTGATTGGTTATTTGTGTCATGTGAGCTTAGCATCACACTAACGTGAATTTCACAGAACAAATACCAGCGCTCTATCTAAGCTGGTGTGTTCGCTAAAGTTTAAGCAATAGTAGTGTTGAATTGAACGATGAAGCGTCGAAAAAGAACTGATTTCTTCGGGTCAAAGTTACCCAAGGCGGCTAAGAGAACCACTGTCACTCCAGCCCACGATGAGCCCTCTGAGGAACCAGCAGTAGAATTTCTAACTGTTGCTGCTCCCGCCAGCCCCTCTGCTATCGAACGCCAGACAGCTCATAATCCGTACACGTATTCTTATTATGATACACGTATTGTTTTATGATACGCGTCTTAAATGAATACACGCATTGTTATGTTACACCTATGTTTTATGATACGTGTATCGACACACGTTTTTTTGACGCCATCACACACATTTTTTAGGCATGTTCTGTTCAGGAAAGGGCATATTCCCCAAACTGTTGCAACAAAGTTGGAAGCACACAATCGTCTAGAACAGGCATGGGCAAACTACGGCCCGCGGGCCACATACGGCCCGTTGGGCTTTTTACTCCGGCCCGTCAAATATCAGTACCAAATTATAGTAAAGACCACATTCATTTAGCCTTTTTCCTGCAATGCCCGGTGTTTCAGTTGATCTCACTAGATGGCGCACCCCAGACACAATTGACCTTTGTTGGAGTCTGGTCTATCCTCTCTACTTCACCTTTGCGGCAATGCGGAAAAGGTGAAGTAGAAGGGAAAAGGGCAAAGGCTTTGAGCCCTTCTGTAAAAATGAGTGGACCAAAGAAAAGAAAAGTCGACAGTGAGTGCCGAGTGTTTAATAAGGAGTGGACAACTAAATATTTTTTCACCGAAGTCCGATCAACGGCTGTATGTCTTATTTGCCAAGAAACCGTTGCGGTTTTCAAAGAATACAATATCAGCCGCCACTTTTCCACCACTTTTCCACTTTTCGCAAGAACGGGCGGCTACTGCTCAGAGGTTGACTCGACAAACTACTAATGTAAGTTTCTTTACTTTTTATGAAAAAAACGCATTTAATAAATAATAAGTAAAAAAACCTTGCGTAAAAAACATCTTACTATTCATGCTTTGGCAACCCCGGTCCTACACTTGCGTGCTTTGGCTACCCTTTAAAGGGCGAAACTGTAATGGCTTTCACATGTAATTTATATTAGTTCACACAAACACTCTCCATCCATCTGCTACTGGCCCGGCCCGTCTGTCAAATTTTAAAACCCATTGTGGCCCCTGAGTCAAAAAGTTTGCCCACCCCTGGTCTAGAATGTTATTGTATGATGTAGCATTAAGATTTCCCTTCTCTGGAACTGAATGCTTACACTACCAGTTTCGTGAAAAACTGTGTCACTACTGTTTCACCATTAGTCACTACTACCTGAATGCATGTTACAGATGACAAGACCGAGGTTAGTGTTACTGTCATAAGCCCCGTCTGGACGGGATTAGTTTCACCAGGGGAGGTCAGGTAATGAAATTTTCACCAGGGTAATTCAGTAATTTTATTCACGTCTGGAACGACCATGCCAGTGATTTTGACCGGGCACGCGAATAATCATTCCGGCTGAAATAACCTACTGTTTTTCAGCGAACTCCTCTGATAATTCTATTACCGTCCGGATCGACATGTCATGCGAATTACAATGATTTTGGGCGGTACATTTTTATTATACTTCCCATTTCTGGCTTTGTATTGCGTGTGAGCTCTGTGCGATCACAGAAACAATGGAAGTCTTTTAAAATATTCTCGAATCCATTGAATCCCCCTTATCAACTTCTGTCATCCCCTCATGGAGACCAATAAGAAGAAGAAGTACGATCAAATCGACCAGAAGAGCCAGGTGTCGCAAGCTGCTGAGATGGGCCACATTTATGGCAGTTTCGGGCAAGCTTGCTCTGAACTACACTTTTTTTTTGACATGCTTCTAAACTATTAAAGCTTGCATGCACCAATTTAACAACCTATATTATATAATTTCAAATCCAAACAGCAAAATCAAAAAGAATCAGACAAAATTTAACTGACCAAATACTTTTGGAGTTCACTGTACAGTATGCTACATCTCATATGTAAGGCATGCTCATATGCATAGCTTGTGTATTTGCCTCGTATGAACTTCATCTTTTGTTATTTTGGTTATGTACAGAACTTTGGGATATAAATTAGGCTACAGTAATTATGAGGTTAGAGATAAGACTGTCAGCTGTAATTTGAGTATTTTCATCCATATTAAGTGATAGGTTTAGAAATGTGTCAGTCTTAAATACTTTTGGAGTGCACTGTATGTCTTCGTGTTCGTAATATATAACGTTATATATATATATATAACAAGTTATTTTAGCTGTACTATAACGTTACGCGTGCGTTGTGTTTTGTGTTTTTTTTCCGGTAGGCGGGAATAGTGTGACGAATACATTTGGGAACAGCCAAACAGACATGCCCCTCAGTAATTTTGGGGACTAATAAAGGGAAATTCATATTCCATGTGGATCGGCCATTAAAATCACTGTTGCTATGATAAAAAATACATTAACTGACGTTGTCGGGCAATACTAATCCCGTCCGGACAGGGCTATAGTTTGTCACTATTATGTGGTGGTGACATACACAGAAATTACTAAGCATACGCGTATCCAAATCTGCTATCTGATTGGATCATACAGATGTATGACGACATAAAAAACAATACACGTATCATAAAACAATACGTGTACCATAAGAATACGTGTGGATTATGAGCTGTCTGGCGTTCGATACTTGGGAGAGGGGCCAACGTCACGTCATTCTTGGCCCTACCCATTCGAAATGCGTTCCGCGGCTCATGGTGTTAAATTAATGGTACATCCTGCACCAAGACGTCAATATTAATGGTACATTAACCACTGAGAGAACAGTGTGAGTTAATGGTATATTCAGCACTGTGCAGGTGTATGTTAATGATACATTAAGTACTAAGACCAGTGAAAGTTAGCGCTACATTCTACAGTGAAATTGAGCAGTAAACATAGCAGTGCATTCTGCAGTGTAAGTTAGCGCTACATTCTACAGAGTAAGTTAGTGGTTATATTAGCGCTACATTCTGCAGTGTAAGTTAGCGCTACATTTTGCAGTGAAACAGATTTAAATTAGCAGTACATTCTGTAGTGTAATTTAGCGCTACATTTTGCAGTGTAAGTTAGCGCTACATTCTGCTGTGAAAGTTAGCGGTACATTTTGCAGTGTGAGTTAGCGCTACATTTTGCAGTGAAACAGATGTAAATTAGCAGTACATTCTGCAGTGAAAGTTAGCGGTAAAGCTAGGGGTACATTCTGCAAGATAAGTTAGTGGTAAAGTTAGCAGTACATTCTGTAGTGTAAGTTAGCGAGCGCTACATTCTGCAGTGTAAGTTAGCGAGCAATACATTCTGCAATGTGAGTTAGCGGTACATTTTGCAGTGAAACAGATGTAAATTAGCGGTACATTCTGCAGTGTAAGTTAGCGCTACATTCTGCAGTGTAAGTTAGCGAGCGCTACATTCTGCAGCGTAAGTTAGCGAGCGCTACATTCTGCAGTGTACGTTAGCGAGCGCTACATTCTGCAGTGTACGTTAGCGAGCGCTACATTCTGCAGTGAAAGTTAGCGCTACATTTCGCAGTGTATGTTAGCGGCGCTGTGCTAGACTCACCGTTCTGCAGGCCCATCCACAGCTGTTTGTGGTCCTTCTTCTGCATCTCATTCACCACCTGGCCCTTGTGTTTCAGGGTGTCGGCCTCCTTGATGCTGGACATGAAGTGGGCCTCGATCACAGAGTTCGAGGGGCAGTGAAGAAGGTCCCGCTCTGGGAAGTCCTGCAAACCACAGGGGACACCAGACATTGGCTATTATAATAATCATAATAATAATCATAATATTCATTATAATTGTAGTCCTGCAAACTACAGGGGTCACCAGAAATTGGCTATAATACTACTACTACTTAACTACTCAAAACCCACCTATTAACCGTGGCCTACCACTAACACTTCTCCCCCATTTCCCACTGTACTATATTTTATGTTGCTCATGTGTTGATGCTGTTGTTGTTCTTATGTTTTAACTATTTGCCTGTATTTGTATGGGGTTTTTTTAACCTTGATTTTAATTCCTGTGTTGCTTTTATTCAAATACTTTTATTTTTATGTAAGGTAACTTTGGGTGTCCAGAAAGGCGCCAATAAAATACAATGTATTATTATTATTATTATGATTACTATTACTATGAATCAGAGGTTGCAGATTCAATGCCCAGGTGGGGTAATGCCATTAGTACCCTTGAGCAAGGTATTTAACCTGAATGGCTTCAGTAAATATCCAGCTATATAAATGGATTGTAAATAAACGAATTCAGTCTGGATAAGAGAGTCTGCTAAATACCTCAATTGTAACAATAATACTAATCACTGTAGTCCTGGAAGCACAGGGTGGTGAGGGGAGGAGAGGTTTGGAGGAGAGAGGTGGGGTGGCAGGTACCTTAAAATGCACTGTGATGCTCCAGGGCAGGGCAGTGTTGGAGGCGTGAAGGTCAAACAGCACACCGATGGGGTAGTGCCTTAAAAACAGGCACAGCATCAGTAACCGTAAAACACCATCAGATCGCAGTGACAGGAAACTGCAGTTTGTCAATCGCGCATAATCAATTCCACTTCCCCTCTCCCCACCGAGACTAACAGATACACACCCGCGCGGATTCTGTGGTCAAACACACCGACAGCGCTGCCTCTCTCCAAATCAGTCACACGCTGCTTGGGGTGTTAGCATTGAAGCACATCGCCCCTCTCGTGTCTCTCACCTTTATCAAAGTGACTGGCCGTGCGCTCAGGCAAATTTGTAAAACACTCGCCTCTTCTTTGTGCCCTTTCCTTTCTGTGAGAAGTCTACCGCTGGGTGTACTCATACTGTGAGGAATTCATTTCCATTTGGACTCTTTCTTTGAGAGGGCTGTCTTCTGTTTTAGTGAATAAAAACTTGATATTCTTTGATTTCATTTGACAAAATCAAAAATCATTTAAGACACGAAATTTTTTATTAATGAGACAAATATAGCAAATGCATAGTGTATTTTTATTTGTGGCTGTTGAATTTCTGTTGTCTAGTTTATTAACTTCTTAAATAATGCCCTACACCAACAAGGGTCAATTTATTCTTCATCCTGCAGACATTCCACATTTTTAATAAATGTGATTTAATAATAAAAATAATAATGGATTGCACTTCTAGTGTCTTCAAAGGCACTCAAAGTGCTTTATAGCAATCAAAAAATAATGCTTCGGGGCCTCCCGGGTGGTCTAGCGGTTACAACGTTCAACGCTGACCACTGCGACAGCCTGGCAAGTGCCTGGCAAGCGCCGTCTCGGTGGAGACGATACTTCGTCTTTGTCACTGCCGGTCTCAGGGCTATGGCAGTGAACTCACAATACGAGGGGGGGATTGACATGATAGAATTGGGTACTAAATTGGGAGAAAATGGGAGAAAATCAGAAACAAATTCTTGGGGGGGAAAAAATACGCTTCCATTTTCATATTGTTAAAAATGTATACATTTTTCAAGATTTATGCGTGTCCATATAAGGATAGAAGAAATTGCTACATGAAAAATTATATTGACTAGTTTTTCCACAACTGGCTTTCCACCACAGCTGAAAAGGAACAGCATCTTCAGCGTGTACCTCATCAAAGGTTTGTGGAGTTTCACTGCAGCAGTGATCACTGGATCATCGTCCAGGCCGCGTTTACCCAAAGTCACAAATCACAACCCATCGCTTGTACATGCGCACCCCCTGGTGGATTAGGTATGTCACTGTAGTTATTTTTCTCATGTTTCGTTGGTGGCGACAATGTAATCTTTCTGCCACCAGGGGCGACGTACGTTTACGTTCCGGATCCCATCCTGCAGCAAAATTGCCATGACAAATTGTTGCTATGACACACATATGTCGGAATTAACCTACTTACTAGGATTACATAGATACTAGGATCAGCATTTGGGAATCTGTCTTCTCTAGAATCAATACTTTCCCGTACGTAGAGGGCTGGGAAACCATGCGTTTTCTTTTCACCCACATACCATTTCAAAGGCGTTCCCTCATACTCGAACCACATCTCCTCCAGGTCCTCCTGTCTCATGGCCTTGTGAAAATGCTTCTTCACTTTGTCTGTGACCAGGGTCAGATAGCTCACCCGAGGCAGGAGTAACTGCGGAGAGATTATACGTTTTATTATCCCGGTTAAGTTGTATAACGAACTAGCTAGATAAATGAATACATGTGGTGGCACCAGCGCTCAACAGGCGGTCATGAGAGACTACTAAAAATGTTGTTTCTAAATCAATCTTCTAAATTGATTATTTCCAAATCGCATTCAGAGAACCTGGGCACCATGCAGGTCTTTCATTGTTTTAAATCATTAAGTTACAACTCAATGTATTCATCATCGAAGTTAGCCAGCTAACCGTTATGTGTAGAACTAAAGGAGATGTTAACTCTGGCACATTCACAGAAATGTTATCAATGTGCACTGTCCCTGTCAAATAAATTAATAACTGAAATGAAATGCTGTGATGAGTCATCGTCACCACTAGCAGCGTTCGTGACTTCACAGGCTCTGCGAATACGGTGCAACATTTACATTTGCCATTTTAGCCATTTAGAGACGCTCTTATCCAGGGCGACAAAACGTGGATTCATGCAGTAATCATGGTTAGTGCAACTGATCAGTGTAGTAACACTGCAATAGACATCATCGTTGGCAGCTGCTGAAGTCACACGTAGCAACTCGCTACTGCACTACACATTCAGCGTCCATCCAGCACCACTGTTTCTATATCGTTTTAAAGTTGCGTAGCTAGCACGCAAGCCACCATTCCCTTACATAAAATGGTTCCGCTTCCCTCTCGGTGATTTCGTCTTGGTACAGGGTGAAACAGGTGGGGATACGCCCGAACCAAACATCCCGCAACACGTCCTTGTCATCTGCCATACTTGTGTCGCTCCAGGTGGCACATAAAGGATGTCTTCTAGTCACAAACTAACGAACGTTATCCTAAAATAAACAGCAAAAACATTTGTGTTGGTCAATCATTCGCACCACTCTCAGCAAGAACTAAATAACAAGTTGGCTAATTAACTTTGTTTGAGCTGATCTAACATTATACGAGTTAACGTGTTGCTGGTGTGGAGTAAGGTTAACTAAACTTACC
Source organism: Aldrovandia affinis (assembly GCA_029706075.1). Taxonomy (NCBI): domain Eukaryota; kingdom Metazoa; phylum Chordata; class Actinopteri; order Notacanthiformes; family Halosauridae; genus Aldrovandia; species Aldrovandia affinis. The sequence continues at coordinate 2,504,095 of JAINUG010000022.1, forward strand.
TAAATTGGCCATTAGCAACTACTGTTGTTCATACGAACTGGTATTTAACGTTTGCTGTCTTGTAGCTAACACACTAGCTATTCCCGCTCCAACTCATTACGCCAGTGCTCGCACACTCTCATAATTCTAGCAGCCAGTAGTCCGTTTTATCTAATTAACGTCGACTAGTTAGACAACTATGCACCAAAATAAAATCGGGGATAAGGAAACCAAGCTGTCATGATATTTTGCTACCAAGCTAGCACAGGAGGCGTCGGGGCATCCGGCTACCAAGCTGGTAACAGTGACGTTAGTTAATTTTGTATCCAGCTGGCTCCGGGGTTGTGATCATTAACAAGGAATGTTAATCTAAGTTACAGTAGCTCGCTACATCGGAGAAAACACAATTAAAGTTAGGTATTATTTAACGTTACATGCAAGGTAACTATGGTGTTATGTCAATTGGTTAACTAGGTAGGCAAGGGAGCTGCTAGCTTGTGAGCTAGGCGTTTGTGAAAAAATGTAGCTAGCTGGTTTGCCGTGGCAGGCTATTACCGTTGCTGCCTGTGCTACAGTCAGCGACAACGCTGGCGGGTTTTGATTTATTTATTATCGCGGTAGCTGGTTAGCTAGATGCCTCACTTTTGTGTTGTGTGCCCGAATCACATCCAGCGATGGGAAGAGAACGGAAGGCCCCGCTGTTGTCATGCGATTGCTCTCTGAACCTCGCCCCCGTCAAGGAAAAAATATATAAAGAAGGAACGTAATTGCGAATGCCCCTGTTATGCACAAGGAAGAGAGTACACTGCCACCAGGCGGCCGTCACAGTACTTGCATTTGTAGTTTCATAGTCGTGCGTGGCAATCTAGCTCATCGTGGTAACATTAATTTTCAAAACCGTTCATTATGATTAGACATAAGATTCCATGAGTTATCACATGAAACATAGTCATAACTAATTTAGTTGCAAAAGAGTCATTCCCTGACCGGGAATCGAACCCGGGCCGCGGCGGTGAGAGCGCCGAATCCTAACCACTAGACCACCAGGGAAGTAGTTGCAAAAAGTAGTTGTTAGTTGGCTCAATAGCTGATACACCCAGAACAAGTTAGTTTTGATATATGTTTTTGTACTTGCGGTTAGCTAGCCTTGTTAGCTAGCATTATCGAACGTTAAATTACCTTTTCATGTAACGTTTACAGGTATGTTATTCATAGGCTGTTATGTGTTGCAGCCTGCGTTTTTGGCATCTGGAAAACCCAACTAATTCGAGTGAAACAAGACAACTTAAATATACAAATTAGCAGTAATTGTTGACTTACTGAGTGGCCGGGTGCCTTCACGAACGAAACTTTAGAACCAGCATCAGACAGCTAAATGTCAGCTACAACATTATCAAGGATGTTTTTACTTCCTCGGAAAGGTAGTGGACACAATCTGCAATAGATAATATCTGGGTTCTTTTCAGTAAACTTGTTTATATTTTTGCTGGAAAGCTTTGTTTGCCGTGCATTTATTTCAACCAATTCTAAAACAATGCGAATGGGACAATTATTTCGCTACATGATAGGTTGGTAGTTCGTGTTATTATACACCAATCCTTTGTTGTATAATCCTATATCATTTTTTGTATTGATGCGCAATTAACAATTTATTCATTATAAATTGTTATAAACAGATGTAGAACTAGACATTTTAGAGAATAATAATATCAAACTTCATACCGCTTTGGCTGTGCTGTTTTTGAAATTAAATTAAATACATATCGTTTTGCTTAAATGCTTCGTTTCTAGTTAATTTATCTACTATGCAGGTAGGTATCCAGTCAGCATCTTAATTATGCATAAATGTAGCAGTACAATAAGAGCTAGCTTTGGTTTCAGTCGTTGGAATTATACATATTGCCAGAGTCATTTATTTAGCCTTTTGCAGATATTTATTCTTGACCTTATATGAAGTTGGGTTTGTGTTGTGAATCAGTAGTGGAAAAAAACACGCGGACTCGGAAGTAAAGGTTCTAAACTGAATATACTGAATGTAGTATAATTTTGTTCTCATTGTTGTATTGTACATTTTTACCACTAGATGACGCCGCTTAATAGCAAAAGCATTATCCTCTGCCATTATCCTCAGGGAAAAAACTAAGAGTACAGTGGCCATAGTACAGTAAAGTTGAAATATTGTATACAGTAGTAGACCATATCAGAATAACAGAGGCAGTTATTATATTGTGTTCACTGTGTAGTGCATGCCCGGGATTAATAAAGGCTATCTTATCTTATCTTATGTGGTGCAGTATTCAGAGAGCTGGACTCTCAAATCCAATGTGACACAATGCTGCTGTTCATTCTTGAGCAAGTTTATTCAAATAAATGTAGATGAACCCAAGGCCAGTATAAATCCAACTTGCATAACTGGGTTACAGAAGGCATAAAACTCTGATCTTTGAAAGTAGAGCTATTCCAGTTTTCACTCATTCCAGTCTGCTGCAGCTTGTGACCGGAAAAAAGTTACAAAAAGTTAAAAAAGAAAAAAGTGTTTGATTATTAATACTCCTGGTCCTGTGCATTTAGCAGGTATCAAGTGTGCAGTGTATTGGGTATAAGTTATGATGCTTGTTCTGGAAATCTCTTTCTGTATTCTCTGAACAAGACTGCACTGCTGTGTGTTTAAACCTCTTTAACATCATTGTAAATGAGAACTGCTTCTCAACTGACCTTCCTGATTAAAGATTGGCTGAATAATAAAATTGAAAAAATGTATTTGGGCATAACTGATAACCTAGTATAATGTTTACCAACTGTGGTCCTGTTTTTTATACTTAATTTATTTGTTAGATTTTTGTAAAAGTACACAACTAAATAATAATAAACTTTATTTGTATAGCACCTTTCATACATGATATGCAGTTCCAAGTGCTTCACAATTGTAAATATAATTAAAAAGCAGAGATAAATTAAGATGGTAATGTATGTATGCATTCACTACTGTAAGTCGCTTTGGATAAAAGCGTCTGCTAAATGGCGTATATATGGTAAAAAATGCATAGGTAGAGGCATTCAAGGTAGACATTAAAATAAATTAAAAATTAAAAAAATACATAAAATACATGACTGCATAAAATACAAAAACCGTGGAGTAATACACACTATTAATTTAACCAGTATTTAATTTAAAAGCCTGTTCAAACAGGTAGGTTTTGAGCAGTTTAAAAAAAAAAATCACAGAGCTTACATCTCTGATGTGTCTGGGTAGGTTGTTCCACAGTTTTGGGGCATAATAGCTAAAAGCAGCTTCCCTGCTCATTTTGTGCAGTACTTTGGGAATGGTTAGAACAGGGGTGGGCAATCTTACCCTGTGTGGGCCGGTGTGGGTGCAGGCTTTTGTTCCAGCCGAGCAGTAGCTCACCTGATTTGACTAATCAGCTAATCAAAGTCTTCAATCAGGGCTTTGATTAGTGGAATCAGGTGTGTCACTGTTCAGTTGGAACAAAGCCTGCACCCACACCGCCCACACAGGGTAAGATTGCCCACCCCTGGGTTAGAAGGTCAGCACCTGAGGACCTTGTTGGCTGATACGAAATTAGAAAGTCAAAGGTGGTTATTCAATGTTTTCCTGCCTACAACTAGCCAACTGGCCCCAAATGCAGCTAATAAATAAATATTTAATTAGTGTTGATTCATTTGATTAACCAAAGTAAACTATTTTGTGTAAGGAGAATATTAATATGCATTAAACGGTAGAAATGTAAAACAAATATTTTGGAAAAATACATGTCCTGATTACACATTTAGTTCACATACCAGTGCACACTTGACAGGAGATGACAAACCTGAATTTTCATTTTATTACCAGCAAGGTCAAACCTAACCAATTAAGAACGTAAGGTTTTGAACAAAAAACTAGCACAGACAGTGTGCCCCTTGGACCAGGGTTTGACCAGCTAATAAATAACATTAGAAACCAGTAGTGAGACAGCATACGGTTTTACAGGATACCATCTGATGTATGAAATATAGAAGTATCACAAAAATAATTACATGCCGTGATAAACAACAGCATCATAACTCAACCCCCAAGCTGAAAAATACACGTTACACCTCATAAAATGTATGAGAAATACTATTGCTGATAGAAGCAGGAATTCTGCCTGCCACTGTCTTAACAGCATATGGTTTTTCTAAGACACTGTTCTAGTGTGTGGATGAGTCCCACGGTCTGCATCCTGTTAAGACACTGTTCTAGTGTGTGGATGAGCCCCACGGTCTGCATTCTGTTAAGACACTGTTCTAGTGTGTGGGTGACTGTGGCCAGATGCCAGCAACCCCCGTTAGTCAAGCAAGCGCCCACAGTCTGCCAGTATAAAGCTGCGCATGAAGTGTCTTCCTCCGACTCGTGTCTGTGCAAGTTTAACTTGTAGACTGCGGTGTGAAAAAAAGAGGTGGCTGACACGTTTCGGAGGAGAGGATGTGCTTGTCTATGCTCTCCCGAATTGACAGCGGAGGCTGCAGTGAGCGTGGCTTAGAGTATGACTGAGCATTCCAAATTGGGAGAAAAAGGGGGGAAAAGCATTACAAAAAAAATTCAAGCTAGGATCCCTCTCCCCCAGACAAGGGCCCTCTGGACTTCAACTTTGCTACAAAGAAAAGGGTTAAGTAACAAAGAAAAATCCTCCAGTGCGCAGTTAATGCATACGTTCTGTCAAGGCAAACATATATGGTATTGCAAATCTGTTCTATCTTCATCAACGGTAGTGCTTCCTGATTTGTGCAGGTATAGAGGAAGTGAGCGATAATGAAAGAAATGTATGTGGGTAGAGATCGTTTTGATGCAGGCCACATATGCAGTGGTGATAAAAATAACACAATGTTCACATTTTCCTCTCGAAGTGTATAGTAAACGCTACATGATAAGAGCTTCGATTGTCTCTCAGCACAGAGCTAGCTGACTAATTTAGCACTTATATTACAGGAGGAACTGAGTTAAGTTCGTTAGTTTGAATGTGCATTACAATATTTAGCATCATTATGCAGGGGTGGATTATGAAATCAAGGGCCTCTGGGCACGAAAGCCTCTAGGGCCCCCTTAAACCCGCCCCCCACACACACACACACACACACGCACGCACGCGCACGCACGCACGCATGCACGCACGCACGCACGCACATGCATGCACACACATGCACACACACACACACACACTCATGCACACACGCACACACACACACAGACATGCACGCACATGCACGCACGCACACGCACGCACGCATACGCACGCACATGCACGCACGCATACGCACGCACGCATACGCATGCACGCATACGCACGCACATGCACGCACGCACACACACACACACAGACACACAGACACACATCAAGAAGTGACTCGCACTTCAACCACCTGCTTATGTGACACATACATATAAAGCACCTGTAGATTGCCTATAGCAGGGGTGTTCAAACCCAGACCTTGAGGTCCACAGTGACTGCAGGCATTTGCTCCAACCACGCACTACACCACCTGATTTCACTAATTAGCTCGCTTCCTGGACCAAGGAGGTAAACTAATTATTCAAAATCAGGTAGTGTAGTGCGTGGTTGGAGCAAATACCTGCAGACACTGCAGACATTGAGGCCTGGATTTGAACACCCCTGGCCTACAGGATTTACATTTATGGATAAATCATTATTTTGCCATGGAAAGTCATGCAAATGTCATGAAATTTTTTGATTCCATGTGACGTTATATATTTCTTTTTTCTTTTTTGATAACATTACCGCAAAATGTCTCTTCCCCTGCCACCGTTGTTGCCACCCACATGGCTGTTCTCACACACACACACACACACACACACACACACACACACACACTCACACACACAATGAGATGTGTATTTGCATTGGCAACAAAATGTGCTAAGTTATGAAAGTAAAGTCAATTCTTGCGTCAGTCGGTGGGAAAAAAGTCAATTTGACATTGAAATGTAATGGAAATTTGTTTTGAGTGGGAACCCTGCCAACTGATAACAGTCAGGTTTTTCCGCACATTGTCTATCGTGTCTGACATCTTACTTCCTGTACGCCTTCACCACTGACACGGCCGTGACCTTTCACAGCCGATCAAGCAGGACAGGCTTGCTTAATATATCATAGCAATATATAAATCACATACTACTTCATTTACTCTTACTTGTAGAATTTGAAAATAAATATGGATGAGACCAAACTCTGTTTTTTGAGGGCTCCTCTGACCTCTGGGCCCCTGGGCTTGTGCCTGACAGGCCCATTCGGCAATTGACCCTTCGCTAAACCACGCCCCGAAACGCAGACTGGCCAATCACAGCGCAGTATTTGACAGACTCCGACAGAGGTCCGACAGTTTTTTGCTGCACTCCATTGACTTTGACGGGAACATTTTCTTCATTTTCAAGCTGGTTTTGTGGATTTTTAGCTAATTATGGTTAAATGTTGTGCCTGGGGCACTTGTAACAGTGACACTCGTTACCCAGAGAGGTTGGAAGGAGATATACGTTTTTTTTCCTTTACAAAGCCAAAATCAAATCCTGAAAAGTGTTAGCCAGCTAAGCTAACGTGGCTACGGTCTGGATATACAGCTCCGGGTTGCAACGTTGGTAAAGTTAGACTAAATGTTAGCTTTGTTATTTGTGATCCAGCCAGCTTGCTAATGTTAAGATGTTACAGTCAAGCTCTAAAAAACCTGTGGGTAACGTTACCTTGATGTCAAAATGTAATACTATTTTTTCATTACTATTTCTGCACTTTGTCAATGGGAAGCCCAGTCCCATCCATCCATCCATTATCTAAGCCGCTTATTCCTGGTCAGGGTCGCGGGGGGGGGCTGGAGCCTATCCCAGCATGCGTTCCGGGCGAGAGGCAGGAATACACCCTGGACAGGTCGCCAATCCATCGCAGGGCAAGCCCAGTCCCGAGTACCCAAATCTTGTGGAGGACTGGGCTGACACACTGCTGATGTTTTTTGCTTTACAGAGGTCCAGGGTATGGAGCTACCTGTGGAGCTAACCAGAGTAATGTCGTTACAGCACACTATAGGCTACTAATGTTACGTTACTTAGCTAATGCTAGCTAACTTACTACTGAATGTAACGTTATAAAGGCCTACTGCTTTTGCTTTTTAATGATTGTAATAGTGAATACAGACCTACCCAGCTTTACAGGAACAGTGTTGCTCCTTAATGTCGTTGTCCTCTGTCTCAATCTCCAGGTGATGCGGTGGTTCACTTTTACTCTGATCTGTAGGCTTTCGCTTCTATCTTAATTTTTTTTACGTCATTTTGTTGCAGAGTCAGTGTGATATCTTGAATATAACCTTCAAATGCATATTGTAGACCCTTCTGTCTGCTTCTATCTGAAATCGCTTTTTCTATTTTCCCAAAATTGGACAATATTTCTCCAGGGAGTGCAGTTAGTGACAGTGGGAGCGCCATGCTGGCTCCGAAAGCTTGATGGACTTAGCAACAGTAACTAAGGGGGGCGTGGTTTAGCGAAGGGTCAATTAAGGGACCATTGGTACTCATTTTAAATTCGTATCTTAAATTTTTTTTTCAATTTTATTCAGTTTTTTCAGCGGGAGTAATTTGGTAGCCAATTACTCCCGCTAGTCTTAGTTCAATCCCCTCCCTCGTAGTTTGCTGCCGTAGCCCTGTGACCGGCAGTGACAATGGCAAAGCACTGCCTCCTCTGAGACAGTACTCGTTGTGCTGTCAACTGTAATTCCGGCACCCCAGAACCACTCCTGTGCGCAGTGAACTGTGTCGGCTTCCCTCCCCCCTCCCTGGGGTGGAAAGTCAATTGCCACCCCAGTGGCACTCCCGGCCAGAGCCGACTCTGGCGTGACGAGGAATTGAACCCCGGTTGCCGTGGCCAGCGTTGGATGTTGAAACCACTAGACCACACGGGAGGCCGAAATTCATATCTTTAAGCAATCATAACACCTACCCTGTTTGACCTCTAGGATTTTTTCCCTTGATTGGCTATGGGGTAGCTTAGTTTTGATTGGTGGATGCAAGTGTAGATTTTTTTCCCCATCGCCCATGGAAAAATAGTGCCAAAATGATTTGTGTCTCTCCGTACCAGTTTGTATACACAGGTTGACTTTGAGAAATGCGCTTCAATCGACAAACGCAGATTTGAGACTCACAACTCAGGTTTTTTCCTTTTGAGACACAACAGTCTGCATTTGTGGATCTGGTTTACACTTGTGAATTGTGCTTACTCTTAGTTCACATTTGTGGCTCTGAAAAAACGTGTAAATAATATTGCCACTAAATAGCCATTAACTCATTCATTCATTCATTATCTGCTAATTCCTGGTCAGGGTCACGGGGGAGCTGGAGACTATCCCAGCATGCATTGGGGCGAGAGGCAGGAATACACCCTGGACAAGTCGGCCAATCCCTTGCAGTGCACATACACCATTCACTCACACACTCATACCTACCGGGCGATTTAGACTCTCCAATTAGCTGAACGTGCATGTCTTTGGACTGTGGGTACCTGGAGGAAACCCACGTGGACACGGGGAGAACATGCAAACTCCACACAGAAAGGTCCCAGCTGGGATTCGAACCTGAGACCTTCTTGCTGCGCAGCGACAGTGCCATCTGCCTTGCTTATTAACTGTTTATCGTTATTATGAGTGTTTTCGATATATCATCATTGTGAGACTTATGCATCATTTTAAATCAGCTAACTAACAACGTCTACTTTAAATACCTCCTTTATTCACTGTTTACAGCTATATTTCAATACTTTCTATTCAGCGGTAGTCATGATAATGTGACAAATTAGTAACAGAATAGTATAGGTCACGGTGTAAATTTTGCTGGCATTGGCATGTTTGTGTCCAGACTTCTCTTCTTTGATACAGTACTGTGGAGGGTGTCGGTCTCGGCAACATGGGAGTGGCAGGGTTGCCTTTGTTTTCCTTGTTGAGGAGGCCTTTGGAGCAGGGAGACTTTCCGGGGGCAGGTTTGGCACTCTCACAGTGTGTGAGAGTGAACTGTTGCCCGGAAGGTTGCTCCAAAGGCCATAATTGATTTAATTATTATTTAATTGATGTTAATTGGTAAGTGATTATTCACTTACCTGTTTGTGTGTGAAAATGTGAGCGGGTGTGGTCTGTCAATTGTTTGGTGTTTTGTGATTAGGTGTGTGAATGTTGGTCCGGTGATTGCCTCACGAGTTCCACCTGAGCCAGGCAGAAAGTAAGCCTATTTAAGAGCAGGTGGGGCGAGTGGGGAATCAGTTAGTCTTTGTCTTGTCATTTATGTGTGTGTTGAGAGTTAGTCTTGTCAGTCATGTGTGTGCATGGAGGTTGTTGTTGTTGTTGTTGTTGTTGTTGTTGTTGTTGTTGTTGTTGTTGTTGTTGTTGTTGTTGTTGTGAGTTTGTCTTTGTCTTGATGTGTGTGTATTGGAGGGTTGTGTCATTTATGTGTGTATTGAGTGGTTGATTGTGGCATTCGTGTGTGTATTCGGAGTTGTGGTCTTGTCATTCGTGTGCGCGTGTGCGTGCACGCATATCGTGTAGTGTTTGTGTGATGTAATGTCAGGTGTGACGTATTGTTTTGTGGGTGTTCCCCGCAAGGGGGTTTCCGTGTTGGAGGACTGTTGAGTTTGTTGAGTTCTGTGTGCGTTTGTCGAAAGTGACTGAGTAGAGTGCTTCCTGTGTGTGTGGGAAAGAGGGAGAGGGGGCGCACTAAGAGTGTCCGCCTCTCTCCCTCGGTGTGACCGTGAAAGAGAGTGAGAGGGCGCCCTGAAAGAGGGTCCGCCTCTCGCCCTCGGTGTGATTGGAGAGCGAGAGGGCACCCTGAAAGAGGGTCCACCTCTCGCCCTCGGTGTGATTGGAAGAGAACTCGCACTTGGGCAGTGGAGAGTGTTTCTGGACAACGGGCCAAAAACTCTCACTGAAAGAGTGGAGAGTGTCTTGGGACTGGTTGCCAGAGAACTCTCACTGTGAGGAGTGGCGAGGGTCTCGGTGTGTTTGGGGTAAAAGAAAACTCGGACTGGAAAGTTTGAGTGTCTCTGTATGCATGGGTTTGGGAAGCACTTGAAAAGTCACTGGATATGTGTGTGCCTGGGGAGGTTCTAGGGGAACTCCGGACGGAAGAGGCACGGTGTAATGTTAAGATGTGGAGTGTGTGTCGGGACAGTGTGTAGAGTTCTACCCTGTCCCATAAGTGTTGTGTGTTAAATGTGAATGTATGAAGGCGGTGTGGAAAGCCGCTGATTGTCTGTGTTTGTTCTGTGTCCCCCGTAAGGGGATTTCCCCCTCGGAGGAGGTGGGGCTTTCATGTATGGTTTGATTATTTTAGCTTGTTATTTTAGTTCATTGTTTTTGCCCGAAAGCTTCGCAGCAAGTAGGGTGACGATTTTGTGTTTGTGTTTGTGTTTGTTTTATTTTAACCTGCTCTCCCACTGTCTCTCTCCCATGTCTGGGAGGAGAGACAGAAGAAAAAGGAAAGATCCGGTCCGTAGACCGGCGAACCCCACTCCTCTGCCAGTTCTTACCATCCGCTGCTCTGCTCCAGTCCAGGGATTGTCACATGGCGTGTGACAAGTACTTTGATAAAAAAAATTATAGTTGAAAGTTTTAATAGTTAAACATAATAATACTCATTCGTTTTAACAATTAAGTTTTACATACTTTTGTAAATTAAAATCTGATTTCAGAGACGGATACGGGTGAAGTGGATAGTGCACTCATGCTGCTTGTAATCAGCATGATTTGCAAAACAAACCACAACCTTTCAACACCTAATATGGCCTAATCTGCATCACCATGAAAGAGCACATAATGCTTCTGGGGCTTTTGGCTTGGATTTAAATCTGTTTCCATCCATCCATCCATCCATTGTCTAAGCCGCTTATTCCTGGTCAGGGTCGCGGGGGGGGGCTGGAGCCTATCCCAGCATGCGTTCCGGGCGAGAGGCAGGAATACACCCTGGACAGGTCGCCAATCCATCGCAGGGCACACACACCATTCACTCACACACTCATACCTACGGGCAATTTAGACTCTCCAATTAGCCTAACGTGCATGTCTTTGGACTGTGGGAGGAAACCGGAGTACCCGGAGGAAACCCACGCGAACACGGGGAGAACATGCAAACTCCACACAGAAAGGCCCCGGCCTGGATTCGAACCCGAGACCTTCTTGCTGTGAGGCGACAGTGCTATCCACTGCACCACCGTGCCGGCTTGGATTTAAATCTGTTTCATAATGGTAAATAATACTAGTCTGTTTCATAACGCCTTAAGAATACTTGGTTTCTCTTGGTTTTTTGCTGGTTTGACAAAAGTGTCAGAATACTATGGGGATAGCTGAACATTCAGCATGTAAACACTATGCATGGGCAATATTATAGCAAGTCCACCAAAAAGGATGTTTTAAATCTTTACAGAGACAGTTTCCTTGACCTGTGTTATATCAGCCATTAACATTAATTGATTATTTGATTTGGAAAACAGACCTCATATGGACAAACATGGGAAACCATGGCACACAATGTATAGTTTGATTCTATAATTATAATGTTTTGTTTTTTTGTGACAATTTTTTATTTGTATTTTTATTTATTTGTGTTATTACTTTGTGTTGTTGCTTATTTTCTGGTTGTACTCTGGTAATTTGTATATTGACTGGTTGTCTACCTAACTGTATATTATGGAAATGGTTGTCCATCTAACTGTATATTGTGGAAATGTATGTACATATAACAGTATTTGGCCCATAGAGGGGTGGGTTTTCCAGGACCTTCTGGCTCTGGTTCATCGCGTCCCGCTTGGGAACGGCGGGAGCATTGGCAGCCCTACATGATGTCATTGATGGGATGTCTCAGCAATTGTGATGTTATAGATTGGGATTTACTGCTATGGAAATGTGGCAACGTGTTCAGGAGCAAGTGGCGTGGTCTGGCGGTGCTCCTTAAAGGCTCAACTGACAAAAAGAGAAGGGGAAGGGAAGAAAAAACAAACAAACAAAATAAATATAAGAAAGACTAAAAAGAAAAAATGTATGGGGAATGGAATAGAAAAGGGAAAAACACACACACACACACAAAAAAGGGAAAGTAGGGAAAAAAACTAAAAAACACAGGAAGCAATAGCAATACATTTTACATTTTAGGCATTTAGCAGAAATGCAGTAATCATTTTTAAAAATGATAATAATTACAAACAATATAAACAATACTAAAAAATATTAAAGATAATAGGTCCCCCACGGTTGGGGGGGGAGGGGGTTTGTGGTGCTCATTTGGTGCTCATTTATGATTACAAAGTGTCTTAATAGGGCCACTACGAGCTGCCAGAACAGCTTCAGTGCACCTTGGCATAGATTCTACAAGTGTCTGGAACTCTAATGGAGGGACGCAACACCATTCTTCCATGGAGAAATTCCATGCAATTTGGTGTTTTGTTGATGGTGGTGGAAAATCTGTCTCATGTGTAATTCCAGAATCTTCTAAAAGTGTTACATTGTGTTGAGATCTGGTGACTGAGACAGCCTTGGTATATGGTTTAAATAATTTCCATGCTCCTCAAACCATTCAGTGACGACTCGTGCCCTGTGGATGTGGGCATTGTCATCCTTGAAGAGATCACTCCCACCAGGATAGAAATGTTTCACCATAGGACGAAGGTGATCACTCAGAATGGCTTTGTATTTATTGGTGTTTACCTTGCCCTCTAAGGGGTTGAGTGGACCTAAACCATGCCAGGAAAATGCACCCCACACCAAAACAGAGCCGCAAGATCCCTTCATTTACTCGTGTTTCCTTTATTTTGGCAGTTACCCGTATGTGTTATTACCACTGACAAACCATTTACGATGGTTTGTCAGTGGTGATAACCCATAATAACGGAAACACGCCTTCATTTGTCCCTGAAAGATTGAGGTCAAATGGCTGTGGTAAATCTGTGTCATCCTGACCTCGTTAGCCATGATCTTTTCAGATCAGTCTGTTTTTTACAGTTAATTCCCCATTTCCTGTTTGTGCACATCAGCTGGCTCAGTGTGGGTACATTAAATCAGTTGGTTTACTTTATTTGTACCCCAAGTGCCATTCATAAGGGTGGTTTATGTCAAGTCTATTTTGCACCCAAACTTCTAAAAGCTAAAGTTAAACTGAAGTGGTGATTGCAAATGCATGTCCCTCCTGTTCCTGGCATGGCTTCTGCTGTCTACCTCTCCACCAAACCTGTCTCATTACATCAAACCTGTTTGGCCAATGCTCTTATCAAGAGCAACTTGCAAAGGAAAAGTGCATGCATGTATTTAAATAGGTTAAATAACTGCAGCACTACCACAGAAAAATGATGGCACTGCTTACTAGAAAATCTATTTTGGGAAATCTGTTCCATCTGAATTAGGTTCCATTCTTGGCCGTGCAATCACATTTTACATTTTAAGCATTTAGCATTGTGCATTTATACATGGTAAGAACAATCATAGACACATACACCTTTTTCTAGCCCATTGAGTTAGAAATAATATGGATAATGGTTGCTTCCTTATGTTTAGCAGTAAAGTATTATAGATTTGCATTTTATCAATTTTTTGTTTAGCAACGCAGTTTTTCTTAGCTGGCTTTCAAACCGCCAAGCTTCTGTGTGTGTGAGCACGTTACCTGACCTGGGCTAATTTCCTGTGCCTTTTGTAGCTCCAGTGACAGGAAGTTCACATGGGATCAGGCAGTTCACATGTGATCAGGATGCTCATGGCATTTTGGTCATGGCCTGTGGGGGGGGACAATTCTGGCAATGACCCATCCATGTTCCTTCTTTCAACAGCCATGGCAGGAGCCTGGCTTTTGAACAAATGCTAATGCTAGCAGGCTGAAAACAAGCGGGTTGCTACAGAACGCTCAACTACTTATAGACGCAGCGATGTTCTGCAAATACCTATTGTATAATTAGCTAAATACTTATTTTAATAACTATTTTATTGACTTGTTTTATGAACACAGTTAGTGAAGGTTGAATATTGTGGCTGGTAGTTAAATTATCTCTCCTTAATAAGTAAAACAAATACTTAAGTATGCCCCAATAATGACCTCATAAGTGATCAGTGTGCAAGTATTTCAATTTGAATATTTAATGGAATCTCACGTTTTTTGGTATTTATTAAGGCAGGTCTATGCTCAAAGACAGACTTTTTAAGTGTGTCCTGGGTGTCATATAGTATTTCGAAAGTTAAGACATGTTTTGGAATATTTTCTCCTGCTCTTCCACCTATAGTACATGACTGGCCGCATGCATGTTTGCCCCAAAGTCAGTTAAGTTCTTGGCGTTCCACTCTAACCGAGCACCTTGTCAATGTCACGGGACAGCAGACAGCTGGCTGGCATCTAGAGCAGAGGGGCAAACAAGGGCAACAATAAAATAGATTTAACCGTCTGTGTGCCAACCATGCACACGCAGCTGGCCATTACTTTGTATTAGTTTATTTGTAAGGGACAGGCAGAAAACATTGACAGCTGCAGAAGCAATGCCCAATGCACTGTACATGTGTATATAGTCAAAGCTAATTTCCAACACCAGTCCCTTGATGAGCATTGATAGTTCAGTCAATAAAATAATAGAATTACATTGTTACAGTTTCAAATCAATGTGTCAAGAATGGAGTTGGAAAACCAGGCGCAGACCCAAGAATGCAATAAGGTTCTTTATTGCAAAAACAGGCAAAGTTCATACAGGAGCAATCAGGGCAACACAGGAATCCAGAGAGTAGTCGGGGACAGGCAAAGTTCGTTTCCAGGTCCAACTGTGTCGCAGGCAGGCAAGACGTGGTCAATGGGCAGGCGGAGGTCGGTATCTGGAAAGCAGTCCAGGGAACACAGAGAGGAGTGTGGCTGGAACCATGAACAGGTGGATCGGGAACGAGACTGGGATACAAACGAACACAGAAGCACAAACACAATGAAACAACTGGAAAGTAGTGAATGCATAAGCCGAGCACAAGACAATCTGGCAACGAGCATGGGAAAACGCACAGCTTATATACATCAGACATAATGAGAAACAATCAGGAATTAACACGAATGCAGCTAACTGCAATCAGACACATGAGGAACAATTGAAAATGATAATACAATGCCGAGACTGGAAACAGGTAAGCGAAAGCGAAAACACGGACTGGACACTCAGGAAAACATGGAATAAACTAAAACACCTAGTTACGGGGAACACAAACATGAGACGTGACATCAATGCATATAATGACTGAAAACAACAGCAACAACCATACATGACACGACGGAAAAAAAAGACAAAAAAAAGAACAAAACACAGTAATGATTAGTTAGTGCCATGATTCCAATTTGGCCAAGTTTTAGCCAGAACTTGATTGTTGTGGAAAATATGTCATGGCAGAGGAGGTTTTTCATTGGACCCAGTAATGGGAGGGGCTAAAATAAACTGTAAACCACTGACTTGTTTGAACAAATCTAAAACTTTTGCTCTCCACAGCAGAATGCAGTGATTGGTTCAAATCAGCTAATCGATCTGCTCGGTTGTGACTTTTACACCAACCAACTGCTGTCCCCCCTCTGAGCAGTCAGCCTGCTTCGACCCATTTCTGTTTTATCACTTGTCAAAAATCCCAACCCAGTGTGCCTTTATAGCTGGCCAATATCTGTACTTTACAAGTACCGATAATTTACAAATTAAATTTGGCCCTCCCCTTTCCAACGAGACCACCAGCCGGATGGGACACTCCTAGTCCGGGCCAGGGCCGTTTGAGTGCCCCCCCAGGTTACCAAAGTATTACCTTGGCAGTTACATGCATGCATGCACACTGTTGCAGACAAACTGCACTGGGATGGATGGCAGTTGGTGGGGTCTGACAGCCACCAATCAGCGTTTGCACAATATGTTTAGTGCAAACACATTGCTAGTTGTGCAACCGCGTTATTAGTTGTGCACGAGTACACGCACACAATATGTTTTGGTTTATCGGTGACCTTACTGATTTTCCGTACCGGACAAGAAATGCGTTTACATTTACATTGACATCGTCTCACACACTAACTGCGATTTCCTCCATTTGCCCCATACTGATGTGCTGCAATAGGGAAGTTTCAGTGTGAAAATGTTTGTTCACCACAGAGGAAATACCCACCACATTGATGCTTGCCTGTGTGTCTTTCATCGTACAGCAATTCAGAGTAAGTACCTTGCTCAAGAAATGCGTTTACATTTACATTGGTCACACACTAAGCATTTCCTCCATTTTCCTGGGAGTTTCAGTTGAAAAACCTCCATTGATGCTTGCCTGTGTGTCTTTCTCGTACAGTTACAAGCCCAGCTCCTGGGAATTGAACCATTATAACCATTATACACTGCCAGAGATTCCAAATTTACATTCTGCAAAACCTACAGTATTTGCACCACTCAAAAGTTATTCTCACAGATTTTGTCTATACTGCATAAGTATCCTCCTATAGGTACAGCTTGTTCTTTTCTAATACACTGAAAATCCCTTTGTCCTTTCAACTTGATTAACAAAATGAAGCAAGTGCTCAATTTTGTTTCCTCTTACAGATACCTTTGTCTTGTTTTTTCTTCAATATACTCCTAACATACGTGCATTGGTAATGAAATGAAAAGACAAACATTATTGCAGTGAATACTGAAATCTTGACCTTACCTTGTCAGCCCAAAGGCATTAACTTAATAATTGTAAGCTGGAAGGGGGGGTGGTTACAGTGAAATTAAGACAGTGTCTAAATCTTTTCCCCCCTGTAGCCAGGTGGCAGGGGTGGCCACCATGCCAGGTGGTGAGTGGATGAAACAGCCAAACAATTAAACACAACACGAAGATAAAGCATTTAACTCAAAAACTACCCAATAGAGGGGAAATAGCAACAAAAAAAACATCACTTCTGCCTCCATGCCCCAAAACTCTCCCCTGAGGAGTGCTTTGCTTTTATAAAGGCCTAACGAAGGAAATGGCTCACAGCTGAGTTGATTGCTCATTAGCCTCAGGTAACCTCTGCTGTCCAAGGCCCTGTAGTCCTCTCCAGGCAGTGGGAGGGAACAGGAGCACCTGACAGTAGTTTCACACCCCCCTAGTATGTGGATGTTTCTGGCCCAGATTTCAACGTGTGAAAACCAAAGTCTCCCACTGCGGTCTCTGCCGATTTCAACCTGGCCTACTTTGCTTTCCTGCACCGTGTTAAAAGGCACATGGGAATTGGGTCAGCAGGGGGATGAGGCCCACGGACTTCATCCGTTAAATGTCAAATATAAACCAAAATGTGCTTTTTACCCTGATGAAGGCTGTTCAGCAGCAATGCGTCAGTCTCTGCAAATATTTAACGCTCTTGCCAAGAGAAGAAAGGCTTTGATCCACATGAGTGCCTTAGAATCTTTTTTTCATGAATTTGCGTTTCACTTTTGTGAAGTGCACCGAGTACCTTTTTTTTCACTAAAATGCACTTTATTTGGAGAACAAGAGAACTTGTGATGCTGAAGCCCTTGACAGAATCGAATGTAAAAAATGTTCCTTAAACCAGCCTTGTCCCTGCCTTTTCTTTCTAATATAACATATGCCATTTAGGAGACGCTCTTATCCAAAGAGACTTACAGTAGTGAATGTATACATTTTTCAGAATGTGTGGTCCCAGTGGGAATCGAACCCACAACCCAAGCATTGTTAGCTCTACCTACTAAGCTACACAGAATCCCTCTCAATTTAAATATTCTTTATTGGCATGACGAATGTACATTCATACTACCAAAGCATATGCGTGTAACAGAAAACCACGAACATTGTTGATGTTTAAATGTTCCTCCCCGGTGTTGGTTAATGTTATATGTCTGAAAGTAATGTTGTGTGTGTGTTTAAATGATTCAGTATGTGTTAAACCAGTGGTCGTGGTGGGACCAAGAGGGTCGCCACCACGACCGATAGCTATTTTCTGTACAGTGCGGTTTCCTGTTTTACTATGCAGAGTGTGTTCAGCATTCGGTGTACTTCTTGTGTGACGTATTCTAAAGTGGCCAATGTGCACTCTGCGTGACCCGTTCAGGGAGCGCCCGTTGTAAAGACAGAACCAAAGGTGATATTTGGAGTCGTGCGGTGTATGGTACACAGTATCTCTCTCATAAATGAAAACTCCTTTATTGCTATACAAACCAAAAAACCTGATAACAACAAGGGCAATTTTTGCATTGACAGGAAAATGAGGGAAATAAAAGGACTTTATTAGTATGCAAAATCTTGCCACACACTGATGCAAATGGATGGTTTGTGAACCGCTGAGATGGACATTGGAAACTAATGATGCAGGTTAACCTGGCTGGTATCCCTCCATGTTTCCAGCCTTCCTCACATCACACTTTTGAGAACCACTTGGTTGAAACGCTTATTTCAATCTCCTGTACACCTGAGCCACTGTTGCTGTGTATATGTTCAGACCATTATCTGCATATCCAAGACACTCAAGGGTGTTAGTTATAAGGGTTTCAGGTGTAAAGTATAAATGTGTGAGTTAGGAGTGTACATTATATATGTATGACTTACAGGTGTAAATTATAAGTGTGTAAGTTTTAGGTGTGTTAGTAATAGTATTATAAGTGTTAAGAGTGTACATTATAGGTGCATCAAATTATACATTTGCAAGCTACTGTATGAGTGTAAATTACAGGCGTGTGTACATTTACTTCTAAAACAGATAATAGGGGGGACCCCAGTGGTTACAACGTTCGATGCTGGCCATGGCGACTGGGGTTCAATTCCTGAGCGAACAACAGGACGTTCGCTGCACACAGGAGTGGCTCTGGAGTACTGGGTTATGGTCGACGGCCTGGCGAGTGCCGTCTCGGAGGAGACAATGCTTCACCTTCGTCACTACTGGTCACAGGGCTACAGCAGCAAACTCACATTACTAGGGGGGATTGACCTGAAAAGTAGCGGGTGTAATTGGCTACCAAATTGGGAGAAAATGGGATAAAATCTGAAAAAAACAACAGATCATAGGAATAAATATACAGGTAACTGCAAAAATAAAGGCAACACTTTGGTAACCAGGGAGGGGGGCTCTCAAACGGGCCTGGCCTGGGCTAGGAGAGTCCTGGCTGGGCGGAGTGGGCCTCGTTGGAGAGAGAGGGGCCACCTGTCTGCTGTACATTTTACATTTTACATTTTAAGCATTTAGCAGACGCTCTTATCCAGAGCGACTTACAAGATGTGCATTAATACAAGGTGAGAACAATCAAAGTTAGCGTACAAGATCAGTGCAGTAAAACGGCAAAAGACATCATTGCAGGTGTCTGCGTATCATACCTGTAACATTGGGAAAGCTGTGGCACTCCCAGCACTGCACCCATTTAAATAATCCCTCATTTACTCAGTTGTTGCTTTATTTTTTGGCAGTTACCTGAACGAGTATCGAATGAAACCAGTTAGGCTATTGAATTGCCATTCAAAACAATCATTAGAGCTGAACAATACAGCTGTCACCATAACTGCCATTATATGAAATTAACATTCACAGGTCGAAGCCACACATTTTTGTCAAGCAGCCAAAAATGGGGTTTGAAGGAAAGTCGTTTTTTCATGAATTGGCCAGACAACTCATGTACATTGTTGGCATATACAACTATTTTATGAAAACTGAGCAAAATTGTTTTATTTCTGTGAATGTAACTAATGTAATGTTAGCACATCCCTTGCTAGCTAGCTAAGTTAGTTCCCTTAAATTGGAGCCACGAGCAACACTGCTCATATTGATCTGGGACAATTAGTTTAAACAAGTGACGATAGCATCGCAGCCATCCCTCTGAATTTAGTGTACTAACATTCTTTCTGTGAGAGACTGGAGTATCATATACAGGGGTGCACATAAGTGGTACGCCAGTATGCAGTTCGCATCCTCAAACATTAATCAAGTCCTCAAACGTTAATTGCGTACCAAGCAAGACGACAAACTTTTGAAACATACGCGACTTTAAATTTGATCAGTCCATCAATTAATTAGGCAATTAACTTGTTCTGTGTGGCTCAGTAGGTAGAGCATGGTGTTGGCAACGCTTGTGGGTTCGATTCCCACTGGGACTACATATACTGAAAAAATGTATGCATTCACTTACTGTAAGTCGCTTTGGATAAAAGCGTCTGCTAAATGATGTATATCATATTATTATATTAACTTAGTTAGTTAGTTAACTTACCAGTGATGGACTGATCAAACTTAAAGTGGCGTATGTTTGAAAAGTTTGTCGTCGACCACAGCTGGAATGTGCGTGGGCATTCGGCTCTAACAGTTACGGTTTTCCCTACTCCGAACACAGTTTTTACAAGATTGCATCACACTGAAAAAGAATTCCGGGAAATTTTTCCTTGTGACAACTCACTTAAGCATGTGTGAGACACCCCCACTGTTTGTGTTTCACGTTTGTGCTTTAATATCCATCTGCAGTATTAAAGACAGAGCATTCAACTGATCTAGAGAAAATAAATGACAATTATTAAGTTAAATGGAGAAACTTTTCTCGCTTCACCTAGAGCATTAAGTCACGGTGTGAACGGGTATTTATATTTGTTTGCTAAAATGTTTCATTATCATTAGGATGTGTTAATTATATATAAATAATTACTGACATGATTACAGCAGCAGCAAAAGCCAGAATGATCACCTTTCTTCACAGAGAAAGAGAGAGAATGAAAGGGCAAGAGACAGACAGAGAGTTCAAGGGGCCGTGTATATGTCCATCTTTGAGAGAGTGATTGACATCCCTTCTCCAATTGGTGCACCCAGGGTGGACCACCTCTATACCTTCTTCGTCCAGTGGTCACCAGATCTCTATGGGAAGAGCTCCCCAGAGCCAGGCTTCATTGTGGTGCAGAAAGAGGAGCTTGACGCCATTGGCAGCTTGCTCGGTGACCCCGCCCCCAAAAGCCGGGAGGTGAGTGCGTGGCCAGGAGTGCCCTGACTCCTCCTCTCTCTCCGTGTGATTGACACACGGTCCAGTTCCCTCAGACTGGACTCATCTCAAACAATCCTGATTACTGATCAGTGTCCCCAGAGGGATGGCATCGCAGCCATCCCTCTGAATTTACTGTACTAACATTCTTTCTGTGAGGGACTGGAGTATCATATACAGGGGTGCACATAAGTGGTACGCCAGTATGCAGTTCGCGTCCTCAAACGTTAATCAAGTCCTCAAACGTTAATTGCGTACCAAGCAAGATGACAAACTTTTGAAACATACGCGACTTTAAGTTTGATCAGTCCATCAATTAATTAGGCAATTGACTGGTTCTGTGTGGCTCAGTAGGTAGAGCATGGCGTTGGCAACGCTTAGGTTGTGGGTTCGATTCCCACTGTTACTACATATACAAAAAAAATGTATGCATTCACTTACTGTAAGCCGCTTTGGATAAAAGCGTCTGCTAAATGATGTATATCATATTATTATATTAACTTAGTTAGTTAGTTAACTTACCAGTGATGGACTGATCAAACTTAAAGTTGCGTATGTTTGAAAAGTTTGTCGTCTTGCTTGGTATGCAATTAATGTTTGAGGACACAAACTGCATACTGGCGTGCCACTTATGTGCACCCCTCTCTCTGTGAGAGATGGGGCATTATAGAGCACTCTCTCTGTGAGAGAGATAAGGCATCATAGAGGACTGTCTCTGTGAGAGATGGGGCATTATAGAGCACTCTCTCTGTGAGAGAGATAAGGCATCATAGAGGAATCTCTCTGTGAGAGATGGGGCATCATAGAGGACTCTCTCTGTGAGAGAGATAAGGCATGATAGAGGACTCTCTCTGTGAGAGAGATAAGGCATCATAGAGGACTCTCTCTGTGAGAGAGATTAGACATTATAGAGGACTCTCTCTATGAGAAATGGGGCATCATAGAGGACTCTCTCTGTGAGAGAGATTAGACATCATAGAGGACTCTCTCTGTGAGAGAGATTAGACATCATAGAGGACTCTCTCTGTGAGAGATGGGGCATCATAGAGGACTCTCTCACAGAGAGAGATAAGGCATCATAGAGGACTCTCTCTGTGAGAGATGGGGTATCATAAAGGACTATTTCACAATGTGGACTTTAATCTCTTTGGCAGAAGCACCAGTTTGACATCGTATTTTAAGGGCTCCCAGCCTTCAGCCCACAGGTCAAGTTAATGTGTTCCCCGAAAGGCTCTCTGACCCAGTTGTGGGACAAAAAACCCCGGCGGTGACCCGTCAGCCCGGAGGTGGAGGGCCAGAAGGAAAGAGGCTTATCTCAGCCCGACGCGGGGATATAAGAGGAGAACTCTGAGGGGGAGATGGAGCCTCCACAAGCCTCCTACAGCACTGGCCTCCTGCCTCACCATGTGTGTCGTCTACAGCGTTGGGGAGTAAGTCCAACTGAGTGAACTCTGTGGGAATCCAACGGAAGTGCATCCAGACTACAGGCTTTAAAAGGCTTTATACATTTTTTTTATTTTGGGTTGACTGTTTTATGCATATCTTTTTCTTGGGGGCTTTTCTTCCCCCCCTCTCTGATGTTCAGAGAACCTTTGGTGTGTAATCCAGTGTGCCGTGGGGCTTTTATATATATTTTTTGGCTATTTTCTGGGAAGCTGTTGGGTGTGCCGACTTTCTCCTCCAACGGAAGGTGTAGCTTTCACTCGCTGAGCATGCTCGGACAGAACCCCGGTGGAGGGGCAGATTTCTGCGCCGACCACAGCTGGAATGTGCGTGGGCATTCGGCTCTAACAGTTACGGTTTTTCCTACTCTGAGCAGAGTTTTTTTTTTTTTTAATGACAACCAGATCTTACAAGATTGCATCACACTGAAAAAGAATTCCGGGAAATTTTTCCTTGTGACGACTCACTTAAGCATGTGTGAGACACCCCCACTGTTTGTGTTTCACGTTTGTGCTTTAATATCCATCTGCAGTATTAAAGACAGAGCATTCAACTGATCTGGAGAAAATAAATGACAATTATTAAGTTAAATGGAGAAACTTTTCTCACTTCACCTAGAGCATTAAGTCACGGTGTGAACGGGTATTTATATTTGTTTGCTAAAATGTTTCATTATCATTAGGATGTGTTAATTATATATAAATAATTACTGACATGATTACAGCAGCAGCAAAAGCCAGAATGATCACCTTTCTTCACAGAGAAAGAGAGAGAATGAAAGGGCAAGAGACAGACAGAGAGTTCAAGGGGCCGTGTATATGTCCATCTTTGAGAGAGTGATTGACATCCCTTCTCCAATTGGTGCACCCAGGGTGGACCACCTCTATACCTTCTTCGTCCAGTGGTCACCATATCTCTACGGGAAGAGCTCCCCAGAGCCAGGCTTCATTGTGGTGCAGAAAGAGGAGCTTGACGCCATTGGCAGCTTACTCGGTGACCCCGCCCCCAAAAGCCGGGAGGTGAGTGCGTGGCCAGGAGTGCCCTGACTCCTCCTCTCTCTCCGTGTGATTGACACACGGTCCAGTTCCCTCAGACTGGACTCATCTCGAACAATCCTGATTACTGATCAGTGTCCCCGTGATGAAGCTCAAACAGCACGGAGAGAATTTATGAACATCGTTCCTGTTATAAAGTGGAATCTTGTGGCCAGGAGTGCTTCTACAGAGCAGGTAGCTCTGACGAGCTACACTTGCAGAAGATACAGTATGCTCAAAGAGAATTGTACACCCTTAAACAATAGATGGTTCACACTCAAAACATTTCTGATTTATTTAATGCTGAAGTGTTTTTATTGATTTGATTCAAAACGTGGGACAAACAGGGCAATAATTCAGCATTAAATCATTATTGTTTTGAGTGTGAACGTCTACTAATTTTACTATTGATCTATTGTTTTTTTACACCCCATTTAAATATTCTCTAAGATTTGACCATCATGCCAAGGTGAGCATCGTTTTTTTACCCTTAAAGATTATTAAAATACGTTCATTTAATTATTTAGCAGACACTTTTATCCAGAACAACGCAATGCATACAATAAGATCAGCACCTGTGCACATACACAATTGATTGTATCACAATCTAAAATAAAGCTTCATTTCAAAAATCAATCAAAATCAAACCAATGCTGTAATAAAAATACTGGCACGCATTTAGTCCACAGCAGTCCAAGACTCCGGAAATTAAATTCCAAATAATTAAATATTTCTCTCACTACTGAGAAACACATTTCAAAGTTGTTACTATATCTAAAAAAAAAAAAATCTTGAGGGAAATTCCGACTGTGACCTTTGGTCGGCTCTAAACTGATCTGTGCATATGTGGGGTTGCCAAACACTCTGGGGTTAAAGCTTTCCCTCATCTGATTTACGCAATCTTATCCACTACTAATTCCGCGGGACTACTGTGGCAGTGTAAACAGACAATGAGCATGCTTGGAAATATGCTTTGAAAGCACATCTGGGCCACTGCCAGATCTACCGTTTTACAAATGCTGCAACAGTTTATTTTCAGAGAGCAGAAAATAACAAAATAAATGGTTATTTCCTTTGACATCCCTTATATGGTCATAGCCTCCACCGCCACCACCAAAAAACCCCAGCCCAGTTCCTTTTCTGTTTCCTTTTGTTTCAATGAAATGAAACCTAACTGCATAAGCTGGCAAGCCAATCAAGTTGAGGCAAGGCTAGTAGATTTAGCCAATGAGGTTGAGGGTGGCATATATTAACTGCAAGCAGAGAAATGAATAAACACATGCAGGTGTGCTGCACTCTGAAGCACTAGATAGGCAAGACAAAGTGAAAGATAAAGTCTCAGCCATGAGGGCAATGCCGGTCAACTTCAAGATCCTGTACTTTGCCAAACATCGCGCTGAACCCTATGTAGAGGTGGGCTACTCAACTAATCTCTTACCGATTACTTTGTGTTCTTAGACTGTATTCTTTAGACCATTTCCAGGGTTCAGTTACATACTGTATGTGTCAGAGTTTTTCTTGCAGTGAGGGATAATTTGTTTATTTAAATTGATTTGACTGTGAATTTCAATAATGTATTTGCTCAATTCTAAATAGCAAGCTTTTCAAGCAAGTCAGTTAAGAATGTTTTTTTATGTTTTTTCACATACTTCTGTATCTGTTTTGATCATTTTTAACCACAACGCAAAAGTCTTTGAGATTCATTTTTACTTGTTATCAGCAAGAAGTGTGCCAATCGGTGTGCCAGAAGCCAATCCAATCGGTACTAGCTCTCTCCTGTAGTATGCTGTGTGGCTGGAAGGGTGTGAAATCATCACTGGCTTTGTGCGTATTGGAGGAACGGTCGACGGCTTGACGGGTTCCGTCTCGGTGGAGGTGGTTCAGTTCACCTTTGTCACTGCCGGTCCCAGATTTGCAGACGGCAAACTCGTAGTACATAGTGGAAGGGATAGTTGACAAGTCACTGGCTCACTCACTCTTGAGTAAATAGAGAAGTGAACAGACTTCAGCTGCAGTGGTCTTGGTTGTGGGTGCATAGTGTGGATGACTACTGTACAAAGGATGGTGCAAAGTGGAAGAAAAAGAGGAAAAAAATTGAATAAAGTCACTAATTAACCTGTGATTACATAAACCATAAAACTGCTTAATTTAGTTTTTGGCTTAAACATTGTCGATGGATTTTCCTAACTTGTTGTGAGATGGCGATCTTATTCAGCATGGGCGCTCGCACGCCTCCTGGTCTCCTGCTGAAACATTTCACTGTTCTTTTACAATTTTTCACAATTTTTATTTCATTTTATAAAGTGCAACAGTGCTTTCATTCAGCTGATAACTGATTGTGAGCATAAATCATCAATAGCTATCGTTAGCATGAGCTATCACGGGCAGGCAGAGGCATTACATATGAGGGAACACAGGTTATTATGGGCTATTCTGGGTCACTGGAGTGAAGTTGTTTCTCCTTAAATTGATTCTCAGCATTCATAAATCCTGGCCAATCGGTGAGAAGGGACCGTGACCATGCAGTTGGGTTTGGAGGTTGAGTTTTGACAGTGCAGTTGGATTGAGAGGAGTTTTGGCCGTTCGGTCGGGTGTTAAAAAGAGGCAGCGTTTTTACGACGAGTTCAGATGAAGTTTTTGACTATGTTTGATGAGTAAGAGAGGCTGATTTTAAAAACATTTCAATCAGATTTTTTCCCCCATTTTCTTTCCTCCCAATTTGGTAGCCAATTGTACCCTCTATTTCTTTCGATTCGCCCTCCCCCACGAACTTGCCGCCCGTCACTACGGGGCAAGCTAATTCCCGGAGGCCGGTGATGATCCGCCTCCTCCGAGATGGAACTCGCCCACCTACTTTCTGGAGACGCCCTTTGCGCTTCTCTGCAAGTTTGTGCCAGCTCACCCTCCCCTGGGGCGGACAGCTAAATGCCACCCCCAATCAGGGCTCCCGGCCAGGGCTGGTCTGATGCTGTTCGGGTTTCGAACCGCGACTGCAATAGGCAGCTCACACTCGCAAAGCACCAGTCAATGCGAGTGCGTTAGACCGCTACGCTATCTGAGCCCCCTCTCAGGTTAAGTTTTTGACTGTGTTTGATGAGTGAGAAAGGCTGAATTATTTAATTTATTTTTTAATTTATTTTTCCAATTTTACCCTGTTTTTCTCCCAATTTAGTAGCCAATTACTCCCGCTGTTTGCTGCCGTAGCCCTATGACCGGCAGTGACAATGGTGAAGCGCTGCCTCCTCCGAGACAGCACTCGTCGTGCTGTTGACCGTAAATCCAGCACCCCAGAACCACTTCTGTGCGGAGCGAACTGTGTCGGCTTCCCTCCCCCCTTCCTGGGGCGGACAGCCAATTGCCGCTACGGTGACACTCCCGGCCAGAGCTGTCTCTGGCGCGACAGGGAATCTAACCGTGGTTGCTGTGGTCAGCGTCGGACGTTGAAACCACTAGACCACGTGGGAGGCCAGAGGCTGAATTTTTGACTGTGCAATTTCTGGTCGTCTCCCCTAGATCATCACGGTCACCGAGGCGAAGCGGCGACAGAGCTTGTGCAGCTCAGAGGAAGAGGAGCCGGAGGACCTGCTGCCCATCTTGAGGGACCACAGCGAACTCCTGGAGGAGGCTCACATCCAGAGGGTGAGCCCTGACCCCTGACCTTTGACCCCCCAGCCCACTCACCTTCACCACAGATTCTCTACAGAAACCAGATGGTCAGCTCCAGCCTTCTTCTCTACAATATATATATATATATTGTACTTCCTTACTTACGGGTTAGTAACAAGAGTTTCCGGCTATATTGTAGTTAATGAATATTAACAATGTTTAAGCTTCAATGGTGGAGAGATAGAACTTTCAATGCTAAGAATACGGAGCTGACCATCTGATTAGTCTACAGAATCTGTGCACTCATTCGTAACACCTCAGTTTACCAGTCCCACATGACGACACTGTTGTACATTTAAGAGCCTAAGAGTGTTTGAAGATGCAGACGGCGCATTCAGCCCACCTAGGTCATGCGTTAGCCCACTGAGGTCATGGAGAGCTTTATATGTAAGCAGGAGGATTTTGAATTGGATTCTGAAAATAACTAGGAAGCAGTGGAGCTTGTGGAGAATGGCAGTGATGTGGTCATAAGGTCTTGTGTGTGTCAGGAGTCTAGCAGTTGAGTTTTTAATTAGCTGAAGTTTGTCGAGGGCTCTGTTTGGGACACCTGTGAGTGGTGAGTTACGGTAATCCAGCCGGGATGCAACAAATGCACGGATTAAAGCTCCTGTGCTGGAGTAGGTGAGAGAGGGCACGAGTTTGAAACGTTACGGAGGTGGAAGAAGGACATTTTTCATGATGTTCTTTATGTGTGGTTCAAGTGAAAGTGACGGTTCGAGAGTGATGTCAAGGCTCTTGACTTGTACAGAGACAGGGGACAGGGAAATCACCAACGGAGTTGTTGAGATGGGGAGTTTTAGGCAGAGCAGATTTGGAGCATGATTTCAGCTTTGCTGCTGTTTAGTTACGTTTTGTTGAAAAGTCTGGCCCCACGGCAGAGCCGGTGATCTGCACTCCTGTGCCCCTGTAAAGCAGTCTACCTCTACTTCTCAGACGCAGTCACGATGAGCCGGCCTGCTCTAAGTCTGGAGTGTTCAAAACTAACAGTGACCCTGTCTCTACAGCTGGGCAGCCACCTCCCCGCCCGGGTACAGGTGTATCCATGGCGACTGGTGTACAGCACGGCGGTGCACGGAACGAGCCTGAAGACCCTGTACAGGAATCTGGGGCACGTAGACAGCCCTGTGCTCCTGGTCATTAAGGACATGGACGGCCAGGTGAGTCCTGCACCTGCATCATACACATAAATGCATGATACTGCTACACATATGCCACGTACACATCTATGCTACAAACATGCACATCCTCACCGTTCACGTGCCTGTAATGCACATGGGCTGCACACATACACATCTGCACTACACACTCACTCATCCTCACCGTATACCTACAAGTAATGTACGTACAACAGGGCGACACGCATACACACCTGCACTACACACATACACACCTTTACTTACATCTTCCCTTTATACAACCAGTCCTGCACATACACCGGGCCGATACACATACACACCTGTACTACACACATGCATCCTCGCTGTGCACATACACCTGGGCAGCATAGCGTTAGGTGACGTATTTCACAGTGTTCTTGTCTGTGCCTTCTTTCAGGTGTTTGGTGCCTTCTCGTCCCACCCCTTCAGAGTAAGCCGTCACTGTTACGGGACCGGCGAGACGTTTCTGTTCAGCTTCAGCCCAGAGTTGGAGGTACAGCACATCACTCTCACCTTTAGAATAGAATATTCTTTATTGCCATGTTACACAAGTTACGCACAAGGTAATTGGAATTTGTCTTTGCGCCTACCTCTCCTAAGAGAGGTCAGAGTGCAGGGTCAGCCATAGTACAGGAACCCTGGAGCGGTTAGGGGTTCAGTGCCTTGCCCCGGTTTCCAGTTCATTGTTTTTTCATTTGGGCTTCCTGGGATTCAAACCAGCAACCCTCTGCTTGCCAGCCTGTGTCACTAACCACTGAGCCACTGCTGCCCCACTACTGCATTACTCTACATTAGTCTGCTGTGGCTCTGCAGAGCTTCCTGGTGTCTGTAACGCTGCCACGGTCTCCAAGGTAACGATCGGACTGTCACCCGCACAGGTGTTCCGCTGGAGCGGCAAGAACTCGTACTTTGTGAGAGGCCACACAGATTCCCTGCAGATGGGAGGCGGAGGGTAAGTGTTCAGAATGCTTCTCCGGATCATTTCTGTTGGCCTCCCCCGAGCTCTGCTATCAAACAAGGGAAGCGACCGTGTGTGCAAATGTATACAGTGGGTATAAAAAGTATTCACTCCCACTGGAATGATTCACATTTCATTTTCTTATTTCATGTAATCAAAATGGATTTAATTGTCACCCATTCTTCTTTACAAAATTGCTCAAGCTCCATCAGGTTGGATGGGGACCATTGGTGAACAGCAATTTTCAAATCATTCCACAGATTCTCAATGGGATTGAGGTCTGGGCTTTGACTAGACCACTCCAGGACATTGATTTATTTGTTTTTAAACCACTCCAATGTGGCTTTTGCTGTAAGATTTGGGTCATTGTCCTACTGGAATGTAAATCCCAGGTCAGGTTTTCCTCCAAGACTTGTTTATATCTTACTCCGTCCATTTTGCCCTCTACTTTGACACGTTTACCAGTCCCTGAAACAGAGAAGGTGGTTTTCTTTTTGCCTCCCTCCCATAAAGTGCAGATTTGTGAAGCGCCCGGGCTAATATTGTCCCATGGACAGTTTCTCCCATCTCTGCCATGGAAGACTATAACTCCATCAGAGTTGCTATAGACCTCCCTAACAAGTGCCCTTCTCGCACGGATGCTCAATTTTGGAGGTTGGCCTGTTCTAGGCAAATTCTCAATTGTGCCATATTCTCTCCATTTCTTTATGATGGAATTAACAGTGCTCTGGGGTATATTTAGAGTCTCTGAAATCTTCTTATATCTTTCCTATGATTGGTGCTTTTGAAAAACCTTTTCTCAGATTTGCTTTGAAAGTTCTTTGGTCTTCATGAAGCTCTTTTTTAGAAATGCACTAACCAACTGTGGGACCTCTCACAGACAGGTGTATTTCATTTGAAATTATTTGAAACACCATAGTCGTACACAGGTGGACTCCAATCAAATAATTGTGTGACTTCTGAAGACAATTGATTGCACCAGAGTTTATTTAGCTGTGTCTCAGTTAAAGGGCTGAATACTTATACAATCAGGTTATTGTCAGTTTTTTATTTATAATTAATTAATAAAAAGCTGTAGAGCAGTTTTTTGACCCTGTAGAGTATTTTGTGTTGATCAGTGGCAAGTAGTCCCAGTTCAGTTCAGTTCAACTTTATTTCACCAGGATAGTCCACTCCGTAGTAATACTGTTTTCCAGGGAGTCCTGGGTACATTTACTAAAACAATACGTGACAAAATAAAAACAATTAAATCCATTTCGATTCCATGAAGTATGAAAATAAAATGTGAAAAGTGCCAATACTTTGTACACCCACTGTATGTATATGTTTTGTGTGTTTATGTTTTATGTCTATGTGTACCTATGTATGGCAACATGTCCTTCACTGTGTCCTTTCAAATTATGTGTTTTAATTTTTAAGACCTTGAACTTGAATGCTCTTGTGTCTCCAGGGGTCTCTTTGGCCTGTGGCTGGATGCTGGCCTGTCTCGCGGCTGCAGCTTGGCCTGTGATACCTTCCACAACCAGCCGCTCTGCGCCAAGGGAGACTTCACCATCCAGGACCTGGAGGTGTGGGCCTTCCACTGAAAACAAGAGAGAGAGAGACAAGAGACGGCCTTAGCTCTGCCGCTTCATTTACACTGAGTTTGCCTGCTGGTGCACGGGTTCACCTGGGGGCTGGGCCGTGTGTCACGTCACCCACGCTGCTGGCTACTTTATACTTCCCACATAACTGCGTCCTATCCAAGCATGCACCTTAACCTAAGGGCCCTGTCAGAACCAAGCCCAAGAAAGTGCTCAACACAGAGTACAGGAAGCACTGTCCAAAAAAACACACTTCAGCATGGGAACCTGGCCAACCCATAACTTTTGTTTTAGGATTTCAATTTTGTTATTACCAGACCACTGTTATCCCTGTTAAATTATTTAAATGTATTTTTTGGTGAAGAAATTGAGGTGAAGTACTTTGTTCGGGAGTACAGGACAGGCTTGCTATCCTGGGACTGGATGGACTCCGTTGGCTTTGTGCCTTATTCCTCCTCACTGCTGTCTTTAGCTGTGCGCTGTACTACAGTACGTTTCCGTGACAAAGGAAGAAATGTTTACATAACCCGTGCTAGCCTTTGAAAAGAGCTGGCTGCATTTCACACCGGTCAGTAAAATGTCATTTATATTTCAAAGGAGGTTATAATATAATTTCAACTAGTGTCAACGAATCTGTACAATTTGCATTTTTTTAACTGACTGAATGTTTTATTTTGTGTCTCTTTCACATTAAGCCAATAGTTTTTTGTATTCTATTTAAAATGATCTTATGCGATTATGTATTTTTTTGTGTTTTTTCTGTTGAAATGTGCTACGAGGAATGTATTTTTCTTTGTGTTTTGTCATTCTGTCTATGGTCCTCTTTTTGTCACAGTGCTGGCACTGTGGTTTTACCCATTGTGGCAGCCCAAAGGGTTTCCCCAGAAAATGGCTGCCTGGCCTCCAACACATGGCAGCCATTTTCACTACATTTCCCAGCAGACCACAGTCACACCTGAGCCAAGTGAAAGTGATGGGACTAACGACCAGCTGAAAGCCATTTCAAGGCCTATTTAAAGGGCTGAATCCCATTACACTGTGAGAGGAGTCGGAACGTGTTGGTGAAGGAGTTGCTGTGTGAGTATTTGGAGAGAAAGAACCTATGAAGTCGCTGACCAGCCAGGATTAGAAAGGAGTGTTGGAGTGTGTTTGTTTGTGTGTATTGGATTGCTTTGGATAACGACTACGGACTGGATTGTGGACTTGGACCTGGATTTTGGAATTGGATTGGACATTGACGACGAGAAAGGATTGTGGACTTTGTTTGTATTCCCCTGAAGACCCCACCCTTTGTTTTGTGTTTGTTAGTTTAATAAATTATCATTTTTGCTTATTACTGCTTCCTCCGTATTCTTGCACTTGCCTACGCCCTCTGC
Source organism: Aldrovandia affinis (assembly GCA_029706075.1). Classification (NCBI taxonomy): domain Eukaryota; kingdom Metazoa; phylum Chordata; class Actinopteri; order Notacanthiformes; family Halosauridae; genus Aldrovandia; species Aldrovandia affinis. The sequence continues at coordinate 2,536,257 of JAINUG010000022.1, forward strand.
AAGGTCCGTGAGTGTCGCCCAACCCCTGGGGACACCACACCATGTTTTGAAGATTGATCTGATGTTATCCTGTGGTCCACCTTTGTCTCTCCGTCATCCTGATCCAAACCCAACAAACACAAGAGAAGGAATTTTGAATTTCTTCAAGGGCAGCAAGGGTCGTTCTCTGAAAAAAAATCGAATGATCAATGATTTAACATAGTATTGCTATGTAACAATTACCAATACTGTGTATCTGTTTTGAGTGTAATATCATTGCCATTAATGTGGTCAGACAGTATTTAAAATCATTAAAACCTACTGATAGTTTTAGCAAGACCTATCATCTATCAACCCGTATTTCTGTGCTCGGTGAACTGTCAAAGTCCTCTCTGGAATGTTCGTGAGAAAAAAATGGGAGAGTTATGGCACGACTGATAAACAGATAAAAGCACAAAATCTGAGAGAAGACTCTGGGTGCCCTTGAATTCCTGACTGACAATCCGCCGGACAGATTCCCTCCTGCTCTTAAAAATGTTCTCAGGCTGTGTCCTTCATGACAGGCTCCTGCCAACACGCAGTTAGCGTTGACAGCCAAACGGGGTCAGGGTTGTCACTGTGCCAGAGACTTGCAATGACATGTTCGCACAATGCCGTTTCCTGTAATCAGTGCACCTCATGCACTGAAACAGTGTGATATAGAATGTTGTGTCACTGCAAATAAAGCTGGTTCTTTTTTAGCTATTGTTTTTGAGTTTGTTTAAAACATAAATCTGATATTTAATGGGTCACGGTTTTCATTCATATTTACTGGACGTTTACCATTCAAACTCAAAAACTGACCAGTCAAATTGGACTCCTTTTCAATACCTTAGTAAACATTTTGCACATGAAAACAAATGCCAGTTTAAAACTTGTCAGCATTTTGTTCAATGAAAATGATCTGATTCACAATCATGTGGACACATCACCCTGTACACCAAATTCACATAGGAATTTATTAGTAGGTAGAGCATGGCAATGTCAAGGTTGTGGGTTCAATCCCAGGGGAGTACCTGTCTGTCGTTTGGATGGCACAGCAAAAACCAAGTTCCTGACTCTCTGTGGTCATAAAATATCCCATGGTGCTTTTCGAAAAAGAGTAGGGTGCCCGTGTCCTGGCCAAATTCCCAACCAAGACAATATGTATATATATATATATATATATATATGGAATTCATTCATTCCCTCCCTCCTCGCCTGGGTATCTGATGTGTAGTGAGCTTGTACTGGTGCACTATGGCTGCTGTCATGTTCACCCAGGTTGGTGCTGCACATTGGTGGTGGTTGAGGTGAGTTGCCCCTGTCATTGTAAGCGCTTTGAGTTTCCTGGGGAAAAAGTGCTATATAAATCCAATATTCATTCATTCATTTAGTAGGCTGCTGTATTACTTTGGAAAATACATGACATGCTGTGGCAATTTAAAATTAAATTAAATTAAGAGATTACAATTTAGAAGCACCTTTGTTTACTCTACATACAATTATTTTCCATGGGTTTTATTGATCAAACTAAAATAAAAAATGTACTAGTTGTCTTTAGAAATAGAAACATTATTGAAAAATATGATTAAATCTTCACAATGCTGGCTTAATAGGTATTAAAACTTCTGTAAATATGCATTTCAAATATTTTCTTTACGGTTAAAGACACCCGGTTAGTCTTCAGCTGAACGTGTAAACCAAACACACTGGTCGTGTTTCAGCTTGTCGTAATTGACGATTCGGTTGCATAAAACTTAATTTGTAAGCATGAACATGCCTGACACCCAACCCACTGCTCATACCTGGGTTGTTGTATTTGATAAATTATACCTGCCACAAATGTTTTCAAACTGAAACGACCAGAGACCGTAAAGAGGTCCACCTTAAAGGAAGTAAAGAGGGAACTACTTTAAAACCGTTGATACGGACTGCAGAGGTCTTTAAGGGAACATGAACTTCCACTTACTGTATCAGTGGTGATGCTGGTTAGTGGTTGTTTAGATTCAGCCCACAGGTGGTGTTAAAGTCATTGGTGTTACGGGAAAAAATCAGTTACACCTGGTGTGTAAATGGAGAAGCCAACCCCCCTTGCTTCTTTTGCCCCGGCAGTTAAGCTGGGTACATATTAATGGGATCTTACGCAATCTACAAACAGTACTGCGATTGTTTATGGGAGGTTCAGTGAAGATTTTTGGCATAAGGCCTCTGTTGACAGTTTGATTTATATCAAAATTGTGTTGTGTGACTGTTGGTTCATTAGTGGGTCAGCATCATCATCATAACCATTATACTATTATTGTATTCTTTCTTGTAGCAAAGTTAATTCACATAATTTTTGTGACCTTAGAGAGTTAGCTGGTTAAATCCACGTCGAGTGTTGTGCAGAATTAATTAAAAGCCGTTACTTGGTTTATACAAGGAGGGGGACTGACGTTAGCCGTCCACCACATCCTATTGTTACTGTCTGCAGCATCTCGTTTCCTGTGTATGACAGCCCATCTTTGATCGCTAGGATGGGTTCAGCTGTTCCTTTGCAAATGTACTTCCTTTCATATAAATTGGGAACATTGGTCCCCAAACTTTCTGAGCCCGAGGATCCACTCAATGGGCCTCATGCAAGTTTCTATCAAACGTTTGGAGGCACTTCAGCTACGTTTACACCGTCTGATAGAAGTGACCCAATTCCGATTTTTTACTCCGATGTGGCACACTTCGGATATGTGTTATGAACGTGTAAACAGGAAAAAAGCACATGGAATCGGATATTTTGTACTTTTCCGCATTTGAATGACGTGTAACGCTTCACATGCAGAACCAGAAATATAGGCTACAGGGGATGTATCGTAACAAAACCGTTTTTGAAGAGATTTCAACAGACATGAGATCAAGCGACAATTATCACACTTTAAGTCTTGGTTTAAAGGAAATCAAAGCTACTCTCATTGAACCTTGTCATGTACTAAATAGGAAGTGTCTGATTAACTCTTTTTTTTGCTCTCGTTTATCTGGCCTACACTGTTTTTCAATAGCGGACCGTGCATTTCACACCTAGGCCTTCAGTAGTGCTCCGTCTGAATCAATCCACCCCTCAATAACTATTTTATGGCTATAAAAGCCATCTTATTGTTATGTTTTGAGTGTCTGTTCGGTTTGTTTTTGCACTTTGTTTATTTATCTTTCTTCAGTCATGTTTCATTCTCGTTCTGTCATGCACTTCGGGAAATTCTATGTTTCGGTTTTTCCGTCTTCGTTTCTAATCTCGTTTTACTTCCTTCTTACTTTCTAATTACACTTTGTATATATTAGTTAGATGTATATAGTACTAACCAACTAATCTACTAACATTAGGGATTTAGATTAAGTTACTAACACTACTAATCACTAATTATCTCACGCTTCTAACTATCGCTGTCATTCTCTCTCGTCCCATCTCTGTACGCTTCTCACGTTCCGCTTTATTCGCACGCAGATTTCTTTATGCGTTCCTCCTCCTCCCTAAAAAACCTAAACATAGAATTTCCCGAAGTGCATGACAAGACAAGGAGAGGAACTTGAACAGGAACAATGACAGACGTGGAACAGAACGAGAATGAAACATGACTGAAGAAAGATAAATAAACAAAGTGCAAAAACAAACCGAACAGACACCCGTTGCCGTTGCATCGAAGATAGATAACTCGTGTATCCAGAATAAATGCCTTTACTGAAGAAACAAACCCGGGGTGCTACAGCTGCGACACACATAAAAAATCATCAATAATAACCTCATAAAATTGCAATATTATTTAGGAAAATAGCAACATTTTACTCACCAAAAATCCTTATTATTTGTACACAAAATCCATCCCCCTTTCTTTCCTCAAAAAGAGTTAAATTACTCTGTCGTACAGATTATCCGTGTGTTTCAGTTCCATCAAGAAGTCCTTTTCTATCGCCATCGAAGCTAATGCTGAAAGTTGAGCCTGCCCTGTTGTATTTCTGGCATAAGTTTTAATTCGCTTTAGGGCTGAAAATGTCCACTCAAATGTCTGAATCACAGACCGATGTTAATTATATTTTGTCCATGAATACTTATTAAATAATTCCAAATGGTCTGTTCGCTTCCTTTCATAGCTTTTCCCTGATTGCGCTGCTTCCAGACGTGTATTTTCATATTAAAGCATTTAACCAATCACATTACATCATAGTCAGACACTCTCTGACTATCCAATCAAAGGGTGTGAATACGCTGATGTTACCTAGGCCTTCTAGAAGGCCTTCGTGTCCCCAACTCAAAATCTGATTGGTTGAAGCAACAGTTTGATCAACACTTATTTTATGCTACAGGGCCTGCAGAACTGATTGTGAAGGCCTCCAGGCAGATTTCTTTGACCCTGGCAACAAATGATGGCTGAAATGTGATTGGTTAAATGCTTTAATATGAAAATACACGTCTGGAAGCAGCGCAACCAGAAAAGCTATGAAAGGAAGCGGACAGACCATTTGGAATGATTTAATAAGTATTCATGGAAAAGATATAATTAACATCAGTCTGTGATTCAGATATTTTTTAGGCCAGCAGAGAAGGCCTTGCAGGCCCTGACGGCCCATCACTGCTGTTTTTATACTCTCCTATATTGAAATGTTGAAATCTGTAACTGTCTTGTGTCAATCTTTCACCTGCCAAGGGACTACAGATGAAAACTAGCTCTCAAGCTAACTCTGGCATTGTAGCTATTTACGCTTTTTGCGGATATGTTGATTACTATGTGCTGTCCCTTTTAAATAAAGAAATCCTACATACTGCGTCTTTAAATATAATGTTTCAAAATATAAAGCTTAAATTTGCATGTTTATATTTGCCAGAGCTCGTTACATTTATATATGGGCCATTCTACCGAATTGGTTCAAAGTCAGGTTGGAAATATTTTGAAATTTTGTATGTTTTATTCCCAAAACTTTGTCCGTATATATATTGTACCATATCTAAAGTACATATATCTAGTATAATAATATAATTGTCACTACCGAAACATAGTAATACACTGTAGTAAAACGTATTATATTAACCTGTTAAGATTGTGTTTCCTTCCCTTCTCTAAAGAGTATTTTTACAAATTTTCCTTGAAGGTTTTCACAATTAAATCAATAAAAATGACATTTTTACCAAATTTCTAAGTTAAATTTATACAATTCATCAAAATCTAAATGCAATCTTTCTCTGTAAAATGCATAACACTGATCATATTGATTTCAGAGTTAATGATTGATTAAATTGAACATACATTTAACCAATCAGTATCATAACATTTTAGTTTATAACTCAATATACTTTATTTTTTACAAAACACCCAATGTTTCGGTAGTGACTGCACTGTTTCGGTAGTGACCACAGTATTTTGTTTGCAAGGTTGTATCATATTCCCTCAACCTTATTGCTTCATCTTAACTCATAACATGCCTTATGTTGGGAATATTACAAACACAAATGTTTTGTGGTCAATAAAATCATTTTATTTTTGAAGACATAACAATTGTTCATCCATAACCATTTAAAGTACAAACATTACTTATCAATGGAAAATAATTACCCAAGTGGGTTCAGTAAAAGAGAAGAAGAAGAAAACATTGACAAATACCATTGACAATACCATTATGCCGTTGCTGTCAGGCTTCTGAACGCTAACTAATGTATCCTCGAAAGGTCTGTAACAAATAGATTCAACATCTTAAAGAAAAATACACCAGAAAGTGATATGCAGTTGAATCTGAATGAATGAATTGATCATGAACACAAATTTAATCTCTTGTGCGCGCACGCACACACACACACACACACACAGAAGTAGACTCAGTGACTTTGAAAGAGGAGCGATTGTTGGGCCTCTTGGGCAAGAGTGTAGTGTGGATCGAGGGTGGAAGAGCCACACGCAGATTTCACAAATATCTAAAAGCTGACCAAGAGTGATCAACCAATAAGTCTACGAACAGATAAGGGAGCAGGGGAAAAATTGGAAAGACAAAGAAAAGAACACTCTGGGCACAAAAAGTCCACGGAAAATAAATCAACAGAAAACAACCCAATAAGGGAGAGAACTTCAACGAAGAGGTAAGAAACTAAAATGATTTTAGAGACTTTAGCTCTGGGGAATTTTAGCCCAATAAACAAAGAAAGAATCTCAAAAGGAAACACCACCAAAGTGGCGAGCATAAAACCTTTAGTTAGGATAGGATAATTCCTCCTAAAAGGCAACCACAGAGTGGTAACACTAAACCTTTAAATTAGATAATTAGAAGTACCTTCTCTCTTTAACTGAGAGACCACAGGGTGGAAAACGAATACCTTAGTTCGTAGTACCGGCTAGAGCGTAACAATGGTTTTACACCAAGGGTGTCCAATCTTATCCGAGAAGGGCCAGTGTGGGTGCAGGTTTTTGTTCTAGCCCAGCACTAAACAACTGATTAAACTAATCAAAGTCTTGATTGTAGACCATGATTGGTGAATTAGTTGAATCAGGTGTTTTAGTGCAGGGCTAGAACAAAAGACTGCACCCACACCGGCCCTTCTTGGATAAGATTGGACACCCCTGGTTTACACAGAAGCGTTTGTATGAGGGAAACACAGACCTTAAATAAGAGGCGGAATTAACCCTGATAACCCTCAGCTGAAAGTGATCGGAAAACTCACCGACAAAAGACTATATAAGGATGGCGGAAATGACAGTGATACCCCAAGCAAAACAAAAGAAAACAGACCATCACATGATCAAGCGCCCTCCAGCGGCCGAACAAGGTAAAACCGTGACAAAGAGCTTCAGTGACGAAGTCTGCTCAACTTACTGATGTTTCATGAGGCACAGTGGCTAAGGTGACATTGGCTTGGAAGTCTGGGGGTACCACGTTATCGACTAGGGGCAACTGTGGTCGAAAGCACATACTCCTCGACCATGATGTCCGTGCTTTGGTTTGAGATGCAAGGCAAAACAGACTGAATCAGTTGACTGCAAATATTGTGTGGCCCAATGCCCTATTAAGACACTTTGTGTTGGTGTTTCCTTTCCTTTCCTGTACACTGTACGTGCAGTGCATGTAACAAAATCTGTGTTTAATTTGACTGTTGTGAATGTCTTTGGACAGTGTATAGCAGGGGTACCCAAGTTCGGTCCTGGAGATCAACTGGGTGTGCAGGCTTTTGTTCCAGCCCTTCACTAACACACCTGATTTGAACATTAATTGCCTTGACGAGCAGTTGATTAGTGGAATCAGGTGTGTTAGTGAAGTGATTAATGGAATCAGGTGTGTTAGTGAAGGGCTGGAACAAAAGCCTGCACACCCAGTAGATTTCCAGGACTGAACTTGGGCACCCCTGGTGTATAGTATTAATTTCCCATATGTAGATCACGATCCGCCTCAGCCCTTCCCATATTACACAGTTTGGGAACCCCTGGTATATGGTGCTTGATGTCTTCAGTTCCTCAAGAGAACAACAAAGGGTTTAACTTCCTATATTTGTACTACAAAATTATCTTGTGAATGGGGGAGGAAGAGAACATATCCATATGACGTAGTTTTAACAACAAAAAAGGTGTAAAGGTAGCAATTGTTTCACAAATAGTTCCATTGTCATATTTGAATTAAGTTACATAATGCACTGTAATATGAGGACAGCTTCACTTTTTTCTCATAAAAATCGCACCTGCAACCCCCCATAAAACTACTGCAAGCCTGCGCTCAATGGCTGGCTCTGAATTGCTTTATTTGATCAATGGGATTTATAGATAAGGTTTGTAGAAGGGAGGTTTATATATAAATTGGTCTATAAAATGTCGTTGTGTGTTGCAGTTGGCAACCACTACTTTTATTGTGATGTCACTGGAGAGGAAGCTACATTAATGTACAGTACCAATCAAAAGTTTGAGTACACCTGCTGGAAACTAGGTTTATCTCATAATTGACAATGTTATACACCGTATATATAAATGTATATATAAATGTGAACTGTGTAAGTCGCTCTGGATAAGTCTGCTAAATGCCTAAAATGTAATGTAAAATGTATACGTTTCTGTAAATACTTAAATTACAAAAAAACACATGCAACAATAAACATAAGGAACATCAAAGCAATGTTGAATCTTGGATTTCTCAAAATAGCCACCCTTTGCCATGTTGACAGCCTCACAAACACGGGCCATTCGATTAATATGTTTCAGCAGGAAATCAGCCGACATGTCTTCCCAGCTCTCCTGCAGCAATTCCGAGACACTTGTGGGTTGATTTGCTTTGACTCTTCTGTCCAGTTTGTCCCATACAAGTTCTGTGGGATTGAGGTCTGGACACTGGGCAGACCAGGTCATTAGTTTGAGTTGTCCTTCACGTTCCTCCTTCACCAGATAGTTCTTGCACAACTTCAGGGTGTGTTTCGGGTTATTATCTTGCTGAAGAATGAAGGAATGCCCAATTGGACGTAATCCAGATGGAAGGTGTACTCAAACTTTTGACTGGTACTGTATATATTCAGAGTTCAAAGAAGGGCAACTAAATTGGTACCTGGTATGAAAGGTAAAAGTTATGAGGATAGACTTAAGGCATTCAATCTAATTAAGTTTAGAAAACTTAGGGAGGATTTGATTGAGAGATTGAAAGAGATTAACAAAGTGAACTACCAAAGGTTTTTTAAAGGTAAGTTCGGTTAGCAGAACAAGATGCCACAGGTGGAAATGAGTTAAAGGCAAATTCTGCATGGATATTAGGAAGCTTTTCTATACACAGAGTCAATGCCTGGAACAGCTTGCCAGGTCGGGTAGTAGAGGAAGAAACACTTGGGCTATTAAAGTCCAGGCTAGATTAGGACATGATGAGCCTGGATGGGCTGAACGGCCCGTTCTCGTCATTATGCATTTTTATGTTCTTGTATATATATATTTTTTGTAAATCTTATTTACCAATGTGTTTTTTTTATATTATAATTCCTTAAGAGCTGATTCCCCCCATTCCAAAACAACTCCATTCACCAATCCTATCCACCCACTTCACTGCAGTGGAGCAATTATCACATACCTGTGAAATAGCCTACCTGTAAACATGAGAACAATGCCGAAAAGGTATGTGTGTGTGTGGTGTATGGTGGTGGCCTTTATAATACATTGAATCTCTCCATCAACTAGAACTCTGATATTTGACTGAAGTGTGTGTTCTTACTGACACCTACTGGTGATTACACTCCTATGCAATCCGCCTTCATGTCCAAGTTACTGACAATCTGATCACGCATACGATAGACACGTACGATACATCTTCGTGTGTATTGTGATATGACCAGCAATAAGAAATGCTTCTTTGTTAAAGGACAAACGGACCACAAAACACCTCACAAAACGGAATACTCCCCATTTCGTACGGACACCTACAAATAAGTCAAGTAATTTAATTTACATCGGTGATTAATGATTGACATTTTTTTCTTTCAAACGTTTCAGTTTCCAAGTTAAAGGTAAATTAAATTAAATGTTAAACTTCCTTGAATTAACTTTATCTGAGCCTGGTGTGTAGGCCTACAAAAAAACGTACACGTGGCCAAATATGGTAACAAGTGAAAGCTTTCATGCCAGTTTAGCCACTGACATTAGCGACAAAGGCCGTATTGTGTCGCGCAGCTCAATGCAATAACGCAAAGAATGGGCCTCCTTTGTTGAGCAATCGAAAGGCCTACAAAGGCTGCGATAATGTGTTAAATGCAGCTAATCACTCACTCTCTCACACACACACATACTAATTCGTACACATCGACCATATATGCTCATGTTCGACCTGGAACGCGCTGAACGACTCATTATTCAAAGCGCTTATCGATGATTGTTTGCTTTCCCCTTTTGAATCGAGAATCAACACAATCTCCTGCGTTTTCCTGCATCGCGCGGACAACAAACGAAGATGGCAACAAGCGAGGGTGCAGAGTCCGACAATGTTTCCGGGGCGCAAAACAGCTTGTACCAAAGTGCCGGGTACGACAAAAAATGTATATTCTGTAAAGTAATCAACAAAGAGATGGACACCGAACTGCTGCATAACGTAAGTATGCTATTCAGGCCGATTGCGAGGGAGCAGTGAGATTAAGACGTGACACACCTATAGATATAGCACTGGATCAGTGATGACGGGCAGGGGGAGGCATATTGGACTATGAATATCGCTCATTGATAAATAATTGTGATATAACGCATTAGTCCCTGTTATAACGCCAGCACGTAACAGTATATGATTATCCAATATCATACCTGATAACATTTGGTATTTGTGTTGCGCGAACGATTTTTTTCAGCAGTATATTACAATAGTTTTTTTTTTTTTTACGAAACTGGCATATTCTAAACCATCGTCAATAAAGCATTTGGCCATTGTTTTGTCATACAGCTTATAATAATCATTTTAATTACGTTGTGTGGCAAAATAATAAAAAACCTCCGCAATTGCTGAAATCGGGGAGAAATCCACAATAGGGGAACAGGTGGTGAATTTGGTCAAAAAGGCAGGAGAGTTGCCAGGCATGTCCAATAGACACTTAGCTAGCTGGCTTGTGTGCTGATGTATGTCTGTTTTATCTTTGTGTCCCGGACAGGATGAGGAGCTCTCCTGTTTCAGAGATATTAAACCCGCAGCTCCTCATCACTATCTAGTGGTTCCCACCGGGCACGTGGGGAACCCCAAATCACTCCGGAAGGAGCACGTGCTCCTAGGTAAAAAACAAACAAAAAAACATGCATGGAACGTTAATTTAAAAATGCAATCCATGATAGAGGAATCTTAAAATGTAACATTTTACTCAAGCAGTTATGGCATTAGGTAACCCAATACTGCCGCTCGAAAGTCTTTGAGTGTGGACCCCCCCCCACAATCTTTATTAGTTGGATGAAATATGATCTACAATACAGTGGAATTGCCAGTGCTCACAAATGTACGCCTTGCATGTAACATTTATTTAACTATATTTGTAGAGGAGCTCCAATTGTGGTTAAGTACCTGCAGGGTGAAGACCAGTGGTAGACAAACCCTTTACTTGAGTAAAAATAGAGATACCCTGATAAAATATTACTCCAGTAAAAGTCCTACATTTAACCCCATTTGCAAATGTAGGGGAGTGAAAGTAAAAATAAAAATGGAAATACTTAAGTAAGCACAGACACTTGAAAAATGCAAATGTAATACTTAAATACAGTAATAAGTAAAAGTAAAGTACATTTACTTCGTTAGTGTCCACCACTGGTAAAAACACCTTGGATTTGAACTCAGCCGTTTGGTCCAGGCTCCTAGCCACGTGACGGTGATGTGGAGGAATGGCATGAATCATGATGCTGTGAGCAGATTGTAACTGTCTGTCTCTGAACAGTGGAGAAGATGGTGGAGATGGGGAAGACCATACTGCAGAACAATGGCATTACAGATCTTGATGACGTCAGGTAAAAACACGCCTATTCAAAAAACAAAACCCTACATACATGTATTTCAGCCACCTTGCCTCGTTCAAAACGTTGAATATATTTAGTAAGTATAATCGTACTCATTACGCATCCAACGCAAACCCAGTGTTTTAATGTTGTGAAGTGTTGTTGTTGTTGAATATTGAATGTATTGTCTTGTAATTGTGTTTTTATGCTACAGTGTTAATTTTCTTAACAGAGATGTTTTTCTCTGTTTCCTGCCCAGGGACTACAGATGTAATTTAGCTTTATAGCTAACTCTGGTACAGCTAAGAAGCTGTGCACTGTCCCTGTCAAATAAATAAATAAATAAATTCACCTGCTCCATCCTCCAGTCTCATGTTACAGGTGGATGTTCTCTCAGCTTCAGGTGTTCATTTGTCTCCACAGGTTTGGGTTCCACTGGCCTCCATTCTGTTCCGTTAACCACCTGCACCTCCATGTGTTGGCACCTGCCAGTCAGATGGGCCTCATGTCCAGGGTTATTTACAGATTGAATTCCTATTGGTTCCTCACGGTAAGAACCGCCCACTTGTCCATAGCACCCATTTGCTGCTGTAGAACCACACCAGTTTGGTTAGTAACTGTAATTTTTTTGCCCAAAACCTTCATACATTTCTTTATACGCTCATGGACGACAGCTGAAGATTTTTCTCATGGCCCTATGTGAAACGTTTTACTCTGGTCTAATCTATGAGTGAACCAGCAGAGTGGATACAGCCATTTACCCAAATGAGTTAGGTAAATGGTGGCAACAAAAACCTGCATACACACTGGCCCCCCAGGACCTAGAATATAGCTTCTAGCTTGTCTCCTTATTTCCTCTCAGTTTACCTGCATTATAGGCCCTTTCCTGTGCTAGCACATGTTCTACCAACAAGGACCAAGCACGTACAATAATAAATTAACATTAATATATTAGCACCATTCACTCAGACATGTCTGCTTCTGATGATGGCAGCTCAGAAGCGCTGATTCTCCTGGGTTTTGGGTTGGAAACAGTGGTGTTAACCTGAACAGAGCACAGTTGACAGTAAATGTACACCTTGTAAGTCGAAGCATGTGATGAGGTTCTTTGAGCCATGGTTGGCACAATTCTTTAAAAAACATTATTCAAGGACTAGGAAAATGTCCTATAAATTAATACAATTCAGAAAGAGGTACTGTAAAGTGCTTGATTTTTGGTCAAAATGAATTTTGGCCATTTTGAAAGGCTTCATGTCCAAAAGTCCCTTTGTTGACTGTAAATACGTTTTGATTGTCTGATTGATCTTGATTGTCTTTTTTCATATGTTTTTTAATAATAATTATTGCTGATTCCTATTGTTTGTTTCTGTAATTTTTGTCTTGTGTGCCTTGTGATAATGCTGCCTGACACCTTAATTCCCCTCTGGGATCAATAAAGTACCTATCTATCTCGATCTATTATCACTTCACCATGACATTCACCTCAAATGAAAAAGGCTGGAGCATGCAGAGCTGGTGCTGTTAGAAACAAAACATTGTCTGGCCTTTGACATATAAGTGTGTGGTTCAGGCAGATCAATGGGGTGGACACCCAGACCAGAACCCGGACAGTGCTCAAAGACTCATCCCTCACACGTGGGATTGTAATGACAATTTCTTCCTCAAGAGGGAAGTGGTTCTCAACCCATTTACTCAGTTGTAATTTTAGCACTACTCAGCCATAAAAGTATTCTATCATTCTGTTGAATAAATTCTATTGAAGATCAGCACAATAAGTTTGCTGTGGCTGTTTGATGCTAATGTTGTTTCATATTTCATGCTGCGGGTCAAAAAAAGATTAACCTCTAATTGACCACTGCATTCCTTCAGACAAATTAAGGTTTTCCCCAATATGCCACAATGGGCGATGTCTTTGCTAACTGGGCTTCGCACCTTGAGTCACTCTTATGTGGGGATGGCTTCACTGTCCACAACAGACTTGTTTTTATACAGAATTGTCTGTGTCACTCCACATACAGAACTAGAGCATAGTTTCTATAGAAACGACCCTGGGGTGACCATTTTGTTGTCCTGTGTGTTTGTGTCTACCAGGCTGACCAGCTGATACAGCACCTAAACTCCCTGAACGAGACCAGCTGAGACGAGACCCATCGAGCGCTGAGAGGGAGCGAGAGAGAGAGAGAGAGCGCCAGCGGGGGTCACCTGGAACCATGCCGGCCAATGCAGGGATTACAAACAACACCTGTCCAATATACACACGTGGCCCAGACTCTTTCACAACACCTCTCCAGTTTATTCACGGACACACGGTTAATGACACCTGTTAGCTGTAACGTGTGGACCGGACAAGAGGTGAATTACAAACCCTCAAAGTGTATCACACTACTTGAATCTTAATCAAATATTAATGGATAAGAAGCCGGAAATTGGATCCTGTAATTTGACTGAACCCTGTTGCTGGTAACTGACCATCTGGTAACACGCAGATAGATGTGTTGTATTTTTTGCCCGTTTATTTGTTTTTTTTACAATTCTAGACGGGCAGTACTATACTAAGGCATTTTATTCTTTAAGTTATTTTTTTAATATAGTGCCCCCTCTGATAATTTCTTGTTTTTTGGCAAATCTTTTAATCAAAAAGACATTTGAGGATCACTTAAGTCCTAATATAGATGAAAGGTGATGTGATATAGCAAATAACACAAAACATTAACATTTTTACATTATCTACTCAACAAAAAGTCATCAGACCAAATATCCCTGTGGGGAAAAGTAAGTGCACCCCTAGCTTCAGTAACTGGTCAAATATATTTTAGTAGCAATTACTTTAGCTTCACAGCACTATCTGTGAAAATACTATATACCAGAGTTGTGACCAAGTTACTGTTATGCAAGTCATAAGTAAGTCTCAAGTCTTAACCTTCAAGTTTCAAGTAAGTCTCAAGTAAAGTCCCAAGTCCCATATTGCAGGTGTCAAGTCCTCAAGTAATATTCAAAACGAGTCTCTTGAGTCATCCAGCTAAAATCCAAGCCTAGTTCCAAGTCATAGACATGCAAGTCTAAGTCAAGTCTCAAGTACTTTTATTTTTTGAAAGTTAAGTCTGAAGTCATCAAAACTGACTCGAGTCACACTCGAGTTCAAGTCATGTGACTCAAGTCCACAACTCTGCTATATACTATTCAGAGTGTTTAGTAATCTATTTGGTTAAGTACCATTTGCAAAGTTCACACAACAGAGTGCAATATTTTATGACCGCTGTCATAAGTATGAAAATCAATCTCTTGTTACCTCAAAGATGGAAGATCAGTTGTGCACGATATGTCATAGTTCTGAATCAAGACGTCGTGCATCACTGAAACAGCTGCTAAATCAACCCAGCCAGGGCACAGCCAGGGCTGAAGTTGGCAACCTCCAGTCTTCATTGATGATGAAGGGAAAGGCGATAATTGCATGAATACTAATGGCGTAAAATGAATTACAGTTCATGCCGAGAGCTAAGGGTGATGTGCATGACTGCTTGACTGTAAAATGGTTTTCACTTTATGTGAATATAGTTATTATTATTTCAAGTTTGTGTATTTATATAGAGGAAGGTGACTTTCTGCTGCTGAATTGCATTTTGAAAGATCATTAGGTTGTGTCTTGCTGCTTTTGTTATCCAGCTGAGGGAAAAAAGGGTATTTCTATGGAAAGAAATTTGATTTTTTATTAATGTTTTCTTCATGTACCCCAATGAGAGCATGAGCAACTCCATTTTGAATTCAATGTTGATAATATATTAAAGATCTTTAGTCACAGCATCCACAATGGCAAGTGTGTTAAATATGATATAAATACAGGTAACTAACAAAATAAAGGAAACGCCAACATAAAGTGTCTTAATAGGGAGTTGGGCTGCCAGAACAACTTCAATATATAAGGCATAGATTCTACAAGTGTCTGGAACTCTATTGAAGAGATGCAACACCATTCTTCCACAAGAAATTCCATTGTATAGTTTGTTGATGATGGTGGAATATGCTTGAGAGCTTTCCTATCAGGATTAAAAAACTCCACCATAGGATGAAGGTGATCACTCAGAATGGCTTAGTATTTATTGCCGTTTACCTCGTCCTCTAAAAGGTTGAGAGGACCTAAACTATGCCAGGAAAATCCACCCCACACCATAAAATAGCTATCAGAACCCTTAATTTGCTCAAGTGTTTCCTTTATTTTGGCAGGTACCTGTACATTACATTATTTGTTAAATGTGTGAAGTGAAATCACATTCCCTGTGTGCTGGTGAGGGTGTATTATCAGTACAAACCGTTTAGTTTTTAAGCTATGAAGCTCCTGGAAGCGCCATTACTTCAAGGGTTTCTTCGCCCATATTCTTTATTGGCTTACCAGAGAAACTTGCACGACTTACTTTTTTTCTATTAATTATTGTTGCGTTAACTCCTCTGGAATCTACAGTACAGATAAACAGTGTATAATAGCCGGCATTATGTAACTGGAAACTACGCCTGTCTAGTTAAACATTGAGCACCAGCAGTGCTTCACGTTCTTGCCTTAGTGCCAACTGGTGTCTGTTTTCACACAGATGTCTAGTAAGGGTATGAATACTGTTATTTCTGCCATTATCCTTTCTGTATTGAAAATTATATTACTGATAAATGCATGGCTCGTTTGCATAGGTTACTTTAAAACGTTGAGGCTGGAGGGACATAATTTAATATTGAACTAAACGGAGGTCTGGAATGGACATTCCCTTTTTTTTTTTCAAAGTGTTCCAAGTGACTCCACGTGCCCAGAGGAACATTATACTATCGTGTAATCACACGCCACAGTGGACGTGGACACGAGGGGGCGCCTCTCGTGTCGCCGCGTTCAGTGAAGAAGCGTGATGAGGACGTGGTCGTCACGACCCTGCCACAGCATCTCGCCCTCGAAGTGGACCAGCCCCTGCTTGCGCGCGCGCAGCAGCACCCCCACCACTTTGCTGGAGATGTCCACGTAGTGCTCGAACAGTGTGCCGAACCGCACCGCGGGCCGCCCGCCCTCTCGGCCCTCCCCGAGGTCTCTGATCGCCTGGCACAGCTCCTCCACCTCCCTCCCGAGGCGCGAGTGCGCCTCCTTGCCCCTCGCTTCGGTTCTGGAGCCCTCGGGGGGCCTCCCGTAGCCTTCCTGTCCTCGCTGGGGCTGCGCCGTCATCGACCCGCCGTTGCTGAAGGGATTGTGTTTCTGATACTCGCGGTGATCGTTACACCACTTCTGCCAGTTGTCCTTTAGCCCCTTCACCGAGATGACGTAGGGCTCCGTTGTAATGTCACACTGAGCAGCTGCATCCTCGGTCTCCATGGTAATCCTTTCCGCTGCAGCAAAGCCGAGTCGGGTGTTCGGAACAGAAGATGATTTAGTCACTGTAAAGTTTCATTTTCTGTGGGGAAAGGTGAATGCACAAAATTGAGTATATAGGTAAAAGTACAATTAAAAAATATATATATTATAGTACACGATACTTTATAATGCAATTAGATTAAATGCGTGTTCCTGTTTCTCGAAATGCTGTACGTTAATGTTAAAAACAGAACAAAACACCTCATCGTCACTAAAACAGAAGCATAAAAAAGTTTAAATACGACTTGTTCGCAAACTTAAATATTCACATCCCGTACCGTTTTTACAATGACACTTTGGAGTAAGGTTATGTTTATAAGTTTGTTGCTATCTAAACTGGTGGTATTCAGCTAACCTTATGCAGTATTGAAATGTGCTCTACGCCTGTTAAAGGAATATAGGCTATGCAAACTGTGTAAATGTACAACACACCCAACCGAAACTGATTGATTAGGTTTGCATTTGTGCGCTATGCAAGAAATACCGCGTTATATGCTAAACAAATAACATTAAACTAAATCTCGCATTTGGTCATAACTAATCGAACTCGTCTTGTTAACCTACACTGAAGTTGTGTAACAGGTTGTCATTTTAGTTTTTAAAGATACATGTGCGGACATTATTTACGGAGTAAAACAAAACAATAAAAAGGAACGAGTTTATTCATCTAGCTACAGTATATATTCTCTGAGATTTAGTATGTCTGTGAAAATACAGTATGCGCCTGACAAACTATCGTTTGTCCTACCTTAGTTATTCCGAAAGACCGGTATCTCCCTCTTCATATGCAAGCGCTTCAGCTCTATTGGCAGCATTGCAGCAGCATTCACCAAACTCTTTACATTACAGCAGCGCTAATGATGCGAATACTTTCTGACCTCGGACAATAACACTGATAGACAATCGAAATGACCAATCCAAGCTCTGGGACGCTGCAAAAATGGTCAATGGCGATCCAATCGCTGTAAGCGGTCACCTGCGCATCGAGCGCACTTCATTAGTAGCCTAAAGAGGCTTAGTGGCGAGATAAGTTTAGTTGATACTGTCTTCTCTTTCGGCTTAAAACGTTTCAAGCGCTATTCGTGGACGCAGTCCAAAGTCGAGACACATGGTTACATGAGATGCTTTATATATAGCCAGCAATTGACAAAAAAAGATGACAAGAAGAAAGTTGAACGCCAGTGTCATCAAAGCATAGTGTGGCGACCCGCCGGGCAATACATTTTTATTTGCCAAATGTATTGTCCCAAATTATTAAAAATACATCGCCAATATGATACGTTCAAGAATTACAAACAACGTATTTGTTCCGATTTATATTGACATTTTCACAGTCGGTTACAGCTTTCACATATAATACAGTATATCCATGTTAGCTAGAACAATTTCTTGTCAAAGTAGGAACCCAGTTCACAAGGCGCTGTTTCTTGTGGGAAACATTTTATTCTGGACAGTAAACATGGCGCTGCACTGTAGCAGGGCGTGCAGACAGTATTTACTACATCTAGCACAAGATAATGTTGAATTTAGACTACCGGTATGTACTATAAGTTATATTTTATATTTGTCATCTCAAAACAGTACGGTATTGATGGCTTGTCTATTGATGTGCTAAATTATTCCTTAGAGCAAGGCTTTTATTTCTGTCAAGGCAGTGTTGGTAACTGGCTTACTAATGTTACAGTTAACATAGCAAGACATTTGCACAGCTGTAACGATAAAAACATTAAGCTGGCTGAATGGCTGCCAATTCGCGAATCTCTCCAGACATTTTGAAAACGTCTACGTTACTTGCTCATGTATAAATGCTTTCATTTTGTTATTAGTTGGAATACGCGGGTAAGCTAGTTGTACATCAATTTGGTTTGAAGCCTATTTTAAAAGAACGACCGGTTGGTTGTTCACTTGCTTCCTTGTATTCATTGCACAATTTGCATAATGTCTCGCAGGAGATCAAGGCGTTGCTGTCTCTCAGGGGACAACCGTTCTGCTCCACTGAAGACTTCCAGGAAAGGGTAAATCTGAAGTTACGTTTCGTTAAAAAAAAAGATCGCCATTCAGCGCCTTGGCACCTACAAATAATCATTTTTACACCTGTCTGTTTTTCCGTCGCTCGCGACACCAGTCTCCATTCTGGCTCCTCAAAAGCCTGTCGGAGGCGGACGTGCGGAGCATCATGACAAGGACGGTGTGTGCAAAGTAAGTGTCACTTTGAAAGTGTAAGATGCCATGAAACGAGATGCGTCCACATGAATTATATTGGCAACTGTTTTGGAAGATGCAATAATATTCATGCCAGGGTTTAAGGCAATGTGTACGATGACGCTTTGTTGTTTGGCGGTTTAAGTTCTTAGGTGGTTTTAAATCCGACCAATGTGCTGTACGTGTCCAGACTTGCTCGAGTGAAAGTCATGAATGGGCTACACAAGCTTCCGAACCGCAAAATTACTGGTGCACACCACTTCCATCATTTTTACATTTGAAATTGTTGCAAAAGTACTTCACCGGAAGCACTCTAATATGACAACAGAGAGGGATACTTCCTGTGCTTTTGGTCCCTCTCAGGTCTGTGTTTGAACTATGGGGTCACGGAAGGACACACCCTGAACTGCAGTCATCCCTGGAGAAATACCCTGCAGAGGACATGGTATGTTAAATGATTTTTAATTCTCATGCTTTTTAAGAAAATAAACAAACATCACCATTTTAACGTACAATACATCTTTCACCTTCAAATAATGTGTCCACAGGCTCCCTTTCTCCAACAAGACTCGACGTACAAAATAAATGTTTACACTTTCAACAAGACCCTGGAGTTCAAAGACAGAATTCAGAAGATTGATGTGAGTGTAATGCAACAAATGAGATCCTACGATAGACTGTTATTGCCTGCAGCATCAGGGCATCACCAGTGTAGGTGTGTGTGTGTGTGTGTGTGTGTGTGTGTGTGTGTGTGTGTGTGTGTGTGTGTGTGTGTGTGTGTGTGTGTGTGTGTGTGTGTGTGTGTGTGTGTGTGTGTGTGTGTGTGTGTGTGTGTGTGTGTGTGTGTGTGTGTGTGTGTGTGTGTGTGTGTTTGTGTGTTTGTTTGTTTGAGAGAGAGAAACTGAAATCCTGGAAGAAAAGGAAGAGGAAGAGTGCATGTACGGGAGTGTGGGGGTGTGTGAGAAGTGTGAAGAGAGAGAGTGAGAGAGTGTGAGAAGTGTGAAAGAGGGAGAGTGTGTGTGTGACAGAGAGAGAGAGAGAGAAATGTGAAAGAGGGAAGAATCATAGGTCGCCCAGGTTTGGCAACATTTAAAGCTTGCTTGGTGCATTTGCTTCTCGGAACCATATTAAGGGTTTGTTCAGTAATTACTCAGCACTACTGCTCTAGGATATGGAGTACCTGCCCTTCCAGGGGAAGGTGGACCTGAAGAATCCGCATCACATCTTCTGTTTACTGGAGGACTATGGCACAGATCCCAATAACATACCGGATGAGCCCTTCTACGTGTATTTTGGAAGATGGGTGAGTGCCTGAGGCATCCTGCTGCTGATTGGCTAGATTTGATCCTCATTAAATGTATGACTATCATCTATGGTGCTTTTGTCTTGAGTTTCCTCTGGTGAAGAGGACAGTGTTGAACTCCAGTTTAAATGATTAGGTTAATTGATTTAACAGGGAAATCAAAAAGGAAAATCTTGGAAACTTATCCTGCTCCATATTGCTAGAACCAAAGCCTGTCCTAACCCCTATGTAGAGAGGTTCTAGACCTCAATGGGCCAGCATGGCTCTGTAATATATAATATAATATATATACCATTTAGCAGACACTTTTTATCCAAAGTGACTTACAGTAGTAAATGCATACATTTTTCAGGATATGTGGTCCCAGTGGGAATCGAACCCACAACCTAAGCGTTGCCAACGCCATGCTCTACCTACCGAGCCACACAGAACCACTCTGGCTCTGCCCTCTAGTGGTGTTCTTTAGCTCATTTGATTCCTGTGGTGAAAACTGCGTCGCTGGATTTTGAGTGACTGTATTCATAAGAGCCCGTTCATATGAGTGAAAAGCACAGTGGTGCCTAGTGCTCCTAGTTCCTGGAGGCCCGTTGTCCCGAGGGTTTTAGAGATGCCTCTAAACCAGTCCTGGGGAAACGGGTGATCCAAGCTCCTGTCCAATGAGCACTCAGCTCCAATTAAACAATTAAAGCGTGAGCTGGAATGAAGACCGTAACAACGTGGGTCCCCAGTGGGCAGCACCGGAGGTGATGGCGATAGTGGTAGTCGGGCTGTGATCTGAAACCTCTTCCCTGGGGGCCTCTTTCCTGGGCCCCTGGGGGGCCAGAGGTCCAGGCAGACATGGATCCGCTGTTTCAGCGTGTTTTGTTTTTCCCGCCCGATCCCACCCAGATCGCGGACGGACAGCGGGAGCTGATCCGCTCCCACAGCGTGAAGAAGAGGCACTTCATCGGGAACACGAGCATGGACGCCGGCCTGTCCTTCATCATGGCCAATCACGCGCGGGTCCGGGGTCACGACGTGGTCTTTGACCCCTTCGTCGGGACAGGTGAGCGGTTTGTTCACACAACACGACCAGGTACGATAGATGTAGCCCTATCAAGAGCCAATGGACTTTCGGGTTTTAAAATCCTCTTTTTGGCTAAAACCATATTGTGACCGTAAAACAGACCAGGCCAAAAGCCAAAGCCAGCCCAGAGAGTTTGATATAACACACATCTGGTGTGTTCGAGGTCAGAGCACAAACATTCCCCAGTGGCAAAATTGTGGGGAGAAAAACACCCCTGTTGGTTAAAAAAAGCAAGTTCATCTGCTTTGTATAATTGTTCTCTATGACAATAGTGTTCAGAAAGATTCTCTGGGTGCAAGGGGAAAACATTTCTTAACAAAAACCCTGCTGTCTGATCGTGAACCGGTATTTTTGGCCATCCCAGTGTTCTGTGTCTTACTAAAACAGATAACTGTACCATGTTCTTTTTTAACCTTTTGTTTATTTGGTACATTGATTCTGTTGGTTTATTTCTTACTTAATCAATCGTGCTGAGTAACACTGCAGCCATTAATGCGTTTGACGCCCAGCTTGGCTTCCCTGGCCGAGGTTCCAGTGCTCCGTCCTGCTGTTCGCTTGCCAAGACTCCTTTGAGCATGTCATGAAAGTCCTGCATCAGAAGTTCTAGTGTGAAAGTCCACAGCGATGAAATGTGAGCTCTGTCCCCCACATGTGGTTTACCATCCAATGTGGTGTGAAATAATTCTTTTGAACCCCACACGTGTGTGAGTGTGAGCATGTGTGCATGTGTGTGCATGTGCGTGTATGCGTTTGAGAGAGAGAGAGAGAGAGTGTGTGCGTGAGAGAGAGAGAGAGAGAGAGAGAGAGAGAGAGAGAGAGAGAGAGAGAGAGAGAGAGAGAGAGAGAGAGAGAGAGAGAGAGAGAGAGAGAGAGAGAGAGAGAGAGAGAGAGAGAGAGAGAGAGAGAGAGAGAGAGAGAGAGAGAGAGAGAGAGAGAGAGAGAGAGAGAGAGAGAGAGAGAGAGAGAGAGAGAGAGAGAGAGAGAGAGAGAGAGAGAGAGAGAGAGAGAGAGAGAGAGAGAGAGAGAGAGAGAGAGAGAGAGAGAGAGAGAGAGAGAGAGAGAGAGAGAGAGAGAGAGAGAGAGAGAGAGAGAGAGAGAGAGAGAGAGAGAGAGAGAGAGAGAGAGAGAGAGAGAGAGAGAGAGAGAGAGAGAGAGAGAGAGAGAGAGAGAGAGAGAGAGAGAGAGAGAGAGAGAGAGAGAGAGAGAGAGAGAGAGAGAGAGAGAGAGAGAGAGAGAGAGAGAGAGAGAGAGAGAGAGAGAGAGAGAGAGAGAGAGAGAGAGAGAAGTGAGTGAGAGAGAGAGCGTACATACATGTGTGCGTGTGAGTGAAAGGAACCAGTAATATGACTTCAGTGTCAGTTACAGCTAGCAACACTAGCAAGGCCAATGCTATACTGGCTGCAATCAGTACCCTGGCTACAGTGCCTGTAACTTGACAGCAGTCATAGTTCCTTGGGAACCATGTCTGTAACCTGGCAACAGTGGCAGTGCCATAGCTACAGTGTTTATAACCTGGCAACAGTGGCAGCGTCATGGCAACAGTCTGGCTGGCTCTCACTGGCAGTGTCTCTTCCTCAGGTAGCCTCCTGGTTGCCTGCTCACACTACGGGGCCTACGTGTGCGGAACGGACATCGATTACAACACCATCCATGGAATCGGTAAGACCCTGTGTCAGACGTCTGAGATTAACACACATTTAAAATCTGCGTGTAAGGGGCCTTGGGTAGAGTAGCGGTCTAAGCATTCACCCGGAATGTAGGTTGCCCACTGCAGCCACAGTTTGAAGCCAGGCTCTGGCCAGGAGCCCTGTTCGGAGGCGGCGATTGGCTGTCCGCCCCAGGGGGGAGGGGGGGAGGGTGAGCCGGCACGAGCTCACCGAGAAGCGCGTCCCTGTAAAGTTGGTGGGCGAGTTCCGTCTCGGAGGAGGTGGATCATTGCCAGCCTCGGATATTAGCATGACCCGTAGTGACGGGCGGCGGGCTCGTGGGGGAGGGTGAATCAAAAGACATAGAGGTGTAATTGGCCACCAAATTGGGAGAAACACGGAAATAAAAAAATCTGTGTGTAGAAGCATTTGTTTTTAATCAACAGCCATCAACAGTTCATGGTGTTTTTGTTTGGAGAAAATTGATACACTTGAATCAGTGAAGCAGCTGTGGTTTATGAGTTTATACAATTCTGTACTTCTGTATGAAACCCTCAGGGAGCTTAGCTTTTCATCTCGTGTGTTCATCTTCTTTTCCATCTTAATCTTGGCATGTTTGTTGTATGTGCTCATCAGGGTAGTTGACTAAGTACATAAGAACATAAGAATACATAATGATGAGAAGGGGCCGTTCAGCCCATCTAGGCTCATCATGTCCTAATCTAAAGAGTATCTAGTACTGCATCTAGCCTGGACTTGAATAGCCCAAGTGTTTCTGCCTCTACTTCCCAACCTGGCAAGCTGTTCCAGGCATTGACAACTCTCTATGTAAAGAAAAACGTCCTAATATCTATGGATAACTATGCTACAACTATGCTATCAGACACCCAAACGATCACATCGCAGGTGACTTTAGGGATATTCACAATTGACTTTTCTTCTTTTTGGTGCGTTTTTCGGAGATGGGGAGACGAAGGCAGCAGAAAATGTTTCTTTGCTGGGTCGAGTTGACCCAGATGGTGGGACTGTGCCGGTTCTGACCGGACATTTTGCCCTTTCTCAGGAAAAGCGAGCAGGAAGAACCAGAAGTGGAGAGGTCCAGACGAGAACATCCGAGCAAACCTCCGCCAGTACGGGCTGGAGCGGTTCTACTTGGACGTTCTGGTATCGGACGCCTCCAAAGCCATCTGGAGGAAGGGCCCACTGTTCGACGCCATCCTCACGGACCGTACGTTCTCTCCCAGCAGCCGGGATTAGTCTTAATCCACTTAAAACGCGGCCGTATCCAGGGTGAATTCCTCTGGGGTGATTCACGATCCACTCCTCCACCAATTAGATTGCTCTCAAGTCACTGCTCCACCAATCAGCACTTACTTGGGTTGCTTGGTTTTACCCCCGATCTTTGGATAAACGGTTTGTTTTTCTATGCAGAAACGTGCTCTGAGATAACCGTAGCTGATTTGAACTGAAATGTTGAGTAAAATTGCTCCGTTAGTTTATTGTTGCCTCCTGTGCGGCAGCTCCTTACGGTATTCGGGAATCGACGCGGAGAACAGGCTCTCAGAAGGAGATCATCAGGCCTCCAGAAGACTAGTAAGTCCTGGACCCACACACACAGACACACACACACACACACACACACACAGACATGTACACATACTCACACTCACAGACACACTCACACTCACACACACACACACACACATACAATCACATACACACAGACATGTACACGCACTCACACTCATACACACGCACAGACACAGACATACACACACCACACACACACACACACACACCCACACACTCACATTCACACACAGACACATAAACACACTCACACACAAGCAGGCACAGACACAGACATACACACACCACACACACACACATACACACACAGCAGATTCTGTGCTTGGCACATTCTCCCCCACAGTTACAGCATACATACATAGTGCCATCAGTAAAAGCTGGAGCAACATATTGCACAACCCCGTCACAACATCATAGGAATTCATAAAACTATATCAAAATTATAATACATTTTATTTATATGGCACTTTTCATTTTACAAAGAAAATCTCAAAAGTGTTTTACATAGTATTACATGAGTTGTTTGGACGAAAATGTTTAATGCACTCGACATTATTAAAAGCAAATTACAATAGATCTTCCATGACCAGACAGCATACATACAATCAATACTATGAATTATTAATGAGTTATTAATGCACAGTCCCTATAGCCCCAGTACTGCGTTACTGTTTAAAATGATGATTGAGGTGGGCACATGAGTTTTTAAATCTATTAAGTTTGCACCTAGGGACTCTGTATCGTCTGCCGGAGGGTAAAAGCTCATACTCAGAATGGAGGACATGAGGTGGGTCAGACGGTATTTTCTGTGCTCCTCTAGGAACAGACTGCTTGTAAATAGACGGGGTGGACTGATGTCGGTTGGACACTGCTGACATCCCTCTGCTGTCTCTTATTCCTCCCTCGCAGCGGCGGAGACAGTCACGTCCCCGTTTCCATGGCGTACCACCTGAGTGACATCTTCAGCGACCTGTTAAACTTTGCGGCCCGCTACCTGGTGATGGGCGGGAGGCTGGTGTACTGGCTGCCCATCTACAGGCCAGAGTGAGTCCGCCGTTCGTGCACCGGTGAACAGACTGTGGTGAATAACAATGACAACGATCAAGGGTCTCCTGGGTGGTGTAGCGGTAAGAGTGTCCGACCGGGATGCGTGCTGCCCACTGCGACCGGGGTTTGATTCCACCGACCGGGAGTGTCACTAGGGGGCGGCAATTGGCTGTCCGCCCCAGGGAGGGAAGCCGATATGAGCTCGCTGCGTATTGGAGTGGTCCTGTGCCCATAACTGAGTTAGGGTGACGGCTTGGCGGGTTCGGCCTCGGAGGTCTCAGGACTATGGCAGCGAGCTCTCAATATGGAAGGTTATAAATGGCTACTAAATTGGGAGAAAAATGTGGAAGAAACAGAAAATAATAATTACAATAATAAAAATAATATTCATTTTATTTTTATAGCACATTTCATACAATTGAAACCCACTGTGCTTTGTTGTGAGTTAAACTTTTGAAATACAAGAGACAAGTAACAGTAGAGAAATAGAGCAGGAAAATGGGGTAGCCTATAGGGCACGTTGATTATATTGGTATTGCGCTGTGTGTGGGTTATATGGATACACGGTTGTGTTCTGTCTCCATAACCTAAATACACTTAATTTGTGGTTGTACATTGGGTTACCTGCAACTCGTGAATCTCATTTACTGTCTTTTACCTGTACTCAAGGTTTTAGTGTCATCAAACTGTGCAGACTATTCGCGCAATAACTGAATGCATGAAATACGATGTGAACGAACAGATATGTCAGTCTGTACTTGGAATTAGTGTTAATAAATAGAATAATAAGTATAATAATAATAATAGTAGTAATAATAATTTAATTAGTTTTTTTCTTTTTCTAGTTGTTTTTCTGCCTGGTTAGTTGCTGCCGTTTCTGTCCGTCGTTCTTTTTTTTAACGTCAAGCAAACTACTAGCTAACTTACCAGTTACATATTTAGTCAGGTCCAGAGTTATTGGCACCCTTTATGCTCAAAAATATGGGAAAACTATTCTAATACAATGATTCTAATTGATCTTTTGTTTTAATTGAGTAGGACCATTTTTCTGAAATGTAGGTGTCAAAATTATTGCCGCCCCTAAAGATTATTTTAAATCAAACTGAGGTTTACACATTTTTTTATGTAAACCTCAAAAGTGATTACGAAAAAAGGCAGATTACAGAAACTTGGTTTAGTGCTGTCAGCTGAACAAGGGACCTTAAATGGAAATAAATGTATCAATTCAATCTTAATATACGCCATTTAGCAGACGCTTTTATCCAAAGCGACTTACAGTAGTGAATGTATACATTTTCAGTGTATGTGGCCCCAGTGGGGCTTGAACCCACAACCTAAGCATTGCCAACGCTGTGCTCTACCAACTGAGCCACAGAGAACCACAATCTTCCACAGATATCCTCCCCCACCCGTTATTGGCTTACCACATACATTGACTCAGACCGTGAGTGTGTTGAATACCATGAGGCAGTGTTGGGTGAAAATCACACTGCAGGCAAGGTAATGAGGCCTAGATTGGCTCTCATCACCAAAAATTCTCATGCTCTTATGGTTCATCTTGGGCTACACTGAAGTAATCCTGTCATTCCAATTCTGGCCACCGGGTGTCAGCCTCACCGTTCTCACCAATCGGGACTAAGCTGGTTTACCCCGGTGGCTGTTTCCAGCAGCACCCTGAGTCACATGACCCCCGGGTTGCACGCACACACACCTGTGTATGTACAGGTATGGTCAAAGCAGGACCGGGCGCACAGGTGTGTGTTTTGTGACGCTCCGATCCCCCCTCAGCTCCTCGCTGTGGCTCTTTCGCTGCTGATTACAGGGCGGCGGAGGGGAGACGTCAGCCCCTTTTAAAACGTAATTACAGCTCCGTCAGCACGGCGATTACCCTCCGTGACACACCGTAGCCACGGATACGGTTTCCCCCCTGCCATTAAAAATCTCAAACAGTCGATTTTTCCACAGAAAGCCTCTCGGCCTTCGAGTGCTGTGGCTCAGAAGCGCGAGCGGGGTGACTTCATGCGCGCGTGTTCCTGGAATGGGTCACGGAAGGCCCGCCCCGTCCCGCAGGGCAACAGAGCCAGCGAGCGCGTGCTGTCGGGCCTGCGGGAACACATCCTGCCCTTCACGGGTCCGACGCCCGTCGTCACAGGGGGAGGCAGCCCAAAACAAACGCAAGCAGAGCCAATCAGCTGACACAGCGAGCAGACTGAGCGATCTGGGGAGAGGAGTGGTCGGTTGCTGCTCCTGATTGGTGGGTTCGGTTTGCATGGAGGGGGACGTGGGTTTTCGCCTCCGTCTGAGGGCCCGGTGTCGGGTTTCAGGTCGACCTGTTTGTGTGCGGTTCTGATGACAGACGGCTGATTCGCCTGATCGGGCCTGGGTCGGTGGCGGCCGCATCGCGGGCCTGACAGATCCATTGTAGTGGTCCCGGGAGATAAGATGCTGTCCTGACAGACTGTGTCAGACTGAGACTGAAGGACAGAACCACTGGAGTGGGGGGGCATTCCAGCACTGGCCACCCAGACCTGTGAGAACGGGAGAACGGGAGAAGGAGAGAGGGGAGAGAGAGAGGGAGAGGGGAGAGGGGAGAGGGGAGAGGGAGAGGGAGAGGGGGAGGGGAGAGGGGAGAGGGAGAGGGAGAGGGAGAGGGAGGGAGAGGGAGAGGGAGAGGGAGAGGGAGGGGAGAGGGGAGAGGGAGAGGAGAGAGGGGGATAGAAAGAGGGGTAAGAGGAGGGATTGAGGCTTTGACTTTTGATGTTTCCTTCATTTAAATGCACCAAAATCTTTCCGCCATTACATAAAACATAAAAGAGGGGGTGAGTAGCAAGCAGATTTGAATGATCAACATTTAAAATACAAAATAAAAGAAACAATAAGCAGAAGAGAGAAAGAGGGGGGGTATGTGTGAGACGAGGGATGAGGAAGTAGAGAGGAATGGAGAGGGGGCGGTGGGAAGAGAGAAAGAGGAAAAGGAGGACCGAGGGGAGAATGAAAGGAAGAGAAAGAGGAAAGAGGGAGAGATTAGTAGATCAGAGTGAGAGTGAGAGGGGTCCCATGGTCAAAGCACGTAAATATACGTGTACATATACAAATACGAGAAGTATATCTGGTTTGTGTCTTTTTCTTCACTGTTAGGTACTGCAGGTGTTGTATTTAAAAATGTTAAAAATACAGTCAAGCCAGAAAGTCTGCACACCCCTTTCACCCTCTCCACGTTTCATTGCGTTACAGACTTATTCTACAATAGATTAAGTTCATTTTTTATCTCAAAATTCTACACAAAATAGCCCAGAACAGTGGGCTCCATCATTGTGAAATGGAAGAAGTTTGGAACCACCACAACTCTTCTTAGAACTGGCCATCTGGCCAAACTCAGTAACCGGGCAAGAAGGGCCTTGGTCAGGGAGGTGACCAAGAACCCAATGACCACTTTAAGAGAGCTTCAGAGTTCCTCTGCAGCGATGGGAGAACCTGGCAGAAGGACAACCATCTCTGCACCACTCCATCAATCAGGCCTTTTTGGTAGTGGCTAGATGGAAGCTACTCTTGAGTGAAAGGCATATGACAGCCCACCTGGAGTTCGCCAAATGGCACTTAAAGGACTCTAAGAGCATCAGGAAAAAGATTATCCGGTCTGATGAGACACAAATTGAACTTTTGGGCCTGAATGCCAAGTCCTACCATAAAGGTTTGATTGATGGAGTGCTGCAGAGATGTTTGTCCTTTTATCTATCTCGGAGGTCTATGGAGAGTTCCTAGGACTTCATGGCTTGGTTTTTACTCTGACATGCACTGTCAACTGTGGGACCTTATATAGACAGGTGTGTGCCTTTCCAAATCATGTCCAATCAATTGAATTTACCACAGGTGGACTAGAATCAAGTTGTAGAAACATCTCAAGCAGTATCAGTGGAAACAAAATGCACCTCAGCTCACTTTTGGGTGTCATATCAAAGGGTGTGCACACTTGTGTCCATATGATATTTAACATTTGGATTTTTAATAAATTAGCACAAATGTCTAAAAACCTGTTTTCACTTTGTCATTATGGGCTATTTTGTGTAGAATTTTGAGACAAAAAATGAACTTGATCTATTGTAGAATAAGTCTGTAACGCAATGAAACGTGGAGAGGGTGAAAGGGGTGTGCAGACTTTCCGACTTGACTGTATATATATTTTTTTATAAAATTTGTTTCAGATTTTTTCCAGTTTTTCTCCCAATTTGGTAACCAATTGCATCCTCTATTTATTTCGATTAAACCTCCCCACACGGGTCCGTCGCTCGACTACTCGAGGCAAGCTAATTCTCTGTCGGCAGCGACCTCTGCTTTTCCTCCGAAACGGAACTGGAGACTCCCTTTCCGTGCTTCTCGGCGGACCCGAGCCGGCTCTCCCTCCCCCCTCTCCCTGGGGCGGACAGCCAAATGCCGCCCTGCTCGGGCTGACGACCGGGGCCGATCTGGTAGAGACGCGGGTTTTGAACCGCACACCACACCGGACCAGCCAAAATGTGGTGCGTTAGACCGCTATGCTATCCGCCGCTAGGTGTTGTACTTTTAGAGCTCCCACAGATGTGTGGAGATGCAGGTGTTCATACCGCAATATTTTCAGTTCAAAAGCTATTCTGCTGGTGGTTTGTTACAGATGTATTTCCTGGGTTCTGGGGGGGGGGTTTATGTGGATGCACGACGATGATGATGACGATGATGATGATGATGATGCTCACTCACTTATGTTACGATACTTTCTTCCGCAACAACTGATCCAGGATCGGTTAACACAGCCCTAAAATTAACTTCAACCATTGTATGAACAAAAAGCGTAAACTGATCCACGCGTTAGAGGTGAGAAAGCTGCCTAACCAAAGCCCATTGCAGGAGATGCAGTGCTGTTTTACAGGTGCGCCACCAGGGGGCGGCAGTGTCTGATAATGTGGGACGTTGGCTGAATGAGGTGCAGGCCTGTAAATGCATAGCAACAAGTTGTTTACAAACAGAGGTGGGGTGGTGGTGGTCATGTTTGTGGGGGGGAGGGGGGAGAGGGGAGGGGTAGGGGTGCAGCAGGAAACAAGCGCGGTGGTGCCATTGTGACTTCCACCGCCATCAGTAAAAACCTACGCCCTGGGTCGTCCAAAATACACACTGAAACAGGAGGGATGAGGTCACCAAGACTCCTGTAAGATTATAGATGCTTCCATCGCTGTGAGGGCTCTGCCACCTCGTGCCACCTCTGAGTTTTAATGAACGCTGTGGTCTCCCTGAGCTCGTTAAGCCCCAGTCCCAATCTCCGCGGCTCTGTTGTCATTTAACACGCTGGGGCTTTTCCAGCCGTCCCGGCTTTGTTTTCTCGTGCAAAACGAAGCGAATTATCTCCCCAGGCAGGAGCCATTTACCAGACGTTTGCTTCCCCCTGAGTATAAAACAAACAGAGTTCTGGTGTTTGGACACGCGGGGCACACGCAGGGCGTTTGTGCAGCTGTGGGCTCCATTTTCAGCTCTGCTGTCTCTCTCTCGGAGCTCACTCTTCAGTGTCTGGGCAGATGTATATGGATCACTGCAGCAACCTGCACCCCTTTCCACCTCGTCCACCTCGTCCACCAGGCCCATGTCCCAGCCTCCTTCCGTACGCCCATATCCCCCACCTCGCCCTAGGCCCATATCCCCCACCTCTTCCTCCAGGCCCATATCCCCCACCTCGTCCACCAGACCCATGTCCCAACCTCGTCCACCATGCCCATGTCCCATCCTCGTCCACCAGGCCCATGTCCCAACCTCGTCCACCATGCCCATGTCCCATCCTCGTCCACCAGGCCCATGTCCCAACCTCGTCCACCAGGCCCATATCCACAACCTCATCCACCAGGCCCATATCCACAACCTCATCCACCAGATCTGTCTGGATCACGTGTATTTTATTGGAGGCAATTCTGGAATCAAATGTAATTTGATTAAAAATGAAAAGTATGTGTCTTTCATTCAAAGCCCATGTGGTGTGTTTGGTGCTGTCTTAATGAGAAGCGATTGGGGGTCATGAGGGGTGGCTGGCGGGCGGGGGGGTGTAATTAGAGGGCAATGTTGGTTACAGTGCTGACACAGTGTGTTGGAAGCAGACAGTCTGTGTCCATGGTGATGTCAGAGGTAAACACGGGGAGCTTGGGTCTGTCTGTGTGGCAGTGAGACACAGATTCTGATGCTAACACACACTCATGCACACACACACACTCACACACTCACACACACACACACACACACACTCACATGTACACAAGAGCACACATGCTCACACACTGTCACACGCTTACTCACGCTCACACACACGCATCACTGAGAATACACTGCTCTTCAGATGTATGTATTTTATTCATCATTATGAATGTAACTATTGTCTTTCAAGCTTTTTTCTTTCATTGTCTTTTTATTTGTGGAAGCAGGTTTAGGCCTTGTGTGTGTTTCAATCAGCACAAATTCATCACTTTCGAAAAAAATCCAAGATCAGCTTCTCTTCTTAAAATCCAACTGCAAACTTTGTTCCACATACACGAGCATGGCACTGATGTGTGCAATATGGGTCCCAACGTGCGAATGTAAGTGAGGTGGTAGTACAGGTGATAACGATATGTTTTTATGATTTGGTAAACACTCCTACAGTTGTGGTGTCAGCCCCCATCACCGTGGAAACATGGATGGAAACATGGATTAGTATCACATTTGAGGGTATAACCCTGAATGATACCTGTGGGTTATTCCACTGTATCACATTGTAAGGGTTACACCCCTGTGAAATAAATATGGGATATACCATTTGTTCACATTGTGAGGGGTACACCCCTGTAATATAAGTGTGGGTTATACCACTGAATCACATTGTGAGGGGTACACCTCTGAACTAAATGTGGGATATACCATGTGCACACATTGTGAGGGGTACATCCTAACTCAGGGCGGGTGCGTGTGCTGCAGGTACAGGGAGGAGACCGTCCCGCTGCACCCGTGTCTCAGACTCGTCAGTAACTGTGAGCAGACCCTCTCCAGCCACACCTCACGCCGTCTCATCACCATGGAGAAGACCAAGGAGCTGGAGGTGAGCGTGTGTGCGCGTGTGAGTGCGCGTGCATGTGTGTGAGTGTGTGTGTGCATGCGTGTACATAATCTATGCGGGTACATGCCCTTTAATATTGTGCGTGCGTGTAAATGCGTTGTTGTGTAAACGCACCGGAGCAGGTCACAGGCACAGCGATCGCTCTCCTCAAACCTTCACCATCTGGCTGTGGCTGACTCACTTCTCCGTATTACATTTTAATGGTTTAATCACACTTTGGGAAAATAATCCATCTTTGAATCTGACAACCGCTTCACTTCAAAAAACCAAAATTGTTCCCATGACAGGCTGCACGAATCGCACACACACACACACACACACGCACGCGGTGTATTGACTGGCATCTGTCTCCAAACCTGGAACACATGCGCTATATATAGATTTAACACTTCCATCATTATTTCTCCATTCTCCAGCAGGACTTCCTGGGTCTGTTTGCTTCAGGGCCTTTTCTCCCAGTGTGGAGTAATAGTAATGGTGTATTTTGTGTTTGCATTCTTAAAGCCCGGCAACTCATTGTAGGAGCTCCCTTTCAGTGAAAGCCTAAAAATGTGTGAATGCAATCTCGGTGCCTGTACTATATTATGTGTCTGTACTTTCGCACCTAGCTGGTTTCAGTCATAAGTCATGATTCAGTTCCGCTTCTTATCTTTAACTACTTGGACGGTTGTTGCCACAAGGGATGAGATTTCCTGCTTTGTGCATGGCAGATGGTGTGTAGAGTAGAATTGTGTGTAGTGTTTGTGTCTCGCAGTGTGGTGATATAAATGGTGGATTTTGTATTTTTGCGTAGGGATTGTGTCCAACATTTGTTGTACAAGGTAGGTCCGTTGAGAACATAGTCGTGTTGCATGATGACATCACAGTGCCAGAGCAGGGAATTCAGTACTTCATGAATAATGTGACGCAGTTGTGATATCTGGGAAAATTTGGCTTATAGCACATGAAGTTTCGCCATTAAATCTGAAAACACGTTTGGATATGTTAGAAAGCACACATACACCAAATTTCACACTGACAGATCAAATGTTTATCACGTTATGTCTAATCTTAAACAGGCAGCTGCTAAAATAAAGGAAACTGAACGATTCTGGTGGCTCTGTTATGGCTATTTTCCTGGCATGGTTAAGGTCCCTTAGAGGGCAAGGTAAACACCAATAAATACAAAGCCTTTCTGAGTGATCACCTTCTTCCTATGGTGAAGTGTTTCTATCCTGATGGGAGTGGTCTCTTCCAGGATGACAATGCCCCCATCCACAGGGCACGAGTGCTCACTGAATGGTTTGATGAGCATTCAAATGATGCAAACCATATGCCATGGCCATCTTAGTCACCAGATCTCAACCCAACTGAACACTTATGGGAGATTCTGGAGCGGCGTCTGACACAACGTTTTCCACCACCATCAACAAAACGCCAAATTATGGAATTTCTCATGGAAGAATGGTGTTGCATTGCTCAAATAGTGTTCCAGACACTTGTAGAATCTATGCCAAGGCGCATTGAAGCTGTTCTGGCGGCTCATGGTGACCCAACGCGCTATTAAGACACTTTATGTTGGTGTTTCCTTTATTTTGGCAGTTACCTGTATGCATATTCCGTAAAGTGGATTGTCTGGTGAAAGATGAGTCAATATGACAAACTCTTTATACTCAAATTGGCAGATATGTAATGTACAGCATTGTTGAGGTATGTGTACCAACTGCTCTACAGTGTATGAGATGTTCGCTGTAGAGACGTAAAAAATGTCAGAATTGAGAGAAAAAAAGTCAAGCAGTTGCGCTGCTAGAAGGCCAAATCAGTACCATATCGCGAGCTCCGCCGCTAGCTGTCTAAAGAGCAGGAAGAAAAACAAGGAACCTGCCAGAAATGAGTTTTTAATAAACTGTCAGAATTTTATAGCCATTTTTCTTGTTGGTGGAAAGAAAAAAAACTAAGGGGGGGAAATCCCTGAACAATAGCAATAGGTTACCCACATCTGGGGCTCAGCCCCCCGATAATAATATTAGTCCCAGAAACGGGCAAGAGGGAACAGCGCCCCCTGTGGGCCAGAGCTGCAGTGAGCAGAGTGAGCTGATGTGTGTACGCGCAGGCGTGTGTGTGTGCGTGCGTGCGTGTGTGCGCGCACGAGCACGCGCATACCTATGTGGGAGTGCATGTGCATCTATGTGTTTGTGTGCACGTGTGTACGTACACATGTGTGTGTGTGTGCACGCGCATTACGCACGCGCATATGTGTGAGTGCATGTGTGTCTATGCGTTTGTGTGCACGCGTGTGTACGTACGTACGTGTGTGTATGTGTGTGTGTACATGCTGTATGTGTGTGTGTGTGTATACATGATTATGTGAGTATGTACATGTGTGCGTTTGTGTGCATGCGTGTGTACGTGCGTCCATCCGTGTGTCCGTGTGTGTGTGTGTGTGTGTGTGTGTGTGTGTGTGTGTGTGTATGTACGTGCATGTGTGTACATTGTATAGTTTGCATGTGATGAGGGGGCTTAGCTGAGCTCTGTGAGGCCGCAGAAGGCAAAGGTGATGGTGACATTTCACAGACCAAGTGGAGGAGGCTCTTCCAACTCTCCCCTTGGACGTGCTCTTGTTCCTCGAACCCACGTGGGCAGGCAGGCAGTCTCTGGGCTCTCAGAGGCTTTTTAACAATCTGGCATCAAAGAGGGAAAAATATGAGGAATTAAACACTCCACAAACGTTTATTACATAAAGCTGTAAGCTCATGAAAGGAAGGACCAATTCATTCAACAACACGCTTGTTCTAATAGCCAGTAAATAAATAAATCCAACTTTTATTTGGTTCTCATGTGTGTCCTGACCAATCAAAGGGGGGAATTTTTATAAGGTGTTATGTGCTGTTTGGTTGGGTTAAATGGTTTCAACTTCAAGTCCAGTGTCCTGACCACTGCTCCACACTGCTGCTCTGACCACTGCTCCACACTGCTGCTCTGACCACTGCTCCACACTGCTGCTGACCACTGCTCCACACTGCTGCTCTGACCACTGCTCCACACTGCTGCTCTGACCACTGCTCCACACTGCTGCTCTGACCACTGCTCCACACTGCTGCTCTGACCACTGCTCCACACTGCTGCTGACCACTGCTCCACACTGCTGCTCTGACCACTGCTCCACACTGCTGCTCTGACCACTGCTCCACACTGCTGCTCTGACCACTGCTCCACACTGCTGCTCTGACCACTGCTCCACACTGTTAAAACAGTAGGGCCTTAACGCAGTAATGTACAAAAATGCATATAGCCCCATTTCACATCCAACAGCTGGTAAGGAGGTTGTTTTGTGATTGGTTTGTGGTTGATTGGCAGTGGTTTAGTGGTTGTTTGGTGGTCAGTGTTTGATTGGAAGTTGGTTTGTGGTTGGTTAATGGTTGACCGGTGGTTTGTCAGTGGTTGACCCTCTTGTCATTTCTCTCTGACAGGACTCTGACGTAATGTCGCTGCTGCAGGACTCCGGCTATAGCCCGTACCAGGGCCACAACGCCTTCAGGGAAAAGTACTTCAGCGGAATCACCAAGAGGAGCGGGAAGGACGAGGGAAAGATGCAGACGAAGGAGGACGACTGACCGGGCCAGGGGACACCCGACTGGAGGCTGGACATTTGACCGAGGAGTGTGTGGGGGCGTCGTTTGTGTGACCTGCTTTCCCCTGCACCTCATTTTAAACTAGATGAATTTTCTTTTTTTGTTGGATTTTTTTTTTTTTTTATGCTTCGTTTTGTTAATGTTTATACAGTAAATGTATAGTTTTTAATTCAACAACTCCTCCTCCTTTTTAAGAAAAATAAATCATGTGACCAACTGAATCTCTCGGCTCACTCTGGAGAGCAAAGTGGGTGAAATATCACATCGGTGGCCACTCACACACGCACGAGTTTGATAGAACAGCTCTCTCTGCCCACACTCCTTGTACACACACACACACACACACATTGTGTATGTACACAAACCAAAATATGTGTATGACTTTGAATGTGGAGGTGCAATGAGTTTCCTTGGAGTTTAGTCTCCAGTGCTACTGCAGTGCAGAAGCTGGTGGTCTTGGCCTACTCTCCTTACATACTTACACACACACACAGAGTATGCATACACAATAAAGAGATGTGTATGATTTTGAATATGAAGATGTAATGGATATATGCAGCATGGTGGAGGGGGTGGAGTTTGTACCCCGTGCTGTTATTCGGGAGCCAATGTGTTTATTCGAGTGAAAGGACTGTTTACACTCATCCCTGGGAAGAGGAAATGGCTTGAAAAGAATGGAACAAGATCCCCGCTGAGTGAGTTAATTAAACAAGCGGTCCCCACAGACTGCTGGTGGAGCAGGATATATACACCGCGCTCCACTGCCGGGGGCCGGGCACCTCAGATACCCCTCATAGGGAGATTCTAGAGACACATTTTACAGCAGAGAGGTGTGTAATGCTCTTGTGTGAAGGATACAGAGATGTCGGCTCCAGTTAAACTGGCTAGCGCCATCTCCTGGGTGTCCACGCATGTGCAAGTGATCGTGCCGTGCTCACGAAGTGAGCTTCCTTTAAAGATGATCGGGACAAGGAGCCTCCGATAGCACAGTGGTCTAACGCACCCGTATTGGCTGGTCCTTTACGAGTGTGAGCTGCTTATCACGGTTACGGTTAGAAACCCGTCTCTACCAGACCGGTCCTGGCGGGGTGTCCTGATCGGGGGGGGCATTTGGCTGTCTGCACCAGGGGGGGGGGAGGGTGAGCCGGCACGAAGAGAAGCATGTAAGGGTGACTCCTTGGGTGGGCGAATTCCGTCTCGAAGGAAGCGGAGCTCGCTGCCCTCGGAGAATTAGCTTGCCTCGTACAGCCGAGTGGCGAGTTCATGTGGGGAGGGCAAATCGAAATCGAAACAGGTGGAGGGTATCCAGAGAAGACATGATTGCTGTGTGCAAGTTCTGGGAATAGAGTCATGCAGGTGTTGGTGAAAGGTTGGTGTGGTTCTGTGTGACTCAGTAGGTAGAGCGTGGTTCTGTGTGGCTCAGTAGGTAGAGCATGGTTCTGTGGCTCAGTAGGTAGAGCATGGTTCTGTGTGGCTCAGTAGGTAGAGCGTGGTTCTGTGTGGCTCAGTAGGTAGAGAGTGGTTCTGTGTGGCTCATTAGGTAGAGCATGGTTCTGTGTGGCTCAGTAGGTAGAGCATGGTTCTGTGTGGCCCAGTAGGTAGAGCATGGTTCTGTGTGGCCAAGTAGGTAGAGCATGGTTCTGTGTGGCTCAGTAGGTAGAGCATGGTTCTGTGTGGCTCAGTTGGTAGAGCATGGCACTGACAACGCTTACGTTGTGGGTTCGATTCCCACTGGGATCACATATACTGAAAAATGTATGCCTTGCTACTAAGTTGCTTTGGATAAAAGCATCTGCTAAATAGCATATATACGTATATGTCCCACGGCCACAGCAAAGAGTTCCAGGACACGCATGTAGTGAGAATGCTTGGCTGCAGAGATCCCAGCCCAGACCGAGACCCCCAAAGCATTAGCATTATCTTCCGTGGCTAGTTTACCTCCAGTTTGGCTCCAATATGTGGATACGTTACGTCTGTCTTAACCATTTCTTCATTAACCTTTAACCCAATTTCCCTGCATTATTCCCTCTCTCTCCACCTCAGCCGATGTGTGGTGAGCGTTCTGGCACAAAATGGCTGCCATGCATCACCTGGGTGAGTGCTTCACATTGGTGGTGATTGAGGCTGCCCCACCCCCTTCACTGTAAAGCGCTTTGTGTTCCTTGAAAGGCACTATATAAATGCAATTTTCTAATCTTCTCTATTCTATAATCAACATACTTACCTCACAAACAGACAACACTGACCCCTCTATGAGTTGCTGTTGTCTTGGGCCTCGGGTGGCGTAACAGTGAAAGCATTCACCCGGAATGCAAGTTGCCCACTGCAGCCGTGGTTTGAAACCTGACTGTGTAACGGAGTTGGTTCTGCCCGAGGCGCGTTTCCAACCGAGGGATCTCGACGTGGCAAGCGACGTGGCAATTCTTGTCAAAACCTGGAATCGAGTCTAGAGGGAGGGTTGCCACATCTGGATTGTAAACTTGCTTCGGGTCAAAATCCTGACAGCCTTTAGAAATGTGTGAGCTGGTTTAAATAGTTTCTCTGTTAACTTTGTTGAATGTTTTGATGCATGGGTGGTTTATAGGCCTACAGCATAATACCAACTGCCCCATCTTGTTTTGCATGGCTCAGGAGGAGTTTTATTTACCCTTGTTTAGTAATCGCGTTCATCAGATTCTCCGTATGGGGCATTTTCCGGCTTAGGCAGTGTTAAAAAACTTAATTGACAATGGCCATGAGTTCGTCAACTTTCGGGAAATTACTCGCACAAATATTACTTGCGTCAGCAAGGACGACTTTCAAATCACTCGTGACGTATTGTCCTTGGGAACAAATAAAATATGTAAAACATAATTGTCTGTCCCATCCGTTGATTCGCCTGTGACGACAGATACGCTGTCCGTTTTGACAGTTGTTCTTTTATTTGAATTGTATGCAAATCAGCGGCCTGCGGCACATACCACCCCTGTCACGCTTGTTTAAAAAATGCACTTAATTTGGGATTACCCCCTTTCGCTAATGGAAGATTTGAGTTTTAAAAACGAATCTGTCAAAATCTGTCCAGCTTCCACTCGATGCTGCCTTAACCCGTATTGACAGATGAGTCCCAATCTGTGTTAATCTCAGACCACAACCGATGTTTGTTTTTATTTGTAAATGTTGGGTCTGTTGTTTTTTCTTTTTGTGTTTATTGTTAAAATGCAAGTTGTGCAAAATAAACTAATAAAAAAAGTAATTCAAACAGGACAACAGTACAAACAGGACATGCTGTGCTTAAGGGGGAAATTAAATAACTCGATATAACCAGTTACCTTTGCGAGGGGACCGAAACTCCGCAGCAGCTGACCGTGGAGATCAGACATAACAAATCGAGCGAACCCAGCCCCGCTGGTCCGCGTGACCTCCGGCTGCTCGCGCTGCCCACGGCTGGAACAACATCGCGCGCTGCCGTGGGAGCATCGCTTTTGCAGGCGGGGCTCCGCTGGGTGAGAAAGCAAGATTCATGCGCGGCTATGTTTTCAGTAATAATACGGCGCTGCCCATTAGGACGTGAGCCGTAAATCAGTGTCACAACAAGGAACGGCGCGGCTGTTTGTCTTGCCCGACCGCGTGTAAATGAAACCATCCTGTCCCACGGTGCCGGTAACACAGCGATCGAGTGTCCAGTCTACCGTGCCGTATAATTTATATTTGAGAAAATGTGAGCATTCCTTTATTTTTATTTTTATTCAGAGTTAAACTTGTGAAACTGGTGGAAAAGCCATCGCACTCCACTGACGCCTACTGTTAACCTACATGCACTTTAAATGTGTGCCTTTGATCTGCAGAACTCTGAAATTTGGTTTGCAAATGAGGTGTGCAGTTTTGGTGGGGTTGGAAACAGGAAAATAACAGCCACAAAATCAATAAACAAGACAACACGGGAAAGCAACAACAAGACGTATCTCTGCGGAGTGGGTTATCTGTTGTGAAAGTGGTCTCTTTATTAGCTGCAGATGTGCCCGAAAATTAGGGCCCCTTCGTTGCCCCAGACCAAAGAGAGATGTTTAGGCAAGGGACAGACACAAACAGCCAGAGCAAGACAAAACACGGCCTCCCACCTTTCCAGCCCCACCGTGCCCTGACGTTAGTCAGCGGCTTTTGTTTCTTTCCAACCGCAGTTTACATAAAGGAGGGTCATTTTTCATCTCCCAAAGCCAGCATCTCGACCTCGTGTGTACTGCGCGGCTCCACATGTTTACCGTGAGAGCACCGCTTTCACCCCGCCCCCCTCCAAAGTACAGTCACCCGATATGCGATCGGGTCGTTTGAGACACGCATCGTTTTGGGTTCCCACCGCGTTTTGAACCACCTAGAGATTTTTTCTTCTTCACGATGCCCCTAGACTTTCCCCACTGTAAACAAACAACCCCCCCTCAAGAAGACCAATTGTTTTTAGTTTTTTTTTGTCCCTCTCTGGACTGTGATAACGGTTTGCTCACGTGCTGACAGAGTAGATCTAAACCGTAATTACAGGGGGTCCACTGGACCCACAGGGCGCTCTGCAACGCTGTCCAGACCCGTCGGAATAATGTGTTTTGTTTGTTTTCTTTTAAATTGTGAAATTGCTCTGTTTTTACCGTCCTGGCCTGATGTAATTGTGTGTGACTTTGGGCAAAGGGGGCCTGTTTTCCTTTTCAAGACTTGTCCAATTAAAGAAAAAGTTGAAAAAGAAAAATTGTTGCAACTGGAAAACTTTCAAAGGGGCATCTAGAAATCAATCAGCTGTTCAGCAAAGTTCCACAAACAGGGATTATCTTACGCCCACGTTCCCAGCTAACAGCCTGCGTTGTTGTTGCAGCGTTGCAGTAAGTCGGTGGTTCGATTGCCACTAATGCAACACTGCGACAACCTTGAGGCTACATTTCGTACCATGCGCCTAGACATGCATGGCGTTGCAACGCTGCAGACCTTTCGAATGGAGAGGGGATGAACGCGTAGCTTGGCTGACTGGTGCAGCAGGCGGGGAAGGCCAGAAGGCCTGCTAACAAGATGAATGCCCAGAGGCACCGGGCCCTAACACATCACAAAAAGCAGAATAACAGGATAAGGGGAACGTGAACAGAACATAATGTCCTTTACTGCGGGAGGCACTGGGGAACATCGGGCACAGCACTGCTACAGTACTGCCTGTCCCTCTGCTACAGATATGTTACTAAGTTCTTCCAAAATTCCAGCTCTGGTCATTGGAAAATTGTGCCACTTTTTATTGCTTTTTATGACAAAAAGGTCTAAAACCCTGGTCCTGGGTCCACTGGCTTTTAATTTAGCCATAAGATCGACAACCAATTCAGACCTGAGAAACCACGTAACCTGTGTAAACAACTGCTTTATTTGATCAATTAAGTTCTGAGTAACAGCGAAAACCAGCACACCCTGTGGCCCTCCAGGACCAGGGCTGAGGACTACTGTTTAAAGCATACTGTACAGGTAACTGCCAAATTAAAGGAAACACTTGAGTGAACTAAGGGTTCTGGTGGCTCTGTTATGGTGTAGGGTGACATGGTTTAGGTCCATTCAACCCCTTCGAGGACAAGGTAAATGCCAATAAATACAAAGCCTTTCTGAGTGATCACCTTCATCCTGTGGTGAAACATTTCTATCCTGAGGGGAGTGGTCTCTTCCAGGATGACAATGCCCCCATCCACAGGGCACGAGTGGTCACTGAATAGTTTGATGAGCATGAAAACAATGCAAACTATATGCTATGGCCGTCTCAGTCAATAGATCTTAACCCAATTGAACACGAGAGAGATTCTGGAGCTGCGTTTTCCGCAACAATCCACGG
Organism: Aldrovandia affinis; assembly: GCA_029706075.1. Taxonomy (NCBI): domain Eukaryota; kingdom Metazoa; phylum Chordata; class Actinopteri; order Notacanthiformes; family Halosauridae; genus Aldrovandia; species Aldrovandia affinis. The sequence goes on from JAINUG010000022.1 coordinate 2,578,454, forward strand.
AACACCAGCTGTTCTGGCAGCTCACGGTGGCCCAATGTCCTATTAAAGACACTTTATGTTGGTTTTTCCTTTATTTTTGCCATTACCAGAATATCAAAAGTATTGTGTAACGTTTGGCTTACTTTGTTTATACCACTGTCCTGTTTTTTGGGCTTTGTTTTTGGGGTGGGGATGGAGCCCAGAACATGGTCTATTCGGCAGCCTTCTCAGGTTCTGGCCTTGCTTCCCTGGATCCGTTGTTGCAGAACGCTGAGCCCTGATTGCTTTATCCGTGTGAAAACAGCAGATGAAGTGCTGAGTCACCAAGGGTTTGGCCAATGATTGCCCGTGTCATTCACGGATCATTGCGTGCGTCTAATAACACCGCCCACCCTCCTTGCTGAGCCGGCCCATCACTCACAGATGGAGGGAGTCGTGCCCCTGGCCAAAACAATTAATCCTGATGATTGGCCAGATCCTTAGCAGATGTTGGCACACGCACACCTGCAGAGGCATTTGGGTTGTGGTGGATGGTATGAGCGGGGGCTCATTTTCAGGGGGCCTCCCACCTGTCCTCTGTTCAAAATATGTGTGTGCGTGTGCGTGCGTGCATGCGTGTGTGTGTGTGTGTGTGTGTGTGCGTTTATGCTATTGTTTGTGAGATTGCAGTCTTGTGATACTGTGTATGTGCATTTCTGCTTGTGCATTTATTGACTGTGTATGTGTATGTGTGTGCGCGCGTTTATGCTATTGTTTGTGAGAGTGCATTCTTGTGACACTGTGTGTATGTGCTTATATTACTTGACTATGTGTGTGCCTGAATGTGTATGTGTGTGTGAGAGCACATGTGTGTGTGAGAGCACATCACATTCACATACATCAATGAGACAGATGTGGTGCACCTGTCAGAGTGAGAAGAGCACACCTGCCAAAGTTCCTACAGACACACGTCCACACACACATACACACACACACACACACACACACACACACACACACACACATAACCCAAGGGCCGTCCTGTAAATCACCACGATGGTGTCGGTAAGGTGAAACCATTTGTTTCAGGGTGTCGGAATGCGGTGTAAAAATACTCATTTTCGAGCCACAAATCAGTGCGATGCTTCATCACTCATGGGCGTGTGAAACTGAAACCAGGCCTGGGACCCTCTGCTCTGTCCTTTCCTCCACAACCCCCAACATAAGAGCCTAATTATGCCCCTGTAGAGTGATCCTGAGTCCACATTTTCTGCTGCCAGGTTTTTTTGTGTGTGATCTGTGCTATTTCCTTTTTAAACCTCTGTTTAATATGCTATTCTTAATTTTTTGGTATGAATGGGAAAATATGTTAACAAAAAAGGAGAGGACCTCACACCATTGATGCTTGGCCACCTAATAACAATACGTTTACAGCGCCTTCCCAGCTTGGCCTCCTAATAAAGGAAAAAATTAAATGAAAGAGAGTCAATGGCTTTACCAATTCTCGTCAATAAAATGGTTTCTTGGACCAAAATGGTATAAAGCCTAAGATGTATCTAAACAGGCTCCTGTCGAATGCTTGATCCAACCAATGTGTCTGACTCATCAACACAATTTTTACCATTATTATTACTGACAGCAATTACCGTGCTCAAAAAAACATCAGAATGTTTCCCAAATTATACTTCTCTGGGATGGGCATATGGTAGATGGGAGTTTAATTTGTTAAAAGTTTTTGTTCTGCACAGTTTTGAAAGGAAACAGATGTTAGCATGGCCCGTCCTGTGATGGGGTCTGATGAATTGGGGCCACCAGCCTGTGAAATGGATAGGCCGTGTGCGGTGACAGGTTTATGTATCGACTCTAATATGGGGGAGAGCCTCCGAACGAAGGGACTCAGCTGCTGAACTCTGCTTCACGTCTCGCCGAGTCACCTGCTGGCTCCCTCCCGTCCTCTCTCTCTCGCCCCCCCTCCATCACCGCCTCCCTCTCACTCCATCACAACATGGCTGCCAGGGGGGCGGTGGATAGCATAGCGGTCTAACGCACCGTATCTTGGCTGGTCCGATACGAGCGTGCGCTGCCTATCAGGGACGCGGTTCGAAACCCGTCTCTACCAGACCAGCCCTGGTCGTCAGCTCCGATTGGGGGTGGCATTTGGCTGTCCGCCCCAGGGGGGGGGGTGAGCAGGCACGAGTTCGCCAAGGAGCAGGAAGGGCGTCCGTGGTCGGGCTCCGTCTCAGAGGAGGCCGATCTGCCGGCCCGGGAAATTAGCTCATGACCCAAAGAACGGACGGAGGGCTCCTGGGGGAGGGTGAATTGAGAAAAAGAGAGGGTATAATTGGCAACCAAATAGGGAGAAAAACAGGGGAAAAAAAGTGAAACCATCAATTTGAAACAAACAAAACATGGCTGCCATCTGAGGCCCAGCCTTTCTGACCTTCCACCCCCAAAGAGCAGAGGACTGTGACAGCGAAATTCTTCTCTTCTTCTCGGTCTACACAATGTACCACTAGATGACAGCCTTGAGCAGCTACCCAGACTGCGTGAACCGAATGTCCTGGGTGTGTTTTTTCTTCATAAAAAAAAAAAAAAAAAAGAAAACAGAGGAGTGTTGTATGCGCCATGTTGCTGGAGAGACTGGACTCGGAGAGGGTTGAGTGACCGGTCAGTCCCAAACTCCTCTCTTGGCCTATCCTCAGTAACCTTGTGTGATCCCCCCCCTATATTGTCATTACGCAACCATTATACAACCCTTATACAACCTCCGTGCTTCCATCCGCAGCCTGTGAATGGCGACGGCTAAGAGGTTTGGCAGAGTGTCGAGACAAAAGCAGGCTTCTGCTTCAAATTTACATGCACTGTGCGGAAGTGTGGCCACGATGATGCATGCCATTTTGTGTGTGTGTGTGTGTGAGTGTGTGTGTGTGTGTGTGAGTGAGTGTATGTGTGTGCGTGCGTGTGTGTGTGCCTGTGTATGTGTGTGTATATGTGTGTGTGTGTGTGTGTGCGTGTGTGTGTGTGTGCATGCGTGCGGCTGTGTGTGTGTGTGTGTGTGTGTGTGTGTGTGTGTTTGGTGGGAATGGGGGGGTATGTAAGTTATATTTCTTTTTTTGAAATAAAAAGCGTGCCATGTGCCTACACCTCCGCTGTATGAAGAGGGCACAAATGGAGAGGTGTGATCATCAACGAGTCGGAAAAAGTGGGTAAATCTCAGTCAGGTTCAGAGCGTCCGGGAGCTGGCGGCATGGGGTCTCATTAACGGGACGTGTGCCGGATGCGATCGGTCCGCCCTTTTTTAATGACCCAGAGATGCCAAGCGGGCACACATGACAACTGTGACTCCGTCCCCTGCACATTTCCTGCCCGTAACGGGAGAGAGAGACGCTGAGGTTTTTTTTTTGAGTGGGATACATAATTTTCTTTTTCGTTCCTGTGTTTGTTTGCGAAACGCTCACAAAGGATAAACATTCGAGGGAAAACGTCTTGGGAACTTGAGTTCTGGCTCCTCTTGCTGCTTGCCGTTCTGTAGCGGCCCTCGACCCAGTTTGCCTGTACCTGCCCTGTTTGTGGGACCGTCCCGATTTAACACCCTAGGAACGTAGAGCTCTGTGTACCTTGACAATGGAGATAGGCTAACTGCATGGCTCTGAAATATTCATAATTCTGCATTGGGCCAAACGGCTGTCATTTTAATGAAATTATCAATGTTCTGAGTATTGAGAAAGAAGTTACACACTGTACCGTAACGGGGAATAGGGAATTATCTGTTTTTAAAAAGCTTTTTGGGATGGTTTAGGTGCCTTAATGGAGATCTGTGGTCAGTTTGGTCCACATGTTCCCCAGACTCATGGTTTTGGGAGCAGGGGGCGGAGGGGAGGGGGCATGCTTTGCCTATGAGTGAACATGACGATGAGCTTGTGTGTTTACGGGTGGGAATTCCCCCATGTGGGAATTTGCCCTGTTTCTGGCAGATATTGTACAGTTGGAATTTCATAAACTTAACTAAACCTTTAGCCACAATTTAATCAAATGAAAAATCTATTGAACAAAAACGCATTTGGCAAAATAAAAATCCCCCCCAAAAAATAAACAGGAAAAACATTGAATCTGAATGTAAAAAAATCCCCTCCCTTCTCTGCTTTTACAACTATATCCTTCAGTGCCCCCAAAGTAACGGCACTTAAAATCCCCCAAAAACTAAAACAAGGGACATTTCCAGGGGATGGGGGGGCTCAGAGTGCCCTAGCCCTCCCCTCCCCTCCGGGTGCTGAAATGCCCCCGTGTGTGCTCTCTGCAGGGGTTGTTGGGTTTGACTTTTGGGGTGACACGCCTGAGCGCGCGTCGGTAGGGCGTTATGGGGGAGCCCTCCTGCCGACACACGCTCTCGCGGCTGCCTTCGCTCCCAGGAATGCGGGCCTCATGGGGGCCTGCGTTAGCACAGCCGTAAAGCGCCTTCTCTAGGGGCCAAGAAATACGCACAAGCGCCAAGATATTGTTTATCTTCCCCCCCCGCCCTCCCTCAAAGCCCCTCAAAGTCCCATCACCCCTATCAGGGGGGCGGTGATAATCAGCCAAGGTAAATGTGTCCCGTTCAGCGATGCTCTTTCACCGACCGGGGGCTTTGAAATCCGTCCCACACTCCCGGATGAGGTAAACAACCACCACTGGGTCGTGCCACGCCCGCTCACTGGTGTGTGCCTGTGTTTTCCGCCGGCCGAAGTGAAATGTCTGAAAACCTCCAGAGATGACCCTAACCCTAACTTTACCTACCACTTCACTAACGGATATTTTATATATACATGTATGCCATTTAGCAGACGCTTTTATCCAAAGCGACTTACAGTAGTGAATGCATACATTTTCCAGTATATGTGGTCCCAGTGAGAATCAAACCCACAACCTAGGCGTTGTCAGTGCCGTGTTCTACCTACTGAGCCACACAGCAGCAATTTTTTATTACCAATTTTAATTTGTCATTCTCCATGATGTGGAACGCCACTATACTTTCAGTCCCTCTGCTGTCGGGCCAGTGTCCCTGCCCTGTGCCCAATCCCACAATGTATTTAAACGTGCTTGTACTGTAGATTGCTGATCAATTGCGTGGCATCTCAAGCAAGGAACTGATTCAAATCAGTCGAAGCCTGTCTTTTGTTGGAGGCACTCGAGGCAAGGTTGAACCGAACCTCTCTGCCCCACGGACTGTAGGGGGCGTAAAGCACAGGAGAAACCCAAAGACCACCTCAATTACATCCATTTAGCGGTATGCTGATCAATTGGAATGGAGTCCTGTGTCTTTAGGAGGTTAGTGATCTGGTTGGTTCTGGAACCTCCATGACCAAGAGGCTAGGCCTGACCACTGTTGCTCGGAGACCATAAGGACAGCCAAGGCCTCTGCATGTGGTTGGGGGGTGTAGTTGTGGTTGAAGAGCGGTTCAGCTTACAGACTCCTGATTGGGCAGTCTGCCCCCTGAGCCGCTTCTGAGACGGAAAACGATTTTGGATGGTAAAAGCTGTGTGTCCCTGGGAAAAGTTTTACTTTTCTGGAAGTAAAAAAAGTGAAAACGCAGCTACTTCAATAACTTTTTTAATGTTTTTTTGCAAAAGCAAGTGTAACAGGGCTACAGGTTAACAAGTTTCTCTTTTTACAACCGGTCTTGGAGACTGCTGCCAAAAACAGAAATTCTGTTTATTTTCCCTGTTTCTAGTTTTACTGTTATTAAACAATGTTGCTACGCGACCCCTCTTTGTGCCATAAAACCGTGAACAATCTGTAAGCTCCTGGCCCCTCAATGGTGGGGTGAAGCAGGAGCACACCTGCACACTGTCCCACAGTCCAACTGGTAACAGCATTCACCCGACCCGACCTCTGACCCTTTCTGTGATCTGCTGCCATTTTTCAAATCCACAAGATTCTGGTTCGTGTTTCTACCACCTACTCAGAGCACTGGAAGTGCTTGCCAAGCAGTTTTTTTTTTCTAGAACAATCTTAGAACTTCATTTAAAACCAAATACTAGGTTTTCAGGTTAAGGTCAGGTTAAATGTGTTTGTCAGGATAGTTGATTATGCTAGTTAGTTTCTGCACTTCTTCTTACACTTCTTGTTACTGGCCCCAGTTGTGTTTAATTATCCTTTTCTGTAGTTCCTGCTGGGAGTTACTGAGAAGTTGGTGGACATTGAGTTGTTTGTATTTTGAAATAAGATGGATGCCGCAGTAAGCATTCACCTGGAGTTGTTTGATATATTCTCAAGAAACAGATAAAGACAGCCTCACCGCGAGCATTGGCCTGGCGCGCTACAATGGGGGTGGCAGTGGATCAGTGGTTAGCGGCACGGGCTGGCAAGTGGAGGGTTGCCGGTTCGAATCCCAGGAAGGTCAACGAAAAAACAATGAACTGGAAACCGGAGAGTGGCTAGTTCACTTCCTGGGGCACTGCCGAAGTGCCCTTGAGCAAGGTGCTGAACCCCTAAAACTGCTCCAGGGGTGCTGTACTATGGCTGACCCTGCACTCTGACCTCTCTGATGGAATACGTATGCATAGTGGTCTATGTGTGTGTGTGTATCTAGGAGAGATATGTGAAAAGACTAATTCCAGTTACCTTGTGTAACATGGTATATAAGGTATGTTCCTATTCCTATTAGCACAGGTCTATCTGTTTAGTCATGAAATATGTTCCTTTATTTACATCACAAAGACTATTAGGCTAGATACCTAAATGATATGACAGGTTAATGAAAAATAAAATGTATCTCACAAAACATAGCTAGCTAGCTAGATGCTGCATTATGGAATATTACAGGCTAGCAAAAATGATAAATATTGTTTTAAAAATTAGTTATATACTATTATCTCATGTTTTTGTGAAAATGTATATGAAATATTACCATTTCCAAGAAAAAAGAGTTGGGTTGACTTGTTTTCTATAAACACAGCTAGCTAGATAATGTGAGCTACCTAGGTAGCGTAATAGCGAACAGTGAACATGTCTACGTCAAGCCAACAATGCATACCTGTGCGTCAATCTGACGCATACCCCAATTTCAGTGTGAACCCCCCTTTAGAGCATCTGCTACATGGATGTAATGTAATTGAGGTGGTCTCTGGGCTTTTCCTGTGCTTTGCGCCCCCTACAGGCCATGGGACAGAGAGATTCAGTTGGAGCTTGAAAGTGTCACCTCCATGACAAGCTTAGATCGATTTGAATTAGTCTCTCGCTTGTGAGGCGGTTATCTCAAACAGCTCTGCAATGCCTGGCTTTCGCCCCTCATTGTGTGAATGAACAGAAACATAAATTAACCTTCTCGTCTCACAGACTTTTCCCTCAAGTTGTGATTCTCAGCACCCTTTCGTTTGGGGTCCCATCCAAACCCCAAACCCCCCGAACCCCCGTTTATCTTTGTTCCCCTGTAAGCAAACATTTACAGTTCTGCTCTGCCCGTGGTTTGATTATGGCAGTTGGGGATATATCCATACATCAGGAGTCCTGTCATGACTTTGTTTTCATTGGCAGGATATGTATGTGTTAGGGGGGGAGAGGTGGTGGGGACAAAGAAACGTTTCTTTTCCAAAGAAAAATAACTGTAGGAAAAGGCTATTCAATGAAAAAGGGGGTCGGGGATGGGGGGCAGTTTCCTGGGCCTTACCCCCCCTGGGCCGGGCGGGGCTGTTTTGGAATGACCACCACTGGCACGGAGACGCAAAGGTGCCCCTGTCGATTACGCCCCCCACTCGAGTACCAGCGTCTGAACAAACGGCTCGAGCACTGTGTCTTTCCATTGGCGCGCTGTTCCACTGCGTTTAGTGCTCCTACCGTGGACCGTCTGCCATCGCCAACTTTCCCTTTCTTTACAAATATTATTATTCAGCTCAACATCTCACTCATGTGGCTCTCTAGTCTGTCAGAATAGAGACGGCTGGACTGGCCAGAGCCACATACTCAAAAAGTAATTAAATAAATATTCAGACCAATATATTACGCAATATATTACTCAATATTTATCAATTGTGTAAAACATTACAAGTGTTACAAATATATTATTGCGACTGTATGAGCTACTTTCCATATATATATATATATATATAAATATATAAGCATACATAACGTAACCAAACAAATATGTGACCAAGAAATGTAAGAATAAATGTGTGTTTTCTTAAACCCATTCAGCTGTTGTTTTTAGAAGGCACAGCCCGTTAAACATTAGTGGGAGCTAATTGATTTTATTGTCACTTTAATGCTTTTTTCTTTGGCCCATTTTTGAAAGGACTCCTACCTGATTTAGTGCGTGTGCCTCGGCCCTTTTGAGCAGTTTAACACTTCATTAGCCGCCACATGTGGCGCAAAGATGGCGGTTGGACGAGCTCCAGGGAGTTTGGCGTGAACGTAGCCCAATCAGACCACAGTCGCAGTGATCGCTGTGCAAGGTGTCGGGAAGTCTTTAAGCGAGAGCACGTCCTCTCGTGGTCGTTTGTAATGTAAACAAGCACCCTCTCAACACCCACCACCCCCGCCCTGGGTCGAGACTCAACAAGATGCAACCGTATTCCTGGAAGGCATAAACAAATAGAGAGGGAGCTTAAGATCAAAACAATTCCTACAAAATTTCAAGTTAACACGTCAACTTGCATTTTGTTTGTTTGTTTGTCTGCGATGTCTGAGAATGACATTTTTGTGCTTTCCCACACCAGGATAGCATTTTTCCCCCTAGGGTTTTATCTACGCTCCAGATTCTGTGTTCTCAATCCTTGAAAAGCAAAATTTCCATTTTGAAAAAAATTGTTAGCGTGTGTACTGTGTACTTGTCTTGCCCTGCTTGTTGGTAATGATTTTTCCTGCGGAATTCGTGGGCATAGAAGTTGACATACCGCAAGGGTTTCGAAATCGGTGAGTCGAAGTGGTATGTGTCACCATCTTCGGATGCGGCTAGAGTTTCCGAGCCACACAAGCTTCCAAACAAACAGTGGGAGCAGAAACAGACGTGTTTATAGCACAGCTCAATAATCTCCGCTCTGCTGCTTCTGTCCAAATATGTTTTGTCTCGTTGAAAAGTTCTGACTTGCCAGAAATTGAATTTCAGCTTGTAGACGCCTACGAGACTAATTACTGTCATACGCAAGTCCCTGACACACTACACGATCTCTCCTGTTAAGCCAGTGTGCAATTTCAGTGAGCATGTGCACCAATAATCACACCAAATCAATACAGGTTAATATTAGGGCAAAACTGTGGCTAAAATCACGAAGAGATGTTCTGTCTTAAGGTTATCCTCCCAAAGGAGACCCCGTAGCGCAAAGAGGATTCCCCTAGCAGAGATGTATGTCTGGTCTCTACCCAGTTGACAAGTAATGGTCTTACAACATTTTTGTGGTAATATGAGAATGTTATGTGCTTGCTGCCTGGTCACACATTTCATCATTTGTGTATATAAGCTGGCATTTAAATATCCCCCCCTCGGTGGCAAAATATCAGTTGCACTCAATTAATTTCTGCTGTCTCTAGAAAAAACATCTATGAGATGCATGCCGTTATGTCGGGAAAGCTTAGCCTTGCCTTTGTTTGCTTTAGGTGTCAAGACGTGATTGCTTTTTAGGGCGAAAAAATAGATTTTTGTCTCTTCACTCTCTCTCCAAAAGCCAAAACCCAGTGGTGAAATACTGTGTGTGCTTCCAAAAGTCATTTATCACATTTAATACATATTTCCAAAAAAGAGTGGCTTGTGTAATGAAACGTGGAGGGGAAAAAAAACCACAGGCCGGCAAATCGTGCCTTTCATTCCATGCCAGCGTTTCTGCGGGTTGGGGGAGGGGGAAGCGTTGTATTATAAGGAATGAATTAGGGGGATGCTGGGTGGCTCATGCTGTTAAGGCACTGCTCTAGTGTGTGGATGAGCACAATGATCTTGTTAAGGCACTGTTCTAGTGTGTGGATGAGCCCCATAGTCTGCATCCTGTTAAGGCACTGTTCTAGTGTGTGGATGAGCCCCTAAGTCTGTATCCTGTTAAGGCACTGTTCTAATGTGTGGATGAGCCCCATGGTCTGCATCCTGTTAAGACACTGTTCTAGTGTGTGGATGAGCCCCACGGTCTGCATCCTGTTAAGACCCTGTTCTAGTGTGTGGATGAGCCTTACGGTCTGCATCATGTTAAGGCACTGTTCTAGTGTGTGGATGAGCCCCACGGTCTGCATCCTGTTAAGGCACTGTTCTAGTGTGTGGATGAGCCCCACGGTCTGCATCCTGTTAAGGCACTGTTCTAGTGTGTGGATGAGCACAATGATCCTGTTAAGGCACTGTTTTAGTGTGTGGATGAGCCCCATAGTCTACATCCTGTTAAGGCACTGTTCTACTGTGTGGATGAGCCCCACGGTCTGCATCCTGTTAAGGCACTGTTCTAGTGTGTGGATGAGCCCCATGGTCTGCATCCTGTTAAGGCACTGTTCTAGTGTGTGGATGAGCCCCACGGTCTGCATCCTGTTAAGGCATTGTTCTAGTGTGTGGATGAGCCCCATGGTCTGGTATGGAATCCAACCTGTGCCAGCAACTAATGTGGCCAGCAGCCGGGGCTGTGGGGGTGGTGGGATTCAGTCAGCTGGAATGTCCGTGTCTCGTCACACACCAGCAACCCCCACTGGTCAATCGGTCACCCACAGCCTGCTGGTATAAAGCTGCACATGAAGTGTCTTCCTCCGGCTCATGTCTGTGCAGCTTAACTCGTAGACTGAACTGTGAAAAGAAGCGGCGGCTGACACCACGTGTTTTGGAGGAGAGGACGTGCTTGTGCATTCCATATTTCCTTATTTGGAGAAAAAGGGGGAAAAAGCATAAAAAATAAAAATAGGGAATTAATTAAGGTTTGGACCTCGATAGGACCATGGACAGACCGGAACTGAAGGGAACACGCCGTCGAACCAAAACAATGATGAAGAACCTCCCTCCACCATGACATCTCTGTGACTCTCCTGTTGCAAGCATAGAGAGATTATTGCCCACTGGTGCTATGCCCTTGGACCCCAATAACAGCTCCTGTACCCCAGGCATGCACCTGTTCAGGGCGTAACGTGGTTCTTGTAGACCCACATATGAGCGCCTCGCCATTTTGAGCTGAAACAACAGCAGCCGGCAGTGGTTCCCAAACTGTGGGTCGATACAGGACTTAACATGGGTTTGGGTGCGCTGCTCTCACTACTGCTCCACGCTGCTGCTCTGACCACTGCTCCACACTGCTGCTATCAGCTCCACAGCAGATGTTAAGACACAGCTATCGCTGGGCTTTGTCTGGTATATTAATAATAATAGTCGGGCCTTATTGCAGTAATACCAAAAACATGAGTAAGCCAATCTTACATCCAACAGCTGTCATCTTCTTGCTTTCTATAGCAAATTGGTCACAGATTGAGGGTTTGGGGGGGAAAAAACATGAAGAGCTTTATTTTTGAAAAGATGACATGCATGAATCGCATCGGATTGTTCTCTGAGAGAAATGGGAACTACAAATTACAAGTAGCAAATGCGCCCTGACCTCTTTTCACACTTCTCCTCCGCCTCCCTGTTTATTCTCCACTAGCGTGCGCAGAGCATGGCAATGTTTGTTAGCATCTCCAAACGTTGGGCCTAAACTTCAGAGTCCTGGCCAGGGGCCTTACACTTTGGCCACGGTTAAAAAGGAAAGCTTAAAACTACTTTCATTTCTTTTGGAAATCAAATTCAGTCTTCTAAAAATGTCAAGGAGTCAAACTCAAAGCCAAACCCTTATGATTGGTATATGTAAACCATTAAAAGCTTTTTGCTTTTTTTCCACATTACCTTAAAAAAAGCGGTATTAATTTGTAACAAATTAAGGACAAAGCAGACACGATGCACCTCGGCGATCTGGCTGAGGCACAAGTAACTCGGATGTCGAGCCAGACGGTACAGAACACTCAGCTTTTGTATGCCGATTCTTTGTTTAATATTTTTTTATTTGGATCTTGAGAATGCCCTTTGCTTGACTTCGAGGCCAGGCTGGTAAACATTAATATCCCCCTCCAGCTTGGCCCGGTTGTTTCTATAAAAGGATGTTTTGCTCTCTCCAGCGCCCAGACTAGACAGCGGCGGTTCTGAACCCCAGTGGGAGAGGAACGCAGACTTCTCCCCTGATCCAGGCTCCCACGACACAGCGGTCTGGTCCTCTGCCGATCACCAGCAGCTCACCAATCACACAAATGTGGTTTGGACAGGGGGTGCCATGAACAGGAACCAGACAGAAAGGGACAGTTTTTTTGAGGTCCTTGGGTTCTTTGGGAAGAGCCCAAGAACCCCAAACCCCCCTCCCACCGTCCCCAACAAACGTGATCCACGTGTGACGGTGATAATTACAGAATAAAGAGCATTTTTACGACGTTATTCAGGTGATGATGATGATTATGATGGATTGCGTTTATATAGTGCCTTTCACAATCTTAAACAGCTTTAAGGGGTTAAACTGGCCTGGACCATCGCCACATAGTAGTTGGTCAATGAAAACCCAGAGGCTTCGAATAATACCAAAGGGTCGGATCAGTCCGTGAGAATAGAACTACTGCTACACTACGGAGGGTCCCTAAATAACCAACCAATCCATCAATCAATCATGCTTTATTTGACACAGCCCATTTAACAAATTAATTGTCACCGAGTGCATCACAAAGGGAGTTATGGTTCATTGAAGTGTATTAATAACAGAAGAGGGAACACTTATTTTTCCCCCTTGGGCCACGATTAATATTTTTCCGGAACGCGTCAAGAGATTTATGTGAGTGATTCACAAATCTTGGAAACGTCCCATGAGATCGGAATTCACTTATATTAATCACCAAAGTGCCCTTGACTGTCTCCCCACGGTTCATATGGTTTACATAGGCATCCCATGCTCTTTGGCATGGATTGTCCTCTTAGATCGACTGCCATTAGCCGAGATAAAAATCATAACTTCACCACTAAATCGGTTGAAATTTAAAACCGAAATGCTATTTATTATGGCAGAGGAGAGCGGCGATTGTGTTACATCTGTAAATATCGGCAGTGATTTACGACCATGTGATAACGTGTCACTGAGAAATCTCACATGATTCTCCAAATAATGACTTCTCTCCTTAAGTTTTTCCTTTGACTTTATCTCTAGCCGTCCAGCTAGCCCCTTTGCGTGTCATATCAGCATGATATACAGCAATTTTATGACATAAATTACACACTTTTAATATCCGTAACCGAATTTAGCATTTTATTTTTGCCTAGCCTTTAAAAGCTCTTAACCTCTTTGCAAAAGTTAAAGACTTTTTGTTGCTTCTTGTATCCGTGGTAACGTGCATGAAACGTTCTGCTCTCCTGCTGTCTAACACACTATTCCTCATCACCGTATTATCAACCAATTTAAAGACACATCCCCATATTCAATATACAGGTAACGGACAAAATAAAAAAACACGACCTAAAGTGTCTGGAGCTGCCAGAACAGCTTCAGCGCACCTTGGCATAGATTCTGCAAGTGTCTGGAACACAATTGGAGTGATGCAACACTATTCTTCCACAAGATATTCCATCATTTGGTGTTTTGTTGAAGGTGGTGGAAAATTGTGTCTCAGGCGCCACTCCAGAATCTCCCATAAGAGTTCACTTGGGTTGAGATCTGGTGACTGAGACGGCCATGGCATATGGTTTACATTATCATTTTCATGCTCATCAAACCATTCAGTGACCACTTGTGCCCTGTGGATGGGAGCATTGTCATCCTGGAAGAGACCACTCCCATCAGGATAGAAATGCTTCACCATAGGATGAAGGCGATCACTCAGAGTGGCTTTGTATTTATTGGTGTTTACCTTGATCCCTAAGGGGTTGAGTGGACCTAAACCATGCCCCCCAAATGCACACAATAACAGAGCCACCAGGACCATTCACTTACTTTTTTTTACTGTTTTTATTTTGGCAGTTTGTTGTCATGGACACAAGGGGGACCAACGCATTGGGATCACAGAATCCCATCCATCGAAGCCGAGAATGTCACAGCAGTGCATTGTGGATAGTTTGTCTCTACCCTAAAAAACCCATTCCAGTGCATGATCGTTGTGAGAGTGTTGTCGAGTTAGCTGCTGGTGCGCTTCTGTTCTTGCATGGGCCTCCATCGCCGTTTGGGCCACTCTCATCCTGAACACTCGTACGTAGAAAAGGACAGGTGATTTCCTCTCTCCTGGCCCACCCCCCTACTGCACTTTCATATCCTCACTCTGGTGTTGTGGGTCGGATTTACGGCGTGCGAGGTCGGGGGTCATCGCCAGTCGCTTATCTGCGCCTTGGCCGGAGAGTGCTGATGCTGCTGTGCTGTGATCATCACTTAAAGCATATTTATGTGTTTTAATATTTTCTTAAGGAGTAAAGTGAAGGGATCGGGCTTCAGAAACATCGGGGGAGCTTCACCCGTTCCCTTTTCAACTGCAACAAATTACAAAGTTGTCTCGGTTTTTATTACTTTGCAACCTGTAAATCTTAGAACCGTCTCACATGCTGTACTCGAGCAGTGACAGCCTTCAGACGCATGCTTAAGAGGGTAGAGTTCGTCTTCTTAGCACCTGCAGTAAGGGCCTGTTCCCTCGCTGTTCCTGCTGAGAACCCGGTCTCTTGTCTTTACAGCAGAGTGCGAGCGCTGTTTCTCAAAGTCAAAATTGCAGATAACAGTAAGGGTTTTTCTACCAGATTAAAAAAAATCCTACAGTTTTTCAGTTTCGGACGACCACTTATTTATTTCAAAATACACATTTACACATTTGAATTGTATGTGTGTGTGTGTATGCTTGTGTACATGTGTTTGTATGTGTGCATATGCTTCAAATTTTACTATACAATGTCCCTGTGTTCCAGTTACTAAGGCTGAACGGTTAGGGGGGTGACTGACTGTGGAGGGGTGGAAGGGGGGCAGTGAGAGAGAGAGAGCGAGAGAGAGAGAGAGAGAGAGAGAGAGAGAGAGAACATCTGTACCACAGTGGGCCACTATGGTCCCAGTTATCTCAAACACCAGCCGCTTATGAATGGGGGCATTGGGCAGGTGTGGGCCAGTGTATCGTTTCATGCCCGATCACAGGACTGAATGCAGTGGAAGCTTTCAATGATTGCATTTAAATCCCGGGCCACAGTCTGGATATCAGGCCGTAAGTCCTCTCTGGGCTGCCGGGACACGCGGAAGTTGTAAGTGACAGGCCGTTTAAAGCATCCCTTTGATGTGTGGCAGCTCCTGGGACTTGAAAGGGTAATGTGAGAACGTGGGAGCACAAAGGCTCTGTCACCTGCACCCTTTGAAGACCTGGGAGGAGCAGGTGTCTATGGGAATTCTAAATTCGAATCAGTAAAACTACCAAAAAATAAAAATAAAATCACTAAATGTTCCTTTTTTTTGCTTGTTTTGTTTTGTGTTTGGACATTACAAGAGCTTCTTTTTTTGCTTTTGGTTGGATTTGTCCTGTCATAAAGTTTGCACTGTTACAGTCTTGAATTCTTTTGTTTTTTGTGCAAAAGAATTTGACCCAATAGGCTATTGTTCCAGGGTCTAAGGTGTGCTCAGGATGGTAAAGGACAGAGTCTCCTGTCCTCCTGCTCTTCACAGCATACAGTGCATGACCTTTGCATCCCTGCGGCCAGATGTCAACCTATCGACAAGAAGGGCATGAGAGCAGGTTGATGATATGGCTGACCATTGAACTTCAAAAGTGACAATTTTGTGTGAAAGCCCACCTTTACAGTCCAATTTTCCTCAAAGTGAAGTTCGATATGTTTTTTTGAAGTTAGAAAACCTTCGAAACTGGAGAATGCAACCTGTGGTCCTCTCTTTGATTGGTTGATGTCTCACCATAGCGACAAAGGGGGCAAGTGCATACAGTGTGAGCTCTTCATTATAAATGTGGAGAATTTGGGGCCTCGGGTAACATAATGGTCAAAGCATTCACCTGGAATGCAAGTTGCCCACTGCAGCCATGGTTCAAAACCCCAGCCCGGCTCTGGCCGAGAGGCCCATCGGGGGCCACATCTGAGGCTCGTGGGGGAGGGTAAATTTAAGGAAATAGAGGGTGTAATTGGCTACCAAATTGGGAGAAGAACGGTAAAAAAATCTAAAACAAATTTATATAAATGTGGAGCATTAGAGAATGTAAAATCTAGAAGAATCTGGAACATAAGACAACTCTGACCACTCCTCCACAGTTTCAGTCACACAAGGTGTTTAGGGTGAACTTTGTGAGTGAAGGAAACAAAGGCTGATTTTAGCTGATGATTAGTGACTCTACATTTTCCAGTTTTCCTTTAAACACATTTTTTAGATCCAGGGATGGAAGATAAACTGGTTCAGCTGAAGAGATGCTTATTTCAGTCGGTTATTTGGAATGAAAGCCTGCAGACAGTGTGGCCCTCCAGGACCAGGGTTGAGTGGCCCTGCAGGCACTGTGGCCCTCCAGGACCAGGGTTGAGTAGCCCTACAGACACTGTGGCCCTCCAGGACCAGGGTTGAGTAGCCCTGCAGGCACTGTGGCCCTCCAGGACCAGGGTTGAGTACAGGCAGCCCTCCAGGACCCTGAGTAGCCCTACAGGCACTGTGGCCCTCCAGGACCAGGGTTGAGTAGCCCTGCAGGCACTGTGGCCCTCCAGGACCAGGGTTGAGTAGCCCTGCAGACACTGTGGCCCTCCCGGGCCAACCATATCTGCTCTAAAATGGTAGTGGATTTGGAGATTGGAAGGTCACAGAAGAGTGCTGCGATCTTCCACTCCAATCTCTTTTTAAAACTGGTGGAAAATTAGGACTTTTCAATGATCCTGTAAAAAAAAATAAAAAATCATGATTATCAGACTTCATACCGAATGTGCGCTCTCAGACTCCAGTAAATGCTCTGGTAAATGACCAAAATAAATTCAACTCGGCCCCCCTCCACCCCCCACCTTGTTGTGGCCAGGTGAACTGGATACCTGTCGAGGTCAGGGCAAGGTCAGTGTTTGAGGGGAAAGATGAATGGCTTGATTTTTTCATGAGATCCCCCCCACACCCCCTGCCACGCACCACACAACCCCCCCATTCAGAGCCCGCAGAAGAGGCCCATTGTCGGGGACGAGAGGTGGTGATGGCCGCTGTCCCCCCTCTGATAGGATGTCAGCTGAGAACTGGACCCACACCACACCTGCGACGTATTATATCACCCCAAAATTAATCTCACATCAGGACCTGTCTGTAACAGCTCCTGTGCTGATGTCACTGTTCTTTTCACGGGCCTACTTCAAAATGATGGCCGGCCATGCTGTCTTTGCTCTTTTGAGAGTGATTGTGTGTTTACTGACTGTACTGTATGTGTATGGTGTGTGTATGGTGTGTGTGTGTGTTGTGTAATGTTGACATGCGTGTGTGTGTGTGTGTCTGTGCATGTGTGTGTGTGCATGTGTGTGCATGCGTGTGTGTGTGTGTGTGTGTCTGTGCATGCATGTGTGTTCTGTGAGGCAGTGCACAGTGTTAATGAGAGAGATTGGCCTTGTATGCACCCTATGACCTTTCCGCGTTCCAGTCCAATCCTTGCACCCCCTATCCTACCCCCACCCCTCCCCTACCTGACACGCCGGGGCGGAGTCTGGGAAGGGGCTGCTTCGGCCCCTAAATAAGAGAGTGCCCCCTCTGCTTCGCCTGTGCACGGTGGGGCTTTCCGGAACATTCCCTCCACTGGGAATGCACTCTTAATCCACCCACCCGCCCGCCTCCTCAGGCCCCACCCCCCCCCCCATACCCGCACTACCCCTGGACTGCCGGCTTTAAGAACCACAGCAGATAAAGACCCACCCACAGCCCCCCCCCCCCCCACCCCAAACACACACCTGATCCTAATCCCTGGACACAGGGATGGATTCTTCCTGCCGATCCGGCTCTTTCACATGAGAGGGTGGGAAGGTTAAGGTGGGGGGTTAGGCATGACTCTGCATGTGTGAAGTGCCTCCCCCCCATGAGCCTGGCAGATACAGACTCCCAGGGCACGTCCTTTTTACGTTGATACACCCAAACATACACTCACCCCAACACACACACGCACATACACACACTCATACACAAACACACACACACACACACATACACACACTCATACACAGACACAAACACACACACACACTCACTCCAACACACACACACACATACACACACTCATACACACACACACACACACTCACCCCCCCCATCCACTGGTCTGAGGATGTTCTGCAATAATATGAAGCCTCCGGCCAAATTAGACCGCGTCAACCTACAAACCCACTTTGAACGGCTGAGATAACACAGCAGTGAGAGATAACAGTAACTGAAATAAGCTGTTGGGATTAAATCACACTATATTTTATTTTTGTAAAAATTGATAAAAAAGAGTACTATTTCATCAGCTTTTGAAGGGGGGGAGGGGATGTTTTAGTGGTTAGACTTATGTGAGGAGAGCAGCAGCTCTTCAGTGAAGGGATGGCAGAATAAAGCAGTATTCTCACTCACTCAGTGGTGAGGACACAGTGTTGGGTTGTGGACAGGAGTGAGAATACAGTGTTGGGTTGTCAGTGTTGGGTTGTGGACAGTAGTGAGGGTACAGTGCTGGGTTGTGGACAGTAGTAATGATACAGTGTTGGGTTGTCAGTGTTGGGTTGTGGATGGTGGCGAGGATACAGCATTGGGTTGTCAGTGTTGGGTTGTGGACAGGAGTGAGGATACAGTGTTGGGTTGTCAGTGTTGGGTCATGGACAGCAGTGAGGATACAGTGTTGGGTCATGGACAGTAGTGAGGATACAGTGTTGGGTTGTCAGTGTTGTGGACTGTGGTTTGGATACAGTGTTGGGTCATGGACAGTAGTCAGGATACAGTGTTGGGTTGTGGACAGGAGTGAGGATACCGTGTTGGGTTGTGGACCATAGTGAGGATACAGCAAAGGGGAACAAGTTAGTAGATTCCTCCCACATGACTCTGGCTCTGTAGCACTCCACTGGTGGTGGATGGTGGTGAGGATACAGTGTTAGGTTGTCAGTGTTGGGTTGTGGACAGGAGTGAGGATACAGTGTTGGGTTGTGGAGAGTGGTTTGGATACAGTGTTGGGTTGTGGAGAGTGGTTTGGATACAGTGTTGCATTGTCAGTGTTGGGTTGTGGATAGGAGTGAGGACACAGTGTTGGGTTGTCAGTGTTGGGTTGTGGACAGGAGTGATGACACAGTGTTGGGTTGTAGACCATAGTGAGGATACAGCAAAGGGGAACAAGTTAGTAGATTCCTCCTACATGACTCTGGCTCTGTAGCACTCCAGTGTGCCATACCAATTTTAACAAGGCGAGCTTCCAAAGGCTGCCCAGGAAAAGGCTTTAACGGCCAAACCCATTAACAAGCACAGTGGTAATGAAGCCACCGACAGCTGCCTCTAATCAGGAGGCTCTTACAGTGGGCAACAGCACTGGGCAGGAGTCCCAATGGAGGAGCCAGGGGTTGGCAGTCACACCGGACAGGAGCCACAATGGAGGAGCCAGTGG